>CM032333.1:27413244-28013244 GCA_019022515.1 Quercus aquifolioides | reverse complement strand
TGTGTGTGTGTGTGTAAAAGATAAAAAAAATAGAAATCACTTTTATAAATTGTTTAATTTTTAGGGAGAACAAATTACCTACAATAAATTTTAGATAATAAATCATACAATATACTACATATCAAAATAATTATATTTTATTACACATCGTGTGAGTCTACAACTAGTTATTTAAAAAAAAACATACATGTAATATCATTAATTAGTTATTTAATAATTTAGAGGGAAAGATACACAAAGTGTCAAAACACCACCGTGATTTCCCATAATATTTATTGAATAGTTGATGATATGATTAAATTAATCCAATATTCTCATTTCATAATAAACAGATAGGATTTTAAAGACTTATATTAAATTTACCATAAAAATTTTAGAAAACGGTGAAAATATTTTAGATTAGATTCTCCCAAAAAAACAAAACAAAACGTATACATCTTGTTAATCGAAGAAGAACGTA
This sequence comes from Quercus aquifolioides, assembly GCA_019022515.1. NCBI lineage: Eukaryota > Viridiplantae > Streptophyta > Magnoliopsida > Fagales > Fagaceae > Quercus > Quercus aquifolioides. The sequence goes on along the minus strand of CM032333.1, from coordinate 28,012,784 downwards.
TTTCATACATCAAATATATGAATCTTTCCTTGCACGACGTGTGACTATAGAATCTATACACTATGATAGAAAGTCAGTTACAAGAGCAAAAAATAATTTACTAGTTCTCCACATGCCCATGTTTGACACATGGTATGAAAATTGGGACTTCACCCTTACCTACCTTCGTGATTTCTTGGAAGCTACTATTATTTACGTACATAACAAAATTTAATAAACTTGACGACTCAGTTCTTGCTATATTAAAATAATAGGCATATATCATCCCCATCTTCCATAGTTCCATCATCCATGTGCGTGAGTCTGTGAGAAAGAGAGATAGATAGAAAGAGAACATTGAAAGTTTGGTAGAAAACAAATGAAAGAGTATTATTTAGAGTTGATGGTCAAAATAGCCAATTCCATAGTCACCACATTGACCACAACAAGTTGCAAGCATATCATAGTCATCATCATCACAATATTATTCATCTTCTTCACGATCCATTTTTGCTCAAAGAATTTCTGGCACAACCATCACCACCTCCCTATGTTCACCTTCCACCACAGTTCTTCTGGAAACAAGGACATCTTATACTGTGTGGTGTGCCTTTATGAAGTCGTGGACGGCGAAAGGTTCCGAAAATTGCCCAAATGCAACCATTGCTTCCATGTTAATTGCATTGACATATGGTTGGAGTCCAACTCTACTTGCCCACTTTGTAGAAATCAGGTCTGTCTTGTAAATCATCGTCAGCGTAATCTAGGTCTGCTCCCCCAGTTTCTTTCAGTTTTGGACTTTTTTCTCGGGAAAATATTTAATCCTCTGATCAACCTTGAAATTTCCTTTGTTTTGGGTGAAAACTCAAGGCATATTTTATAGGTTTGTTTCTTATTATGTAACAGCATACCCTCAATAATGTATTGCATATTAATTCATTCATTTAGTTTGTTTTCCTTTGGTAATATTTTACTTATTTGATAATTGCTTACAGCATCTGGATGGGCATAGATTGTTGCTGTTAGGATTAAGTAAGTGTATATAGGTAATTCCATGGTCGAGTTTCTATAATCCGGTCCAATTATTTTGAAACGACCAATAAATTATATTTTGCTATGTATTTAAATTATTGATAAAATGGTAAAATTTGATCATTCATTTCAATATGGATGAATAATATTTTAGAATTGTTTGGAAAGAACATTGGCCGAAACAACTGAAAAATAATCTTACGCTTCAAATTTATTTACTTTAAAGTGTTTTGATGAAATATGAAATATTTTACAGTACCTATCAAAAAAAAAAAAAAGAAAAAAGAAAAAAAATTTGCAGTACCCATTAAGAGGGTAGATCCAGTAAAATATCGAATCAGCCCTGCTTGATATTTTAGAAAATCCAACCATAAAGTTCAGATTGATAGCTAAATGAATGGATACTGTCTTGTCAGTGACTGAGAAGACAGATATCCATTTGCATAATAGGCTTCTCACCTCAAGACAAAGGACTGAGCAAAATGATAAGGGATCTGAGCAAAATGATCCACCATATGTTAAACTCTTTGATAAGGGATCCCTCCCTTTCTAATACCAATGATATATATATATATATATATATTTGAGAGTGAAGAAAGAGAGTATAGAGAGAAGAGAGAGAATACAAAGTTTACATGATTCGGTTTAACGGCCTATAGTTCCAAAAAGAAAACCTTAATAGCTACATTTTTGCTATAATCTCAATTCATTAAATTACAATAAACCTTAAGTAAAGTTTATAACTTTATATAGAGAGAGAACTAGTGTTAGACATACATGGACTTACGAAAGCCCAGCTTAGGAGAATTTGATCTTGGGTTGGAGAAATAGGTCTGTTTGAGTTGGGCTAGCTACACTTTTTAGGGTCAAATTAAAAATGGCATTGGTGAAAGCGAAATGGACCCAGACCTTACTATTTCCATCTTCTCTCAAAAGAGTAAAAAATACCTCATAATACATAGTTACATACCAATGTCATGACTGTGTCCACAATTATTCGAACCCCATAAATTCATAAAATAAAGTCACATAAATAAAATACAGTTTCAGATACATGGTCAATTAGGATAAATCATCATTTAGATAATGACAGATAATATTTCATCTAGTATTTATTGTAGAATTCTAATATGGTGTCAAATCTATCTTCTTAAAAATCTTTTTTAAAAAATAGATGTATATACACTCTTATTTATATTAGAGCAAGCTCAAATTAAGCATGATCAGTTGGGCATCGTTAATGGTTGGAAACCATGTCGAAGACTTGCTTGCCATATCTCCTCGATGTTGAACATGGAGTCCCCACACTCGTGCACATTCCATCCTTCTAAACCATGCAATATCCCAGCAATACGCCAAGCACTCATCACTCTTCTTGATAGCCAATTCTGTTCCATAATGAAACATTTCAACAAACCAAAAGGTAAAATGAAAAATGTTTTGTGATGTTGTTTAGATAAAAAGATTTTGATGTGTTCGCAAATAAATATTAGTGTCAATTTACTAATAGTAAAGGAAAAGAAAATGTTAGTGCATTGCTAACCTCACAAGAGTGAATGTTCGTAAAAGATTTGGGAGTGATCATTGCTGGTGTGCTATGATAGAAACAATCTTTGCTCATTTTCTTTGGTGGGAATTGAGAAAAAGGAATGAATAATGTTCCTTTTGATGCCTTCAGTTGTTCCTCTTCAGTCCATCCATCTCCTACTAACCATGTCTGCAAAACTCGTTATGTCATTTCAAAGTGTTCTAAATTGTAAGGGTTTTTTTTTTTTTTTTTTTCAGTAAACTGTATTTGCTGTACAAAGTGCATTTTTAATAATGTCTCAATATTATACGTGGATCACTAATTCACTATACATCAACCATGAAAAAAAAAGTGTCAATTTTAACTGGCACAATGATACTACTCAATACTCATAACAAAAGCCTACTTTTTTCTTTCTTAAATCCAAAATGATTAAAGGACATGCAGGTAGTTGTCACAAGAAGTCATGAAATGGTTGCAAATTTTACCTTCTGAGCATAACTTGTTGAAAGTATTAAGTTACTTTTCAACTTGGTGGTAAGCCTTAATTGAAGCTTCTCATACTCGTCCTTGTATACTGTTGCCACCTGATACAATTATATTTAATTAGTATTACAAGATGAAAAAATTAAACATAGATCGCTAGCAAGTTTTTCCAAATAATTAATAAAATACTCAGATAACAACATCTTCTCTTCGCATATAATAGAGAGTTTATTTACAGGTAATATTTATAAAAATGTTCACCATTAATACGAGAGAAAATAATATTACTTATAGAATATTGAATAATTTTTCCTTTAATCTTATATATTATATAGACTGCAATGTATGCTATATATTATTATCACTGTATAGAAATGAATATTTGAAGAAAAAAAAATTGTTTAAACTAATATATTGTAGCCACACTAAAGGAATTCCTCTTTGTAATTAGTCGGTGTGTCATCTTAGCCAAAAAGGAAAAAAAGAAAAAAAAGTAAGAAATGGTGAACTTGTTAAGCTAAATGCGGGTTTCAATTTTCTTCTTTCTTTTTCTTCTTTTTTTAATTTTTATTTATTTTATTTTTATTTTTATTTTTAATAAAAAAAAGCTAAACAACTTAAAAATAATGTTAAAAAATGCAAGATAGAGACAAATAAAAGAAAATGGAACACTAATTTTAATATAATTCAGCCATGAAAGCCTACACCCACAAAATCTCCTATTTTTAAAATTTTCCGTGTTGTGCTTTGTTACATATAGCTATGGAACATATAATCTCTACGTTTGTTTAATTTGAATATACTATTATAGATGTTGCCTTCCTTTTCCATTTGATTTATCTGATTACTCGGGTCATCATACTTTTTCAATTTGGTTGGTGTACTTTCCTTAACAGTTTGGTCTTCAACAGTAAATTGGTCTTCAACAAATAAAAATATAAACATTGCAATGTAGGGCTTCCCATAGCCAACCCAAGCTTTATTTTGAGTAAGGATTTTTCAATTAAATATACCTTTATATCCCTTTCACATAGAGTATTGGCAATGGCATAAGCAACCTTGGTAAGTTTGCCTCTAAGGAGCACTTGGGTTGTTCCTTTTGGAATGCTATTTAGCACAACAGCCACGACTAAACTACTTCCATCCACCAGATTTAGTTTCAGCTGAGGGTACCTTTGGATGTAAAGCCCACCATTCCTATTAAGTTCCTCACCCTGCAAAATTTACATTAGGGTTATAGGGTCCATGAGGTTACTGTGAAAACACAGATGCATGCATGCACATGAGTGTGAGAAGAAGATATATATATCTTCTACATTTGATATATGCAAATAAAAACTTGAATTTGCTTGCCTGATTTAGTAGGCCTAGACTTAGCACCTTAACTCCCTTCATTTCAGCATCTAGTATGGCTCTTTCAATCATGCTATTGATTGCTTCCCTTGGCCATTGTAACATGTACTGCAATTTATTAAAAAAAAAAGGAAGTTAGAGATAAAACAAGCTGAATCAAAGTGAATATTAACCAACAAAAATGGTTGATATGAATAACTTAAAAGAAAAAAGAGAGTTTTTTTTTTTTTTTACTTGTATAGTGTATCTAGGAACCACCCAAGACTGCCATTTAAGCTTTTCGAAGGTGTTTGCTTCTACAACAAACGTATTTCCATAGATCCATGTGATGATCAGGGACCAAGATGTCATAGGCCACATCAACCACAGGTACCATTTGGAAGTGTGGGGCTTGGAGGCCAAGGTGGAAAATCCTAGCCGTAGATAAAAGATGGACTCCAATGTGGTCAGATGGGTTAGATGTACCACTTTTGGTGACTCTTCAGGTCTTTCAAGTGAAGTTTCATATACAGCATCCGTGGACTTGTCCATTGTTCCATAGACATAGTCATATATAGGCATGAAAAGTGAGTAATTGGTGCGGAATTGGGTGTGATGTAGTGAATGAAACCTGTTGAGTCAAAGATTATACACAATTTCATGAAATTAATTCATTTAATAATAATTATAGTACTAATGATTATGATAATATATCGAGGGAACATATCTTTTGCTATTTACTGATATGGAATCCTAGTTAATTAAAGCGTTTCAAATCAATAAAAACTCAACTCAACTTCACCTAACTAAACTTTAACAAAACTCAAATGCCTTTCAATTGTAAAATTTCTCTTTCTCCCAAGGGTGTGTAAACCTAGAGGCGAAACCATGAATTTTTGGTTGAGAACCTAAGTTATGCTAATGATATATGTGTGTGTGTATTAGTGTAAGTCATGTATAAGAGCAAATTTTACGATAAAAATTGAAATCAAGGAAAAAATAAAAGTTCTCTCTATAACCACTTAAGAAGATCCTTTGGCATTGTTGGGGGCTAGCTCCTATGTTTATGGGCCAAAAATTCCAAATATTTAATAATACATATTATGAAAAACTAAAATTTTGGGACCAAGGATGAATGTAATTCCACCCCTACGCAAAGAATAAAGTTAGGAAACACACCCAACTTCGTACACACAGGACTGGCCCTGACATAAAATGGCCTCCAAATATGGGGCGGTAAAATTTTTTTTTTTTTTTAATTAAAACAAAAGTGTGAGTTAGTTGTATATTTTATCCCAATTTTAAAAAGGCCTAAAATATTAGACTTATGCTAGTATATTACAAGTTTTATTACATAGGTCTTACAAATTGATGTCACCAATGAAGTAATTCCATACCCATTTATTATTTTGTTGAAGTGCCTTCTCATTGTCACATTAGTTTGTAAGCTTTTTGTAGTAAAATTTGTAATAAGTTTAGCATTTTCTCCACAAAAAAAAAAAAAAGGATTAATAAAAATACAACATAGTCACCATTAAGTGTATGAAAAATGCTAAAGCTAATACAAATTTTAGGGAAATTTTTTTTTACAAATTGATGTGACAGAAATATGATCGGTATTACTTAAATAATATAATAAAATGAATGTTTGAATAACTTTTCTTTTATTGGTGATATGCCAATTTGTAAAACCTATATAGTAATTATCATTAGCTTACTTTGGGTGAATTAGTCATATTAATAAGTAAGAATTAATAATGAATTTGAAATTAAATAAAAATAAATAAATATTATTTAAGTGATATTTAAATCTAAAAAGGCCCCTGTAAAATTCTCGCCTTAGGCCTCAAACAATCTTGGGCCGGCCCTGCGTGCACACCCAAATCCACAATATATTTTTAAGTGTCACATTGAGATTGATGCACCTAAAATATTTTTTTAACAAATACCCATGGTGAAGCTGTGTATAAGTGCTGAAATCTAACCACAAGTTGACACCCAAGTATTAGTGAAATTAGATGTGGGTTTGTTGGTTTGGGTTTCTCTGAAGGTGGATTGGTGTGTAAAACGACAATACCTCTAACATGGTGCAATGCTCATTGTTAAACAAACAACATGAAAATAGACTACCGTGATCTCCATCATGAATAACTCTAATCCCAGTTATAAGAAATTATTATATATCTAGTATATTATACCTACCGCTCACATAAATGTGTTTCATTTGCATGATTTACAAATAAAATCCACTAATGTGAAATGAGGATGTAACACGCATATTGCACTAAATAATTTCACCGTAAGTTTGGGAGGTGGATAGAGAAATGTTGAAAGGATTTGTTTGTTTGGACATGACACGAACACAACACGTACTGAAGTTTTGGACCCAACACAAACACTACACGTGTTCAAAATTGTCTATCTAGCTGTTTTGTAATCGATCAAGTTCTCCAATAAAGTTTTGTGACTTTTGTCCATATTGAAAGGTCATTGAATTGAATTGAGTTGTCGGCTTTTTTTAATTGGTTGGCAAACTCTAATTGGACTGATTGGATCATACTGTAGAATATTGTTCGAAAGCCAATACATGGCTATTAAGGAATACATGCGACCTCATAGGTTATTTACATGCCATATAAAAACCCATTAAGACCTACACGGAAGAAAGATAACTACAACCCTTCAGTTGACAAGATAGGAGTAATTAATGTAAGAAACTTTAGGTATTGGACAGTGATGTCTAACAAAAAAAAGGGATGGTGCGGTTTGGTCACGACATGGCTATTAGTTATTAGCATTTCAATACAAATGAATGTAGTACTACTGTTAAAATACACACCATGTTCTTGTCGGCAAGTCATTTTTTTCACTGCCACTAGAAAGAAAAAAAAGAAAAGAAAAGAAAAAGACCACGTTTTGAAACCGTCGTTATGGAGCTCAAAACTGCTGCAATAAAAAAAAGGACCTATAGTGACGTTTTGAAACCCTTATTATAGGTCTCAAAATTGCCTCAATGGCCATTATGTAAAAGGAAAGATGGCTAACAGATGTTACATGCATGCATGCACAAGAGATTGGCTTCACAAAAGTAGAATAAAAAGTAAGAGACTTACGAAGGTGTGTACATGAGATATTTTAAAGGAGGGAAGATGGAGAAGAGCCTTTTTGGAATGAGCTCAAAGTTGCAGTGACCCAAGTTGTTCATGACATCAATATACAGTATATAACCAGTTAAAGATACTAAGGAAACAGTTCTGGTGAACACTGTGGTCAACATCGGTATTGAGAAGAGCATGAAATATACTATGTGTTCCGCGAAAGGATGAATCACAGCTGCCATATTAGTTAATCAAATTGGTTAGCTCATATTATTATTTTGAGAAATAATTCTTACATGCATACACACGCTTGTTTTTAATTGAATCACGATTTCAGTTAAAAACATGCATGTATTTATGGCGTGTTTTACTGTGTATAATAACCATTGATCTATTATTTTTATTTTCTGAAATAAACATAGGCTTTATCAAAAGAAGGAATCGCAATGTCATTTAAAAGAATTAGAATTTTGAGATATTGGGAAAAATTGTAGAACAGGTATACAAGACATATATAAATAGGCATTATGTGAACATTAAATGATTCTTTTAGGAAAAAACCACAAAACATAATATATTCAGAGAAATGCTATCTCCACAATAATTTCATAACACTTTCATAATAAATTCTAATTGGCAATTTGTTACGGGTTGTTATTAGTGGACAAAAAATAATTTCAGTAGTATGTTTAAATTGGAACCAATAAAAATTTACTACCTATGATTTTTTTTTAAAAGTGTTATAAATATATTGTAGACATAGCACTTCTCATATATTTATTATGGATTTTTACACGTGAATAACTCATTTTTGCAATAATATTTTTTTCCAAATTCAAATTTCACTTAGAATTCACATGAAATGATTTTTAATTAGTCATTGAATAGATCTCAATTACAACTTAAGTGAATTTCTATTATTGTTGTTAACATGAAGTAATAACAATTGTATCAATTTCAAAACTATATTGTGAACATTTATTCACCTAAAGCTAAACCTTAGAGTTTTGGCCTTAAAATAATATTAAATCCTAGAGAGCTTTTTATGTAATTGTTACAAGATTGCATTGCTAATACATATATTTTTATGAAGAACAATAGATGATTACATAAAGAATTTGAACTCTACTTATCAATTTCTAATTAGTTTTGAATATATAGTGACAATAATGTTTCTTTAGTTTTTATGTTTTTCTATTTGATGGAAAGCTTGCTTTTTTTTCCTCTCACACTGTTTGCCTTTTATGTTTTGAGCCTTAAAAGAAATTGATGAAATAAATGATTTTTAATGAATTTCGACTGTACGAGAAAAAACAATTATGTTTTAAAAGAATTCTTGTTTACCATACGAGAAAAAATTACACTTTAAAAGAAACATTTTTTAATAATTAAATATATAATAGACATATTAAATATTTTTCATATTATATTTATACAAAAATTATTCAACTTCTCTCAAATTTAATATTTTTTATTAATAGTGTAATTGTTTCTTTTGTTAAAGTGTGTCATTATGTAAGACAATGAAAATATTTTACTTTTTTATTCTGTACATTAAATATCAACATGTTTTATATTTTTAATATAATATTTAATTTTTTTATCTATTTATATTATTCTGAAATGTGAATTATTAGATCTTATTGCAATATATAATGTTCATGTATGTATATTTTGAATTAAAAATAAAATATTTTAAATTATATAATATAAGACAATGAATACTACACAAAATTTATACGAGAAATTATAAGGAATAAATAAAATAATTATTTTTACCAATCTTACAAACGAGATTTAAGAATAATTTAGTTTATGATATGAAAAGAATATGTCTGGGGATTAATTGGTAGCTAGTGAGAACCATAGAATTGCCATTTCTTAACTTTCAATTTGTTTCTGTCAATCAAATGAAATTTAAATTACCTGTCATCTTTTCTTAAAAACAAGGGATGCTTTTGGTTTTGTTAGTACTTGAAACAAAACCAAAATTTTTTTATAGCAACATGGAGAACACAAAATTGTTTCCAACACAGACAAAATTTTTTGTTTTGTTTTCTGTTGTTTTGTTAGGTAGGCGAACGTAGAAATATATTAGAAAAAACATTTTATTCATTAACTTGTAATATATTTTTTTTGTAAACATACGTAAAAATTGAATATATAGACACATTAAATATATTTTTATAAAGCAGTCTTATTACATTATACTAAGATAACATAAATATGGCATAAACTTTGGATATAATAGAAGAAATAACTTAACATATATAGCCATTATATTAACCCTAACTTTCTTATATATTCAAATTCGTACAATATTTGTAGATATGTCTATTTAAAATTTTTTTATACCTTATTTTAAAATGTTTTAAAATTTTGAACCAAATAAAATTGCATATATACTCCATAGCATCTATATTCTGTCATATATTATTAAGTAAACGAAGAGGATTATTTTTTAAAATATGTTAAACTTAGCTCAACAAAAATTCCCATCAAACCAATGAAGTGACTCAGCTTTATTTGTTGTTGGAGGAACAAGCATAATAAAATTATCTTACATGTAATAGGTTCAGTGACAATGGAAGAATGGTGATGGGAATGATAATGAGAGTAAAGATAATGATGGTGTAATGCTCGGTGAAACCAGTAGTAGAGGAACTCCACTGGACCCGCATGAATCAAACTTGTGATAACCACACCATTTGTTCTCCACAAGGGTAGTTTATGACTCAGGGATTGTCATGTATGCTATATAAAATAAGATCCCATTGAACAATATCTGGTCATCCCTATAAACCAAAAAATAAAAGTGTTAATATTAGTGAAAATAATATATCAATGAATGTGAGTAAATATGTGTTTGCATTATGTGTCCATTTGGGAACAGTTTATCTGGCTTTTTACTGAATTTTTTTTGCTGAAAGTATACTAAAGTATACTTGTATCTTAAATTATTTTGAAAAAGTGAAAAAATATTAGAAAAAGTAAGATTTTAAAAAGCTAAACATAAAAGCTAAAAAAAGATAAAAGCTGAATTTATAAGTTAATGCTAAACGGACCCTATATATGATATGAAATATATATATATATATATATATATATATCTAGAGATTCTTGGGGATTGAATGAGGCACTTATTCAAGAAGTACCTTCTTGAATACTTGTATACTTGTATTTTAAAATTTTTTGAAAAAGTGAAAAAATGTTGAAAAAAGTAGGATTTTAAAAAGCTAAACATAGAAGCTAAAAAAAGATAAAAGCTGAGTTTATAAACTAATGCTAAATGGACCCTATATATGATATGAAATATATATATATATATATATATATATATATCTAGAGATTCTTGGGGATTGAATGAGGCAATTATTCAAGAAGTACCTTATTCAATCTCAAGAATTTCAAGAACATATACCATGAAGCATGCACCTTTGAGAGCAAGCAAGCAAGACTTTTACTGACCAATTTCTTTCTCTGTCAACTTGCTCGAATTCGATACTTTTGTCCACAATCCTATTTTTGCCTTTGGCTGTTTGGTAACGGGAAATAGAAATCCATATCTGATTGTGAATCATCCTCACCAAAAGGAAAGGGAATGTGAGAAAGTAGAATAGGTCTGTTTCGCCTTCTCCCTTGACTATCATTGAGTATGTGCTATGAACCACCCATGGGACCAAAATCACATACTTCCCAAACAGAGGCCAAAAAGAAAGTTAAAAAAAAAAAAAAAAATGCGTGTATATTAAAGGAACAAAGATTTCAAATGAGTATCTAGTGTTGCATCAACAACATAATAAAAAAATAATTATTTTCTTGTTTTATATTTTTAAAGTTAACATACCCCTTGTAAAAAATATATTGTAAAAATTTGTAATAACAATTGCATCATATGACGCAAGTTTAAACAATTTGTGTTGTCATATGAGTAAATCAAACATACATATAGAAACCATTTTAATAAAGACTAAACTTATTTGATGGTGAACTTTTCTCATAGCATCCTAATAGTTAATAATATAGATCAAAAGTGATCCTCAGATCCTATAATGAAGGGATTACCATGAGATAAGGAGCAATTAATATACCTTAAAGCTCCCAAGAGGCTTCCATGGCCAGTCAGTCAAGATCCCTGGTTTGGTAGCCATAGTTTTTAAGTTAATTAAGGTACCTTCAACACAGCTCTGCGCTTTGTATGCATGAATTTGGAGGGCAATTTATAATGCTTTATCTACTACTGTACGATTACTTCATCTTAGAGGAGGGGTCATGAATGCAGCTCTGCGCTTTGTATGCATGAATTTGGAGGACAATTTATAATGCTTTATCTACTACTGTACGATTACTTCATCGTAGAGGAGGGGTCATTAATGCAATTGTCGATTCCCTAGCTACCTACACAATACGGCGTGCTGATTTTGACCTTTTTTATACCAATACTGATATCGTAATTAATATTTATTAAAGATAGAAAAAATGTTGTGTTTTTTCTTTTTCTTTTTTAAGTAATATGGACTATACTACAAATTGTATTACACGTGTTTACATAATGTATCACAAATGGTACGATATAGATAATGTTTGGCTACAAATTTAGTTGTAGCCTAATACTACAATTTTACTTAATATTTTTTTATTGAATGTAAATTTTGATAAATCTATCATTAGATTACATTTTCTCCTTATGTATTCTATGTTTGCAAAATTTTCAGAAAATAAAAAATCAATAACTATGTTATCAATCAATTGTTTAAATTGCAAATTTTTATAGTATGAAATTTTGCGTAAAAAAAAAAAAGTTTATGAATCATATAGAAAATAACATTTGATTAGTACAAAATTTGACGTATGTGCTGAGAGTGTAAAGAACCTGTAATTCAATGGTTAGATTTCTAAAATGTGTAGCAATATTAATTTTTTAAAAACAAGTTGTAGTCTTAGGTTACAATTAAGTTTGTAGACAAAATTTGTCCTTAAGATATTTATGTATGGGTTGTGTTTGTTACACATAGTTTTACACACCCAATTTTTGAATTGAAACCATGTCAGGATTTTGAATTTGTAAATATTTTCAATTCAAAAATAGGATGTCTGTAAAACTGTGTAACAGTTTATGTGCAACAAGTATTACCATTTATTTATTATGTGTTGAATATGTATTTATCACATTCATTGTTATGTCGGTTTATAAGTTCTTTATAGTAAAATTTGTAATAATTATAGTATTTATTTTAAAACGTGTAAATAAGATTCAAATTGGGAACTAAAACCTATGGAAGGGAAAACTATCACTCAACCAATGACTATTGTATAGATTAAACGCAAATTATTCTATTACAAAATAGCTCAACTTTATCAAAAGTTAGCAAATTCTTTATCATAGACGGTGGGTTAATAAAAGTAACAAACTTTTGTTCTTGAGAAGTCCCAAATCTAACAAGTGCATTAGCGCACTAATTAAAATTCCTGAATATGTGCCGGTCTATTGTGTTGAGAAAATCTTCAATAGGTTCTTGCAATCAGCAAGGAGGTGTTACAACATAAGATTTTGGAAGAAAGGGTTAGGAAAAAAAAAATTGCAGCAACATCTGCATTTACTTCTACAAAAAGGGAGGTAACTCCATGCTATTGGGAAATCGTAAGCCCATCCTTTATAAAGCAATTAAGCTAAAATGCTGATTGTCACCCCAAAAGATCTAGCAAAACTAGTAACCTATTCCCCTTTAGAATTCCTTAATTAGAAGACCCCCATCACCTGCCAACCTTGGATTGCCAGTAACAGAACCATTTGTGTTTAACTTGGTCCAACTAAGTCCAGGTTTCTCTCATTTAACTTGTATACTACCCTATCAGGTTTGGAAGCTTTGTTCACTATTATAGCATAGAATTTTGCTCCCTTCTCTTCTTCTTTCTTTTATTTTTTTATTTATGAAATTCAGCTCCCTTCTTAATACATTAAAATATGTTAGGTTCTAAAGACTTAGGAACTTATGTATTTAGAACTCTAATATGTAATGTTGGCAAACCATGATCCAAACAGTTGTTAGCTTTGTTAAGACTTGCTCAAAGTGTGTGTGTTTATGTAAAGTTGGAATCGAGTGGCTGTAGAAAGTATTAGTGACTTTCAGTCTGGCTCGATCGATTGAAGCTTAGACTCGATTGATCGAATATCGGGCAGAATGTTTTTTTTGCAGAATTCCAATTCAACCCTAGCCTATTTAAAACGTTTAGGGTTTTATGTTTTGCCCTAGGTATATAAAGCAAACCCTAGCCACGTTTTAGTGGTTGCTCATATTGCTGTTTGTGTGAATCTCTTGTAAGATCTGAGAGGAGCTTTCCTTCACATAAGCTTAGGATTATCAAGAAGGAGATTTCTTCAAGAACTTGATGATCATTCAGTTGCTGCCATGAGAACTTAAAGATACACAAGCGAGTGTGCTTGTATTTGCTGATGATCATTCTAATTTAGAGCTTTTTCGGCTATGGGTTGTGCACACGGAAACAATGAAGAATTAACAATTGTGCAAGTAGGTGCACCTGTTTCTGCTCCCTCAAACAAGTATAGTAGAAGCCATGCGTGGTAACCTCTTTCTGGTAGATTGGTTGGGTGGCATTCACATCATTAAGACGTTTAACTCTCCTGTAACAAGTTTAATTATATATGGACAAAATTTAGGTATAATACCTTAGGTGCAGTTCCTTAGGTTCCTCTTTTAAAGATTCTAATATGTGGATACTTAAAAAATAAAGTTCTATCTTATGAGAAAAAATTCACTTGGCAGGATCTTAAGAGGGGAACTTAACGAATTGCACTTAAATATTGTACCTAAGTCTTGCACAATATATATATATATATATTATTTACTACCTATTTCAACATCTTCATGCAAAAATACTATTGGGTTTCGTTTCATAGCTATTTAATCGATCCTAAATAGATCATTGTCAGTTTATTAAAACTTTTTAACTATTTTATCTTGCGAAAATGAACTGATAGCCAATTAGTTATGTCAAGGTTTCTTCTTTGTGACGCGTATGCTAAATTGTCAAATCAGTTTGTGCCACTCACACATCATGCAACTGTTTTATGCTTATACTTGAGGAAAGAGCATCAGCAGCACGCTAGAGTAATCACAATTGTGATAAATTAAACAAATTAGTTCTGAAAGTGGGTGGATGATTACCCCCCAAAATAAGAAAGTTGCCAAAGCACGTTTGGTTGGTGGTTTTGTTTCACTTTTGACTTTGAGCTTGTGCATGTGATGTGTTTTGATCTTCTTGTTCCGTTTTTTTCTCTTTGGTAGGTTGTAAGTGTTTATTAGGTATAGGTCTGGCCATTCTAGCATAGGATCGGGTTCACTTTTCATTGTAGCTTAAATTCGGTTATGTTTACCTCCAACAAAATTTGGTTCTACTAAAAAATTAGGGGTAAAAAAAAGAGAGCAATAATATTCTCATAGAACTGTTTTAAAAAATTCAGATGAGGATAGACATTTTTATTTGCCCACTTTGGCCCATTTCGATTCATTTTCGGTTTATTCGGCTCACTTCGGTTTATTTCGATCCAATTCGGTACAATTCAGTCCACTTCAAAGAAAGCCAAAACATTTTGCATCTGGATTTTGGACTCCTCATCTACCCAACAACACAATTATCTAACGTTTCTTGGCTTGCCTAGTTTTTTTTTTTTTGAGAATACTTGGCTTGCCTAGTTGACTTATATATATTTGGATACCATCCCATCTTTTCAACTTTTTGATTTAACTCAGCGTTACTACTCTCTTCCTTTTTCTTATCCCCAATGCAATTGGCTCTTCCACTTTGGAATTTTTTTAGCTTTCGACCTTCAACCTTTTTGAGCTAAGCTTGCAATGGCTGAGAAGAACACATGAATGAAATTGGTCTAAACATCACCAACACAGTAAGCTAGAGGCGGTGCCATATGTGTTGAAAGTTCATCAAAGGTGTTGAGGTTTTATCAGAGATATGTTAATCCATATAAATTTTTATATTTCAATCCATATAAAAATTCTTAGTTCAATCCATATTTTTCCCACACAAGAAGGTGATTACTTTGTGTGTGTGTGTGTAAAAGATAAAAAAATAGAAATTACTTTTATAAATTGTTTAATTTTTAGGGAGAACAAATTACCTACAATAAATTTTAGATAATAAATCATACAATATACTACATATCAAAATAATTATATTTTATTACACATCGTGTGAGCCTATGACTAGTTATTTAAAAAAAAACATACACGTAATATCATTAATTAGTTATTTAATAATTTAGAGGGAAAGATACACAAAGTGTCAAAACACCACCATGATTTCCAGTAATATTTATTGAATAGTTGATGACATGATTAAATTAATCCAATATTCTCATTTCATAATAAACAGATAGGATTTTAAAGACTTATATTAAATTTACCATAAAAATTTTAGAAAACGGTGAAATATTTTAGATTAGATTCTTCCAAAAAAACAAAACAAAACGTATACATTTTGTTAATCGAAAAACGTATTTCATACATCAAATATATGAATCTTTCCTTGCACGACGTGTGACTATAGAATCTATACACTATGATAGAAAGTCAGTTACAAGAGCAAAAAATAATTTACTAGTTCTCCACATGTCCATGTTTGACACATGGTATGAAAATTGGGACTTCAGCCTTACCTACCTTCGTGATTTCTTGGAAGCTACTATTATTTACGTACGTAACAAAATTAAAAAAACTTGACGACTCAGTTCTTGCTATATTAAAATAATAGACATATATATCATCCCCATCTTCCATAGTTCCATCATCCATGTGCGAGTCTGCGAGAAAGAGAGTAGATAGAAGGGGAACATTGAAAGTTTGGTAGAAAACAAATGAAAGAGTATTATTTAGAGTTGATGGTCAAAATAGCCAATTCCATAGTCACCACATTGACCACACCAAGTTGCAAGCATATCATAGTCATCATCATCACAATATTATTCATCTTCTTCACGATCCATTTTTGCTCAAAGAATTTCTGGCACAACCATCACCGCCTCCCTATGTTCACCTTCCACCACAGTTCTTCTGGCAACAAGGACATCTTATACTGTGTGGTGTGCCTTCATGAAGTCGTGGACGGCGAAAGGTTCAGAAAATTGCCCAAATGCAACCATTGCTTCCATGTTAATTGCATTGACATATGGTTGGAGTCCAACTCTACTTTGCCCACTTTGTAGAAATCAGGTCTGTCTTGTAAATCATCGTCAGCGTAATCTAGGTCTGCTCCCCCAGTTTCTTTCAGTTTTGGACTTTTTTCTCGGGAAAATATTTAATCCTCTGATCAACCTTGAAATTTCCTTTGCTTTGGGTGAAAACTCAAGGCATATTTTATAGGTTTGTTTCTTATTATGTAACAGCATCCCCTCAATAATGTATTGCATATTAATTCATTCATTTAGTTTGTTTTCCTTTAGTAATATTTTACTTATTTGATAATTGCTTACAGCATCTGAATAGGCATAGATTGTTGCCGTTAGGATTAAGAAAGTTTATATAGGTAATTCCATGTTCGAGTTTCTATAATCCCGTCCAATTATTTTGAAATGACTAATAAATTATATTTTGCAATGTATTTAAATTATTGATAAAATGGTAAAATTTGATCATTCATTTCAATATGGATGAATAATATTTTAGAATTGTTTGGAAAGAACATTGGCCGAAACAACTGAAAAATAATCTTACGCTTCAAATTTATTTACTTTGAAGTGTTTTAATGAAATATGAAATATTTTACAGTACCTATCAAAAAAAAAAAAAAAAAAAAAAATTGCAGTACCCATTAAGAAGTAGAAGTAGAAGGGTAGATCCAGTAAAATATCGAATCAGCCCTGCTGGATATTTTAGAAAATCCAACCATAAAGTTCAGATTGATAGCTAAATGAGTGGATACTGTCTTGTCAGTGACTGAGAAGATAGATATCCATTTGCATAATAGGCTTCTCACCTCAAGACAAAGGACTGAGCAAAATGATAAGGGATCTGAGCAAAATGATCCACTATATGTTAAACTCTTTGATAAGGGACCCCTCCCTTTCTAATACCAGTGAGATATATATATATATATATATATATATATATATATATATATATATATATATTTGAGAGTGAAGAAAGAGAGTATAGAGAGAAGATAGAGAATACAAAGTTTACGTGATTCGGCTTAACGGCCTATAGTTCCAAAAAGAAAACCTTAATAGCTACATTTTCGCTATAATCTCAATTCATTAAATTACAATAAACCTTAAGTAGAGTTTATAACTTTATATAGAGAGAGAACTAGTGTTAGACATACATGGACTTACGAAAGCCCAGCTTAGGAGAATTTGATCTTGGGTTGGGAAAATAGGTCTGTTTGAGTTGGGCTAGCTACACTTTTTAGGGTCAAATTAAAAATGGCATTGGTGAAAGCGAAATGGACCCAGACCTTACTATTTCCATCTTCTCTCAAAAGAGTCAAAAATACCTCATAATACATAGTTACATACCAATGTCATGACTGTGTCCACAATTATTCGAAGCCCATAAATTCATAAAATAAAGTCACAGAAATAAAATACAGTTTCAGACACATGGTCAATTAGGATAAATCATCACTTAGATAATGACATAGATAATATTTCATCTAGTATTTATTGTAGAATTCTAATATGGTGTCAAATCTATCTTCTTAAAAATCTTTTTAAACAAATAGATATACACTCTTATTTATATTAGAGCAAGCTCAAATTAAGCATGATCAGTTGGGCATCGTTAATGGTTGGAAACCATGTCGAAGACTTGCTTGCCATATCTCCTCGATGTTGAACATGGAGTCCCCACACTCGTGCACATTCCATCCTTCTAAACCATGCAATATCCCAGCAATACGCCAAGCACTCATCACTCTTCTTGATAGCCAATTCTGTTCCATAATGAAACATTTCAACAAACCAAAAGGTAAAATGAAAAATGTTTTGTGATGTTGTTTAGATAAAAAGATTTTGATGTGTTCGCAAATAAATATTAGTGTCAATTTACTAATAGTAAAGGAAAAGAAAATGTTAGTACATTGCTAACCTCACAAGAGTGAATGTTCGTAAAAGATTTGGGAGTGATCATTGCTGGTGTGCTATGATAGAAACAATCTTTGCTCATTTTCTTTGGTGGGAATTGAGAAAAAGGAATGAATAAGGTTCCTTTTGATGCCTTCAGTTGTTCCTCTTCAGTCCATCCATCTCCTACTAACCATGTCTGCAAAACTCGTTATGTCATTTCAAAGTGTTCTAAATTGTAAGGTTTTTTTTTTCAGTAAACTGTATTTGCTGTACAAAGTGTATTTTTAATAATGTCTCAATATTATACGTGGATCATTAATTCACTATACATCAACCATGAAAAAAAAAAGGGTCAATTTTAACTGGCACAATAATACTACTCAATACTCATAACAAAAGCCTACTTTTTTCTTTCTTAAATCCAAAATGATTAAAGGACATGCAGGTAGTTGTCACAAGAAGTCATGAAATGGTTGCAAATTTTACCTTCTGAGCATAATTTGTTGAAAGTATTAAGTTACTTTTCAACTTGGTGGTAAGCCTTAATTGAAGCTTCTCATACTCGTCCTTGTATACTGTTGCCACCTGATACAATTATATTTAATTAGTATTACAAGATGAAAAAACATAGATCGCTAGCAAGTTTTTCCAAATAATTAATAAAATACTCAGATAACAACATCTTCTCTTCGCATATAATAGGGAGTTTATTTACAGTTAATATTTATAAAAATGTTCACCATTAATACGAGAGAAAATAATATTACTTATAGAATATTGAATAATTTTTCCTTTAATCTTATATATTATATAGACTGCAATGTATGCTACATATTATTATCACTGTATAGAAATGAATATTTGAAGAAAAAAAAATTGTTTAAACTAATTTATTGTAGCCACACTAAAGGAATTCATCTTTGTAATTATTCGGTGTGTCATCTTAGCCAAAAAGGAAAAAAGAAAAAGAGTAAGAAATGGTGAACTTGTTAAGCTAAATGCGGGTTTCAATGTTCTTCTTTCTTTTCTTCTTTTTTAATTTTTTTAATTTTAATTTTATTTTTCTTTTTAATAAAAAAAAGCTAAACAACTTAAAAAATAATGTTAAAAAATGCAAGATAGAGACAAATAAAAGAAAATGGAACACTAATTTTAATATAATTCAGCCATGAAAGCCTACATCTACAAAATCTCCTATTTTTAAAATTTTCCGTGTTGTGCTTTGTTACATAGCTATGGAACATATAATCTCTACGTTTGTTTAATTTGAATATACTATTATAGATGTTGCCTTCCTTTTGCATTTGATTTATCCGATTACTCGGGTCATCATACTTTTTCAATTTGGTTGGTGTACTTTCCTTAACAGTTTGGTCTTCAACAGTAAATTGGTCTTCAACAAATAAAAATATAAACATTGCAATGTAGGGCTTCCCATAGCCAACCCAAGCTTTATTTTGAGTAAGGATTTTTCAATTAAATATACCTTTATATCCCTTTCACATAGAGTATTGGCAATGGCATAAGCAACCTTGGTAAGTTTGCCTCTAAGGAGCACTTGGGTTGTTCCTTTTGCAATGCTATTTAGCACAACAGCCACGACTAAACTACTTCCATCCACCAGATTTAATTTCAGCTGAGGGTACCTTTGGATGTAAAGCTCACCATTCCTATTAAGTTCCTCACCCTGCAAAATTTACATTAGGGTTATAGGGTCCATGAGGTTTCTGTGAAAACACAGATGCATGCATGCACATGAGTGTGAGAAGAAGATATATATATCTTCTACATTTGATATGTGCAAATAAAAACTTGAATTTGCTTGCCTGATTTAGTAGGCCTAGACTTAGCACCTTAACTCCTTTCATTTCAGCATCTAGAATGGCTCTTTCAATCATGCTATTGATTGCTTCCCTTGGCCATTGTAACATGTACTACAATTTATTAAAAAAAAAAAAGGAAGTTAGAGATAAAACAAGCTGAATCAAAGTGAATATTAACCAACAAAAATGGTTGATATGAATAACTTAAAAGAAAAAAGAGAGTTGTTTTTTTTTTCTTTTTCTTTTTACTTGTATAGTGTATCTAGGAACCACCCAAGACTGCCATTTGAGCTTTTCGAAGGTGTTTGCCTCTACAACAAACGTATTTCCATAGATCCATGTTATGATCAGGGACCAAGATGTCATAGGCCACATCAACCACAGGTACCATTTGGAAGTGTGGGGCTTGGAGGCCAAGGTGGCAAATCCTAGCCGTAGATAAAAGATGGACTCCAATGTGGTCAGATGGGTTAGATGTACCACTTTTGGTGACTCTTCAGGTCTTTCAAGTGAAGTTTCATATACAGCATCCGTGGACTTGTCCATTGTTCCATAGACATAGTCATATATAGGCATGAAAAGTGAGTAATTGGTGCGGAATTGGGTGTGATGTAGTGAATGAAACCTGTTGAGTCAAAGATTATACACAATTTCATAAAATTAATTCATTTAATAATAATTATAGTACTAATGATTATGATAATATATCGAGGGAACATATCTTTTGCTATTTACTGATATGGAATCCTGGTTAATTAAAGCGTTTCAAATCAATAAAAACTCAACTCAACTTCACCTAACTAAACTTTAACAAAACTCAAATGCCTTTCAATTGTAAAATTTCTCTTTCTCCCAGGGTGTGTAAACCTAGAGGCGAAACCATGAATTTTTGGTTGAGAACCTAAGTTATGCTAATGATATATGTGTGTGTGTATATATATATATATGTGTGTGTATTAGTGTAAGTCATGTATAAGAGCAAATTTTATGATAAAAATTGAAATCAAGGAAAAAAAAAGTTCTCTCTATAACCACTTAAGAAGATCCTTTGGCATTGTTGGGGGCTAGCTCCTATGTTTATGGGCCAAAAATTCCAAAAATTTAATAATACATATTATGAAAAATTAAAATTTTGGGACCAAGGATGAATGTAATTCCACCCCTACGCAAAGAATAATGTTAGGAAACATGCCCAACTACGTACACACCCAAATTCACAATATATTTTTAAGTGTCAAATTGAGATTGATGCACCTAAAATATTTTTTTAACAAATACCCATGGTGAAGCTGTATATAAGTGCTGAAATCTAACCACAAGTTGACACCCAAGTATGCGTGAAATTGGATGTGGGTTTGTTGGTTTGGGTTTCTCTGAAGGTGGACTGGTGTGTAAACCGACAATAACTCTAACATGGTGCAATGCTCATTGTTAAACAAACAACATGAAAATAGACTACCATGATCTCCATCATGAATAACTCTAATCCCAGTTATAAGAAATTATTATATATCTAGTATATTATACCTACCGCTCACATAAATGTGTTTCATTTGCATGATTTACAAGTAAAATCCACTAATGTGAAATGAAGATTAACACGCATATTGCACTAAATAATTTCACCGTAAGTTTGGGAGGTGGAGAGAGAGATGTTGAAAGGATTTGTTTGTGTGGACATGACACGAACACAACATGTATTGAAGTTTTGGACCCAACACAAACACTACACGTGTCCCACATTGTAATCGATCAAGTTCTCCAATAAAGTTTTGTGACTTTTGTCCTCTGTAATCGATCGAGTTCTCCAATAAAGTTTTGTGACTTTTGTCCATATTGAAAGGTCATTGAATTGAATTGAGTTGTTGGCTTTTTTAATTGGTCGGCAAACTCTAATTGGACTGATTGGATCATACTGTAGAATATTGTTCGAAAGCCAAAGGAATATATGCGACCTCATAGGTTATTTGCATGCCATATAAAAAGTAAAAACCCATTAAGATCTACACAGAAGAAAGGAGTCATTACACGTAACAGACTAAATTTAGAAAACAAACAAAGATAACTACAACCCTTCAGTTGACAAGATAGGAGTAATTAATGTAAGAAACTTTAGTATTTGACAGTGATGTCTAACAAAAAAAAAAAAGGGTTGGTGCGGTTTGGTCACTATACATGGCTATTAGTTATTAGCATTTCAATACAATTAAATGTAGTACTACTTTAAAAATACACACCATGTTCTTGTCGGCAAGTCATTTTTTTCTCTGCCACTAGAGAAAAAAAAAAAAAAAACCACATTTTGAAACCGCGGTTATAGATCTCAAAACTGCTGTAATAAAAAAAGGGACCTATAGTGGCGTTTTGAAACCAGTTACTTACATACATGCACAAGAGATTGGCTTCACAAAAGTAGAACAAAAAGTAAGAGACTTACGAGGGTGTGTACATGAGATATTTTAAAGGAGGGAAGATGGAGAAGAGCCTTTTTGGAATGAGCTCAAAGTTGCAGTGACCCAAGTTGTTCATGACATCAATATACAGTATATAACCAGTTAAGGATACTAAGGAACCAGTTCCGGTGAACACTGTGGTCAACATCGGTATTGAGAAGAGCATGAAATATACTATGTGTTCCGCGAAAGGATGAATCACAGCTGCCATATTAGTTAATCGAATTGGTTAGCTCATATTGTTATTTTGAGAAATAACTCTTAACATACACACTAACACACACCCGCGTGTTTTTAATTGAATCACGATTTCAGTTAAAAACGTGCATGTGTATATGGTGTGTGTTAGTGTGTATAATAATCATTGCTCTATTATTTTTATTTTCTGAAATAAACATCGGCTTTATCAAAAGGAAGGAATCGCAATGTCATTTAAAAGAATTAGGATTTTGAGATATTGGGAAAAATTGTACAACGGGTATACAAGACATATATAAATAGGCATTATGTGAACATTAAATGATTCTTTTAGGAAAAAATCACAAAACATAATATCTCAGAGAAATGCTATGTCCACAATAATTTCATAACACTTTCATAATAAATTCTAAGTGGTAGGTTGTTACGGGTTGTTATTAGTGGACAAAAAGTAATTTCAATAGTATGTTTAAATTGGAACCGCCAATAAAAATTTACTACCTATGATTTTTTGTGTAAGTATTATGAAAATATTGTAAACATAGCACTTCTCATATATTTATTATATTATATTTATTACGGATTTTTACACATGAATAACTCATTTTTGCAATAATTTTTTTTTCTCAAATTCAAATTTTATTTAGAATTCACATGAAATGATTTTTAATTAGTCATTGAATAGATCTCAATTACAACTTAAGTGAATTTATATTATTGTTGTTAACATGAAGTAATAACAATTGTATCAATTTCAAAACTATATTGTGAACATTTATTCACCTAAAGCTAAACCTTAGAGTTTTGACCTTACAATAATACTAAATCCTAGAGAGCTTTTTATGTAATTGTTACAAGATTGCATTGCTAATACAAATATTTTTATGAAGAACAATAGACGATTACATAAAGAATTTGAACTCTACTTATCAATTTCTAATTAGTTTTGAATATATAGTGACAATAATGTTTCTTTATTTTGTATGTTTTTCTATTTGATGGAAACGCTTGCTTTTTTTCCTCTCACACTGTTTGCCTTTTATGTTTTGAGCCTTAAAAGAAATTGATAAAATAAATGATTTTTAATGAATTTCGACTGTACGAGAAAAAAACAATTATGTTTTAAAAGAATTATTGTTTATCATACGAGAAAAAAATTACACTTTAAGAAGCATTTTTTTTATAATTAAATATACAATAGACGTATTGAAGACTTCTCATATTATATTTATACAAAAATTATTTAACTTCTCTCAAATTTAATATTTTTATTAATAGTGTAATTATTTCTTTTGTTAAGGTGTGTCATTGTGTAAGACAATGAAATTATTTTACTTTTTTATTCTGTACATTAAATATCAACATTTTTATATTTTTAATATAATATTTAATTTTTTATCTATTTATATTATTCTGAAATGTGAATTATTAGATCTTATTGCAATATATAATGTTCATATATGTATATTTTTGAATTAAAAATAAAATATTTTAAATTATATAATATAGGATAATGAATACTACACAAAATTTATATGAAAAATTATAAGGAATAAACAAAATAATTATTTTTACCAATCTTACAAACGAGATTTAAGAATAAATTTAGTTTATGAAATGAAAGGAATATGTTTGGGGATTAATTGGTAACTAGTGAGAACCATAGAATTACCTTTTCTTAATTTTCAATTTGTTTTTGCCGATCAAATGAAATGTAAATAATCCGTCATTTTTTCTTTGAAACAAGGGATGCTTTTGGTTTTGTTAGTACTTGAAACAAAACCAATTTTTTTTTTTTTATAGCAACATGGAGAACACAAAATTTTTTCCAACGCTGACAAATTTTTTTGTTTTGTTTTCTGTTTTTTTGTTAGATAGGTCAACGAAGAAATATATTAGAAAAAAATTTCATTCATTAACTTGTAATATATTTTTCTTGTAAACATAAATAAAAATTGAATATATAGATACATTAAATATATTTTTATAAAGCAGTCTTATAAAATTATACTAAGATAACATAAATATGGTATAAACTTTGGATATAATAGAAGAAATAACGTAACTTAACATATATAGCCATTATATTAACCCTAACTTTCTTTTATATATATATATATATATATATATTCAAATTCGTACAATATTTGTAGATATGTCTATTTAATTATTTTATACCTCATTTTACAATGTTTTTAAAATCTTGAACCAAATAAAATTGCTTTTATACTCCATAGCATCTATATTCTGTCATATATTATTAAGTAAATGAAGTGGATCATTTTTTTTTTTAAATATGTTAAACTTAGCTCAATAAAAATTCCCATCAAACCAATGAAGTGACTCAGCTTTATTTGTTGTTGGAGGAACAAGCATAATAAAATTATCTTACATGTAATAGGTTCAGTGACAATGGAAGAATGGTGGTGGGAATGATAACGAGAGTAAAGATAATGATGGTGTAATGCTCGGTGAAACCAGTAGTAGAGGAACTCCACTGGACCTGCATGAAGCAAACTTGTGATAACTACACCATTTGTTCTCCACAAGGGTAGGTTATGACTCTGAGGGATTGTCATGTATGCTATATAAAATATGATCCCATTCAACAATATCTGGTCATCCCTATAAACCCAAAAAAAAAAAAAAAAACAAGTGTAATATTAATGAAAATAATATACCAATGAATGTGAGTAAATATGTGTTTGTACTATGTGTTCGTTTAAGAACAATTTATCTAGCTTGTATCTTAAAATTTTTTAAAAAGTGAAAAAATGTAGGAAAAAGTAAAGTTTTAAAAAACTATATATAAAAGTTAAAAAAAAAAAATAAAAGCTGAGTTTTTAAGCTGATGCTAGCTAAATAGACCCAATAAATGCAAAACTATATTTCTAGAGATTCTTAGGGATTGAATGAGGCACTTATTCAAGAAGTACTTTATTCAATCTCAAAGAATCTCAAGAGCATATAACATGAAGCATGCACCTTTGAGAGCAAGCAAGCAAGAGTTTTACTGACCAATTTCTTTCTCTGTCAACTTGCTCGAATTCGATACTTTTGTCTACAATTCTATTTTTGCCTTTAGCTGTTTGGTAACGAGAAATAGAAATCCATATCTGATTGTGAATCATCCTCACCAAAAGGAACGGGAATGTGAGAAAGTAGGTAAGGTCCGTTTCGCCTTCTCCCTTGACTATCATTGAGTATGTGCTATGAACCACCCATGGGACCAAAATCACATACTTCCCAACCAGAGGCCAAAAAGAAAGTTAAAATACTAAAAATGCATGTACATTAAAGGAACAAAGATTTCAAATTAGTATCTAGTGTCGCATTAACAACATAATAAATAAATTTATTAATTATTTTCTTGTTTTATATTTTAAAAGTTAACATATCCCTTATAAAAAATTTATAGTAAAAAGTGATCCTCACATCCTATAATGAAGGGATATACCTTAAAGCTCCCAAGAGGCTTCCATGGCCAGTCAGTCAAGATCCCTGGTTTGGTAGCCATAGTTTTTAAGCTAATTAAGGTACCTTCAACACTGCTCTGCGCTTTGTACGAATGAATTTGGAGGGCAATATATAATGCTTAATTTTTCTACTACTGTACGATTACTTCATCGTAGAGAAGGGGTCATGAATGCAATTGTCGATTCCCTAACTACCTACACGATAGTACAATACGTCGTGCTGATTTTGACTTTTTTTTATACCAATACTGATATCGTAATTAATATTTATTAAAGATAGAAAAAATGTTGTGTTTTTTCTTTTTCTTTTGTAAGTAATATGGCCATCATGTACTATGCTACAAATTTTATTACACGTGTTTACATCATGTATCACAAATGGTACGATATGGATAACGTTTGGTTACAAATTTAGTTGTAGTCTAATACTATAACTTTACTTAATATTTTTTTATTGAATGTAAATTTTGATAAATTTACCATTGGATTACATTTTCTCCTTATGTCCTCTATGCTTGCAAAATTTCCAGAATATCAAAGATCAATAGCTATGTTATTAATCAATTGTTAAATTACAAATTTTTATAGTATGAAATTATGCATAAAAAAAAGTTTATGGATTATATAACAAATAACATTTGATTGGTACAAAATTTGACGTGTGTGCTGAGAGTGTAAAGAACCTGCGATCCAATGGTTAGATTTCCAAAATATGTAACAATGTTAATTTTTTAAAAAGAAATTGTAGTCTTAGGCAACAATCAAGTTTGTAGACAAAAATTTTCCTTTAAGATATTTATGTATGGGCTGTGTTTGTTACACATAGTTTTACACACCCAATTTTTTGAATTGAAATCGTGTCAGGATTTTGAATTTGTAAATAGTTTCAATTAAAAAATAGAGTGTCTGTAAAACTATGTAACAATTTATGTGTAACAATTTATTTGCAACAAGTATTATCCTTTATTTATTATGTGTTGAGTATGTATTTATCACATTCATTGTTATGTCAGTTTATAAGTTCTTTATAGTAAAATTTGTAGTAATTATAGTATTTCTTTTAAAACGTGTAAATAAGATTCAAATTGGGAACTAAAACCTATGGAAGGGAAAAATATCACTCAACCAATGACTATTGTATAGATTAAATGCAAATTATTCCATTACAAAATAGCTCAACTTTATTAAAAGTTAGCAAATTCTTTATCATAGACGGTGGGTTAATAAAAGTAACAAAAGTTTGTTCTTAAGAAGTCCCAAATCTAACAAGTGCATTAGCGCACTAATTAGAATTCCTGAATATGTGCCGGTCTATTGTGTTGAGAAAATCTTCAACAGGTTCTTGCAATCATCAAGGAGGTGTTACAACATAAGATTTTGGAAGAAAGGGTTAGGAAAAAAAAAATTGCAACATCTGCATCTAATTCTACAAAAAGGGAGGTAACTCCAAGCTATTGGGCAATAGCAAGCCCATCCTTTAAAGCAATTCAGCTAAAATACTGATTGTCACCCCAAAAGATCTAGTAAAACCAGTAACCTATTCCCCTTTAGAATTCCTTTATCAAAAGACACCCATCACCTGCCAGCCTTGGATTGCCAGTAACAGAACCATCTGTGTTTAACTTGGTCCAACCAAGTCCAGGTTTCTCTCATATAACTTGTATACTACCCTATCAGGTTTGGAAGCTTTGTTCACTACTATAGCATAGAATTTTGCTCCCCTCTCTTCTTCTTTCTTTTATTTTTTTATTTATGAAATTCGGCTCACTTCTTAATACATTAAAATATTTTATCATTGATATAATATCTATGTTAACACATATAACAATTGAATTTAGTGATTAAATTCTATAAGGATGTGGTGTAAAATCTAAGTTTTACACTATCCAATCTCAACATGTCACATCATTTTATCACACATTAAAAATAAGCACAACCATACCCAATAAATTCTAAAACCCATTTGAAAATTCAACCAAATTGGGAGTTTATTGAGATGTTATTAAATGTGGTAGGATATATTGAGTTTTAAGTAAAAAAAAAATGATGTGACAATATTTTATTGGATGGTGTAAAATATGGATTTTACACTCTTTCCTTATCAAATTCGGACTCATGAATTTAATATCTAAGATATACAAGTAACATTAACATGACCTTTTTTTTTTCCTTTTTTCTTTTCAATATTCTCCTTTCTCTATATTCATAAAAATAACTTAAAAGTTGTTATTATTACTACTATTTATCATAAATTGAAAGTTATCATCTACACATTAAAATATTTATCATAAAAAGTTCCATCTTGTAACCTACTTAGTTGGGATTGTGTCTCCAGCTCACCCCATGTGGGTGAGTTTGTGTTCAATCAACCAGACTGATTTGATACGCAACAATTTTAAGTGAGATCTTTTTATTTAAATAATATTTATTTAATTTTTTATATCTTAAATTGTTTCTTTAAAATTCATTCTTCTTATTTTTTGATGAGTAAGATTGCATTAAACTTAAGTATTTGTATTTTTAATGTTTTTTTAAGATCTATTTTTTCAATTGATAGTATAACTAAACTAGTCCAAGTTTTCTGTCTCAACTTATATGCTCTACTCTATACTCCACTAAACAAATCAAGCCATGTGGAAATTATTTATTAAACACAAGAGGAAGGGTTAAACGGAGTCAATCTCTTCAGCCTCCCAACTCATGTTCCAAACCCAAATCTGTAATAGATAGATTTGGATTCCCGTTTCTGTGTGAAGAACAATCTCACATGGGTTTTGTGTGAGAGAAAAAAAAAATCATAGAGACGGCTTGATCATTGAGGCTTGCAGCTTTGTTCTTTGCTATGATATCACCCTCATCATCTTCTCCAATAGTGGCTTTGGTGGTGGAATCCGATGGTGGCTGGGTATTTTGATTGTGGTTTTTTTTTTTTTTTTGGGTCTGGAATGTGAGTTGAGATTGAGGAGCTTGACTCTATTTAGAGTAGTTTTGGTGCCACAACTCACCCATATGGCGAGTTGTGGTTGGTGGAGGGTGCCACAACTTGATCATATAAGGGACACAATGACTAATTTATGCCGAGACTCACTTATAAAAATTAAAATCTTGAGTCGTTATAGAAAATTAATCATCAATGATGATTTGATATAGTTGCATCTTCTTCATCTTTTCTTGAAAATATAGTTTAAAATTTCAATTGAGTTGAATTTTTATAAACCTATAATTCTTGGGACCTTCTTAGAGCAAGGAATCTCCCTTTAAAAAAAAAAATTATTGGAATCTTTTTTCTAATTAGAACATTTACATCATAAAATGTAAAATAGAAAAATAGCTCAATTTTGCACATCCAAACTTCAAAATTACCAACATCAATCAAGCTAAATATATGTAAATTTACAAAGTTGCTACAGTAACCGTGTAAATTTATATTAACACTATTCATTTTACATTTGATTTTTTATTCTTTTTTTACCTATCTCAATGACGAAGGAAGAAAATGAATGGTATTTGTTGTGTGTGAAGAAAAAGAAATAATTGAAAAAAATAAATAAAAATTAATATTTTAATAAATGTAGTGTAAAATAGATAATCTAATGTAAGGTGTTTTGAAAAATGAATATGTAAAATAAAAAATATAAATTCTTATATAATTATAAGAAACAAATTATTTTTTTTGGTACTAGTTACTATAAATGCTCTAGTGACATT
This sequence comes from Quercus aquifolioides, assembly GCA_019022515.1. Taxonomy (NCBI): domain Eukaryota; kingdom Viridiplantae; phylum Streptophyta; class Magnoliopsida; order Fagales; family Fagaceae; genus Quercus; species Quercus aquifolioides. The sequence continues at coordinate 27,982,573 of CM032333.1, read as the reverse complement.
AGCTAATTTGGCCTCAGCCGGCACTGCCGACCTTCGTGCTGGAAAACTTACAAAAAGAGTTAAATTTGCAATATCTATCATTCGCCTATATGCTTCAAAGTCAATCCTTAAAACTTAGTGTGAGGCTATCAGAATAGTTAGTAAATAGTTTGATGAATCCACGCGTTGGTGTGATATTCTTGCAGTACAAAGTGCATTAAGCTTGGTCCTTTTGCACTCATAAAAATTAAAAACACCTAAAATTAAATTAATTTTTCCGAAACCATTAAATAGGCGGCCTCCCTAACTGTCATAAAAAAAAAGGGTGGTCCCCCTAACTAACTAGTATAGGTGGCAACAAAATTAATTAAACAGACTCTAAAAGGTGGCATAGAATTGAAAGAAAGTTTTGGTTGCAACCAAAACTTTACTTTTGATGGGTTTTACTAACATATATCATAGAAACGAGCTTATGATTTCAAGTTAAAGGAGCTGGAGTTCAAGCAAAAAAACAAAAAAAAAAAAAAACAAAAAAACTCTAAATGAGCATTTATATAGCATGGCATTTGTTACCGGTGCCCACGGTGGCCCCCCTTGGATGGAAACTTGAAATTAGCTGAGCAGAGATTTTTTTTGATCTTGCCAACAATCCTTTGATGTGGCCGGATCTAACAAAGAAAAATTACTATGATGTCCTCACAATTTTTTAACAAGTCCTAGTCTTCAATGGTACTGTTTCTTCTCTTTCAGTTTCACTACATTTTTTTTTTTGCGAAAACCACATTTTCGTCCCTATATTTTCACGCAATTCCGCTTTGGTCCCTAACTTTTTTTTCCATCGCTTTTAGTCCCTGTCCTGGAAAATGTATCTCGTTTTTGTCCCTACCGTTACATCAGAGATGGAAAATACACACGTGGCAAACGGCAGAATTAAAAAATATTAAAAAAAGGATTCCTTCAATTTTAAAATAAAATAAAATTTTACTTATCATTTAATTATTTAAATAATAATTGTTCTTCATGTTCTTCCCCCAAAGAACATGGTTGCCCAGAAAATTAAACTATAGATCCACAAAAGAACACATGCCCATATTTTCTAGCATTTTCTTGCCCTTTCTTGTCAACCAAACACAAAAACACAAACTGATTTCTAGCAAGAACAAAAACACAAACACAAACCCAGAAATAGATCTTCCTTGTCATCCAAACACAAAAGCAACAAACACAAACCCAGTTAGAAGCAAACAACCAACCCCACCGGCCACCACCAAATATCACCACCAATCATAGGCGAAACCTATTGGCACCGCCAAAGCCTAACCCTTCAACCACCAAACCCATTTGCACCACCAACTCCAAGGACGAGAGGTAATGCGCGAGAAGAACACTAAGATGAAACTGTTTTTAATTGTTAGTAAAACAGTTTGGATGACAAGGAAGATCTATTGCTGGGTTTGTGTTTTTGTGTTTAGTTGACAAGAAAGGGCAAGAAAATGCTAGAAAATCTGGGCATGTGTTCTTATGTGGATCTATAGTTTAATTTTCTGGGCAACCATGTTCTTTGGGGGGAGAACATGAAGAACAATTATTATTTAAATAATTAAATGATAAGTAAAATTTTATTTTATTTTAAAATTAAAGGAATCCTTTTTTTAATATTTTTTAATTCTGCCGTTTGCCACGTGTGCAATTTCCGTCTCTGATGTAACGGTAGGGAATCCTTTTTTCGTCCCTAAACTTTCAAAAGTTCTATTTTCGTCCCTAAACTATCACAAAAGTTCGTTTTTCGTCCCTAAACTTTCAAAAGTTCTATTTTCGTCCCTAAACTTTTTCAAACGTATTGATTTTCGTCCCTCCCACATCAGCACTTTGTCAAGCCACGTCAGCACTCCGTCAGAACTTTTGAAAGTTTAGGGACGAAAATAGAACTTTTGAAAGTTTAGGGACGAAAAACGAACTTTTGTGATAGTTTAGGGACGAAAATAGAACTTTTAAAAGTTTAGGGACGAAAAACGAACTTTTGTAATAGTTTAGGGACGAAAATGATATTTTACCATAACAATTACGTTCAATTATAATTGGCAGATCGTAAGGTATAACACTTAAAAAACTATACCTACATTTTATTGATAATAGTTTATTTTTTGAATAAATGGTAAATTATGCTGTATGACGTAAAATCAATTTAATTGCGGTTAAATTATGACTCAATACATAGTTTGTGGGCACTGAAACTAATAAAATTATGGTTGCCATTCCACCACAGAAGTCAGGCACGTCAGCGATCATCTATGGAATTTTAATTAGGGATGGGTACAATTAGGTATTGTAACAAATTATTGGGTCAAAGAGTTAAAGAATTGTACATTTTTTCTCAGTTGTACCAAAAAAAAAAAAATTTGGCAGCCAGTTTTAAATATTTGTAAGTTGATAAAGGATACTGCTGCCATTATATAGTTAGGGACCATGGCTTCCTATTGTCTCCATATATGTGGCTCTGCAGCTACAAATCTAGCCCAAATCACCTTTAACTAAAGGAAAACTTACAAGGGAAAAAAGAAAAGGAAATTAAAAGTGTGTTTGGTTGGAGTGGAAATTGAGAGGATGGAAAAAGGGAGAGAAAATGAACAAATGGTATGAGAGGTCTTTGGTAGAGGGAGGAAAATATGAGAGATTTTGATAAAAGACACTGTCAAAATCAATTTATAAAATTCATTTTTTGTAAAAGCCCTCTAAGAATAATGGAATAATGGTTCTTAATTTGTGTTTTTCCCTTTGAGTTATGTTAAAAACACTTTCAAGTGTGATTATATATATGTAGGGTTTTCCAAGAAAGACTGTTAGTTCTAAGCAAGGTGAGACTTCTCATGATTTTCATCTTGCTAAAATATGTAACATGCAATTTAATGTAGAAGATGCATGCATATGATGTGCGCCCACTTAGTAATTAAGTTCAATAATTAGAATGTCCTTAAAACAAGATTGGAAACCATCCATACGATTAGAAGGTATTGGGTACCTAACATCGTCTCAATCTCGTATGTACCTCAACTCCAAACTCAAGTCTAGGTATTTTAGACCTCTACACATAGGAGGAAAAGTGATTTTTTTTTTCCCCGAAAGTAAGAGCCAACTTCTCTCTTCATCCTAACCCTAGAGTTAGCAGAATATTTCTTGTTAGGTTCTAAGAATTTAGGATTTAAATGTATTAGAACTTCAATGTGTAATATTGGCTAACCATGATCAAAACTTAGAGTCTAGAATTAGGCTGCTCAAAGTGTGTTTATGTGTAAAGTTAGAATTGAGTGTACTGCAGGATTTATTATGTAAATCTGTAAGGCTCGATCGATCGAAAATTAGACTCGATTGATCGAAACTCGTGCAGATTGTTTTTCTACAGAATTTTCCAACTCAGCCCAAGCCCATATAACGTGTAGGGTTTTATGTTTTGCCTTAAGTATAAAAGGAAAAACCCTAGCCAAGTTTTGAAGTTGTTGTTTATGCTTTGTGAATGAATCTCTTGTGAGATCTAAAGGTGTTTGCCTTCATACATACTTAGGGTTTCCAATCTCAAGATTGATGTCGAGAGCTTGGTGATCACTTCAGTTGCTGTATAAAGAGCTTAAAGAAAACACAAGTGGGAGTACTTGTGGTTGCTGTGAATCCAAGAAAGAAGTAGTTTGTGGACTCGGAGCTGTCACGTGGTCATGGTAGTAAGTTTCCTACTCGAGGTAGCAATAGGATGTTAGTGGTCTAAGTCACTATTGTGTAAACTTCAATTCTTTCATAGTGGATCTGTTTTACCTTGAGGATAGCTAAGTTAAATTCTCCCCAGGTTTTTTACTGGTTTGGTTTTCCTGGATTATCATATTGTTGTGTTATTGATTTTCCGCACTATTTCAATGATATGATTTATCTGTGTTAACCTAGATTTGAATAATTTACCTAAGTTAATCACTTGGCTAAATAACTAGGTTAATCTATTTATGTTTTAAGGGGTCTAAAACGTACAAGTGGTATCAGAGCAGGTTAGCTCTAGTGTTTAGATCCTTTGATCTAAGAGTTGATCCTTGACCCCTGTTGTAATGGAACATAATCACTCTCTTGTGATCCCACCTCACTTTGATGAGAACAACTAAGCCTACTAGAAAGTAAAGATGAAAGCATTCTTGAAATCTATTGATGAGAGAGTTTGGAATTCTGTTGAATACGGATGGGAGAAGCCCACTACTCCAGTGAGTGAGTGGCAAACACCTCAGAAAGAAGCAGCCGCTTTTAATAGCAAAGTCATGAATGCTATTTTCAATACCGTTTCTATGGAGGAATTCAAGAGAATCTCTAATGTTGAGGTTGCTCATACAGCTTGGAATATTCTCCAAACTATGCATGAAGGCACAAAGGTAGTTAAGATTAACAAACTGCAGCAGTTAACTTCTAGATTTGAAAGCATTAGAATGTCTGATGATGAATGTTTTGATGAATTATATGCTAAATTGAATAATATTGTTAACTCTGCTTATAATTTGGGTGAAATCTATGATCAACCTAAAATTGTTAGGAAGATACTTAGATCTTTGACTGAAGACTTTATACCCAAAGTGACTGCCATCATTGAAAGCAAGAATGTGGACTCCATCTATGTTGATGAACTTGTAGGATCTCTTCAGTCCTATGAGTTGGACCTACCTAAGACAAGCAAATCCAAATCAATGGCTCTTAAGTCTGTTGATGATGTTGATGTGAATAGATTTGATGATGATCTCTCTGCTACAGAGATTGCTTACCTTGTTAAGAACTTTAGAAATTTTCTTAGGAACAACAACAGAAGGGTAAGAGGTAAAAACAATACTGAACCTAGAAATTTTAGGAGGAATGAACCCACTAAGGTGAACAATAATGAAAAACCTAAAGAGAAAGTAGGTCAAACCTCTAATAATTCTATGGGTCAACAATGTTTTGGTTGTTAAGGGTATGGTCATGTGAAATCAGAATGTCCTACATTCTTGAGATCAAAGGATAAGGCTATGGGTGTAACCCTTAGTGATGATGAAGTTTCTGACAATGAGTCTGGTAGTGATAAGGATGGAAACTTCATTGCTTTTACAGCTATTACTGTAGTTGATGAAAGTGTTGTTGTTGATGAGAACCCTTCTGATGGGTAACTCTCTGAGAATGCTGATTTGCAAGAAGCCTATAATAAGCTTTGCAAGGTTGTTGCAAAGGATGCTATGAATATTGATTTAGGCTTACAGAAAATTGCTTCTTGTGAACTTGATAAGAAGAATTTGCTCTTGAAATTATTTGGTGCTAATGAATTACTTGATAAGGTGAAGACTGAGAACATGTTGTTGCTTGATAAAGTTAAGAATTTAGAACTTGAATTATCTGTTACTAGAGAACAAACAAATAGGTTTGCTAGTTCTAAACTTGAACACATGTTGACTATTCAAAAGTCTTCCTTAGATAAAATTGGTCTAGGTTTTGAAGAAAGCATCTTTGTGACTAAGAATCATTCCATAAACTTTGTTTCTTCTTCTGAGCCTTCCGTGAGTAAGATTGTCAAACCAGCAGAAGTTACTCCTCCTAGGAAGATTAGGGTTGATCTTCAAGAGTCTAAACCTAAGACTCCTAACCCTCCTAAGGACAAGTTGCATGATAGACCTGCATGGGTTTGTTATTTTGTGGAAAATCTGGGCACATTTGTCCAAACTGTTTCAAGTTGCAAGATGTTTAGCGAGTAAATAAGCCAAAAGTATCTGTGCCTCAAACACATGATCCCATAGTACTTATTGGTGAATTGGTAAAGACTTTAAAACTTTATTCCAATCTTGGAATTGCTCAGCATTCTAATATGAATAATAACTCTAATGCTAGAGTTGCATCTAAAAAGTTTTGGATGCAAAATGCTCAATCTAATTGAGTCTTTCTGACATGGTACTTGTGTTTCATCTCTCTATTCTTTGTGACCATTCTTTTTTGTTGTTTTTGTTTTTTGTTTTTTTCTAGGATTTGCATTGCATAACATTCATGCATTTCATGCTAGGTTGTTTTGTTATTCTTTAAAAAAAAAAAAAATGAAGGAAAAGGGAAGAAAAATGTGTTTTGCATTAATTTTTCTTGGATTTGAAATCAAGGTTGGCTATATTATCTTTACATAACATGTTTATGTACTTTGTTTAGCTTAGATGAGCTTATTTTATTGCACTTAACTAGTTTGAGCTTTGTAGTGCATGTTGTGTGGGAGTTGTTTATAGTTTTTGATCACATGATCTTGATCTTGAAGTCACATGCCTTTGATTGTTGGACTTGAACTTAATGAGAAAGGCATAAATAACCATCTCACCACTGTTTACTAGCCAATCATGAACATCGTAGTGCATATCATACGATTTTGTGCTCGAAAAAGCATAGCACATGCACAAAAAGAACATAAGGTGTAGCCTCGGATTAAATGCTAAAATTGGTGTGTACATTATTGGGCTATAATAACTTCACAATCAAATAAAATTGGTGTGTACATTATCTTGGCTATTTTAATAAGTTTCAATCAAATAAAATTGGTGTGTACATTATGAGGCAAATCAAGAAACTTACATGATTGCAAGCTATTATTCAAGGAGATGTGGGAGTTATATGACGTAACTCTTTAGGTAGTAGTCTCTTTCAAATTTATGTGATGAATTTTGTAGAAATTGTGATTGATTATTATTCACATATCACCTCACATGTATCTCAAGCTTTTACTAGTTGCACACACTACACAAGTTACTTTTTGCTAAACTTAGTACATGTTATTGTGTGTGATCTTGTTGTGGCCATCCAAGATTAAAAATTCCTTGATTTTGATGCAAAATGTGTTTAAAGTTTGAGATTTAAGGACATATTGTTTGAAAATCTTGTTTTTGGGAGATCTAGGTTAAATACTTGTGTTTTTGAAAAACTTTTAATCTCATACTCATTAATTTCATTCATAAAATATTGTGCTTTGAGGAGTTTCTGCATAAATCGCTCTATTTTTCAAAAATTTAATTTTTTCCATATTTTCGATCGATTGAACCTGTTGCTCGACCGATTGAAATTGCGATTAAAATTTGGTTTGAATCTGCATGGCTCGATCGATTCTTGATCGATCGAATCTATTTTGTGATCAATCGAAAATCGTTCAGAGAGTTTTTTAAAACATGAGTTTTTCACATGTTCTTCACTATTCAAAATTTTTCAAAAGCTCTTTCTCTCTCTCTCCTTGACGGATCTAGATTCAAAGACAAATTTTTTGTCGTTTTCCCTCAATTTCTCTCAAAGGTTTTTGTCATCTAGCACCAGTATGACCCTTTTACCTTTTCTTTTTTGATTTAATTTCATTTTTCATGCATTTAAGGGCAAATTTCAAACCTATGGGATTTTGGGTTTTTGGTGTTTTCATTGGTTTCTGTGGGAGTACTTATGGTTGTTGTGAATCCAAGAAAGAAGTAGTCCATGGACTCGGGTCTGTCACATGGTCGTGGTAGTAAGTTTCCTACCCGATATAGTAATAGGATGTTAGTGGTCTAAGTCGCTATTGTGTAAACTTCAATTCTTTCATAGTGGATCTGTTTTACCTTGAGAATAGCTTGGTTAAATCCTCCCCAGGTTTTTTACCGGTTTGGTTTTCCTAGGTTATCATATCGTTGTGTTATTTATTTTCCGCGCTGTTTCAATGGTATGATTTATCTATGTTGTTTGTTTTTAGACCCCTTAAAACACAATCGGATTAACCTAGTTAATTAACCAAGTTATTACTTAGTCCAAATTTCAGATCTAGGTTAACACAATCATATAATCATATCAATGCAAAGTGTAGAATATAAAGAACACAAAGATATGATGACCCAGGAAAACGAAACCGGTAAAAAATTTGGGGAGGATTTAACCTAGCTATCCTCAAAGTAAACCTGAATCCACTATGAAAGAATCGAAGTTTTACAATAGCGACTTAGACCACTAACATCCTATTGCTACCCACCAGGAGAAAACTTACTGACACGACCACGTGAAAACTCCGAGACCACGGACTCATTCTTTCTTGGATTCTCCAGCAAGTACAAGCACTCCCGCTTGCGTATCTTTAAGCTCTTTAGTGCAGTAATTGAATGATCATCAAGCTCTCAATGAAATCTCCTTCTTGATAATCCTAAGCATGTGTGAAGACAACCACCTCTCAGATCTCACAAGAGATTCACACACACAGCAAATAGAGTAACCTATAAAACGTGGCTAGGGTTTGCCTTTTATACCTAGGGCAAAACATAAAACCCTACACGTCATATGGGCTTAGGGCTGAGTTGGAAATTCTGCAGAAAAAATAATCTGCACGACTTTTGATCGATCGAGTCAGTCAGAATTGCACACTCAATTCTGCAGTTAACTTGATTCCAACTTTACATAAACGACATACTTTGAGCAAGTCTGAAACAAGACTAACAACCTGTTTTGATCATGGTTTGCCAACAATACAAATTAGAGTTGTAATACATTAGTTCCTAAGTACTTAGAACCTAACAAACTCCCCCTTTGGCAATCCGTGACGAAACACAAACACAATGCTCAAAGTTACAAGTAAAAGCCCTTTACAAAAATAATGCCCATTACAAAATAATCCAACCTAACTACTATCCATTAGTTGCAAGTGTAGACAGCAGCATGACTGAATCAACCTGTATATTCCTGAAATACTCAACAAACACATAAACGCATGTGTGGAAAATACAAGTAAAACAAAAATAAATTCTTGACTTCACAAAACACAAAACAAAGACATATATCATGAATAACTCATAAATATAAATCAATGAACAGTGAAACAAGAAACATATATAACAATGTATCTCCCCCTAACATGAAGAGCCCAAAACAAACCAAGGAATACATCATGAGCCAAAAAAAATGTAAATACACAAAGAAGCACCTAGATACAATCTAATAGCTCCACAAGCTCCACAAGAACAAAAAATCTCCCCCTAACAACAAAAACTCCTCTACAAGTGTCCAAAACTACTCCCCCTTTTTGTGACTGAAAGCCAAAGGGCAATCAGAGTCCATCATCAAAAGGAGGAGGCGAAGGCAAACGTCGAAAATGCGCTAAATCTGCTCGCAAAGCACGGAGCTCATCAAGCATGTCCACCAAAATCTGACCCTGAGCCGCCTGAACGGTCAAGACAGTCTCTAACGTAACGAATGTCAAAGTTGTTAGGTTCTAAGGTCTTAGGATTTTATGTATTTAGAACTCTAATTTGTAATGTTGGCAAACCATGATCAAAACATTGTATTTAGTCTTGTTTAGGCTTGCTCAAAGTTGGTTTTTTATTGTACAGTTGGAATCGAGTGGCTGCAGAAGTACTTGGGACTTTTGGCCTGGCTCGATCGATCGAAGAATAGACTCGATCGATCGAAAATCGCACAGGTTGAATTTTCTGCAGAATTTCCAACTCAGCCCTACTTCATTAAACGTTTAGGGTTTTATGTTTTTACCCTAGGTATATAAACAAAACCCTAGCCACGTTTTTGATGTTGTCCATATTGTTATGTTGTTCATATTTTCTGTTTGTGTGAATCTCTTGTGAGATCTTCGAGGAGCTTTCCTTCACATAAACTTAGGGTTGTCAATCTCTTGATGATCAACTTAGTTGCAACCATTGGAACTTAAAAGAAAAGCAAGCGGGGAGCTTGTAGCTGATTGAAGAATTCAAGAAAGAAGTAGTCCGTGGATTCGGAGCCTGCGCGTGGTCGTGTCAGGAAGTTCGTACTGGTGGGTAGCATTAGGAAGTCGAGCGGGGAGCTTGTAGTCCTTCTGTAAGAACTTCAATTCTTTCATAGTGAATTCTGTTATGCCTTGAGGATCGGTGGGTCAAATCCTCCCCAGGTTTTTACCGTGTGGTTTCCTGGGTGATCATATCTTGTGTTCTTTATTATTTCCGCTGCTTTATTTGTTTTATATACATGATATGATTATTTGATTGTTTTAACCTAGAATTGCTTAAATTGACTAAGTAACAACTTGGCTAATTAATCTAGGCTACGCAATCTGGTTGTTTAAGGGGTCTAAATAACCTGTCAAGTGGTATCAGAGCGGGTAGCTCTTTGTGTGTTTGAGATTTTTAATCTCTGAGCTGATCCTTGACCCCTGTTGTCATGGAGCATGGACACTCTTTGTTTGTTCCTCCTCATTTTGATGGGAACAACTATGCTTATTGGAAAGTAAGGATGAAAGCATTCCTGAAATCCATTGATGAAAGGGTTTGGAATTCCGTTGAATACGGATGGGTGAAACCCGCTACTCCTGTGAGTGAGTGGCAAACTTCTGAAAAAGAAGCAGCAAGCTTCAATAGCAAAGCTATGAATGCTATCTTTAATGCTGTTTCTATGGAGGAATTTAAGAGGATCTCTAATGTTGAGGTTGCTCATGTTGCATGAAAAATCCTCCAAACTGTGCATGAAGGCACAAAGGTAGTTAAGATTAATAAATTGCAACAATTGACTTCTAGATTTGAAAGCATTAGAATGTCTGATGATGAATCTTTTGATGAATTCTATGCTAAATTAAATGATATTGTCAATTCTGCTTTTAATTTGGGTGAAATCTATGATCAACCTAAAATTGTTAGGAAGATTCTTAGATCTTTAACTGAAGATTTTAGACCCAAAGTGATTGCCATCACTGAAAGCAAGGATGTGGACTCCATCCCTGTTGATGAGCTTGTAGGATCTCTTCAATCCTATGAGTCTGACCTACCTAAAGTGAACAAATCCAAATCAGTGGCTCTTAAGTCAGTTGATGATGTTGAGGGTGGTGGATTTGATGATGAGCTCTCTGCTACAGAGATTGCCTATCTTGCCAAAAACTTTAAGAACTTTCTGAGGAATACAAATAGAAAGGCAAGAGGGACTTACACTGCTGAACCTAGAAATTTTAGGAAGAATGATCCCATTAAGGTTAACAATTTTGAAAAACCTAGAGAAAATTTTGGTCAATCTTCTAATAACTCTTTGGGTCCTCAGTGTTTTGGCTGTCAAGGGTATGGTCATGTGAAATCTGAATGTCCTACATTCTTGAGGAATAAGGGTAAAGCTATGGCTGTAACCCTTAGTGATAATGAGGTTTCTGATGATGAGTCCGGTGGTGACGAGGATGGAAACTTCATTGCTTTCACGGCTACTGCTATAGTCAATGAAAGCATATCTGCTGAGGAGAACCCTTCTGATGGGGAACTCTCTGAAGATGCAGATCTTCAAGAGGCCTATAACAAACTTTGCAAAGTTGCTGCAAAGGATGCTATGAAAGTTGAACTTGGCCTAAAGAAAATTGATTCTCTTGAGCTTGAAAAGAGAAATTTGCTTGTTAAACTGTTTGATGCTAATGAGCTTTTGAATAATGTTAAATCTGAGAACATGCTTTTACTTGATAAAGTTAGAACTTTGGAACATGATTTATCTGTTGCTAGATCTGCTAGTTCTAAACTTGATCACATGCTGAATGTTCAAAAGTCTCCTGCTGATAAAACTGGGTTAGGATATGTTGAAAGCATTTTTGATTCTGGACCACATTCCACTACTTTTGTTCCTTCCTCTTCTTCTGAACCTTCTGTGAGTGAGGTTGTGAGTGAAACTGTCAAACCACCTGTGAGTGAGATAGTTAAACCCGTAGAAGTTTCACCACCTAAGAAGACTAGGGTAGATTTAAGAGAATCTAAACCTAAGGAGCCTACCAAATCTAAGGACAAGATGCATGGTAAACCTGCTTGGGTTTGTCATTATTGTGGTAAGTCTGGACACATTCGTCCTAACTGTTACAAGCTTCAAGCTGATAAGAGAGCAACTAAACCAAAAGTGCCTGTGCCTCAAGCACATGATCCTATGGCACTAATTGGTGAATTGGTAAAGGTGTTAAACTTTTATTCCAATCCTGGAGTTGGGAATCACTTGAATGTGAATAAGAACTCCAATGCTCGTGGTGCATCTAAAAAGTTTTGGATGCAAAAGACTCGAACTAACTGAGTCTTTCTGACATGGTCCTTGTGCTTAATTGCTCTATTCTTTGGTGACCATTGTTTTTTGGTTTGTGTCTTTTTATTGTTTTTGTTCTAGGACTTGCATTGCATTACATTCATGCATTTCATTCTAGGATTTATTTGTTTTCTCTTTTAAAATAAAATTTAAAAAAAAAAAAAGAAAAAAAAAAAGAAGGAAAGTGAAAGCAAAAATTATGTTAGACACTATTTTTCTTGATTTTTGAAAAACAAGGTTAGTCTATCTTTTGACACATGTCATGTTCTGTGTACCTTGTTTAACTTTGATGAGCTTAAATATTGCACTTGACTAGTTAAAGCTTTGTAGTGCATGTTGTGTGGGAAAGATGTTTGTGGTTATTAATCACTTTGTCTTGATCTTGAAGTCACATGTTATTTGACTGTCGGACTTGATCCTTTTGAGAAAGGCATAAATAACCATCTCACCACTGTTCACTAGTCAATCATGAACACCTTAGTGCATATCATAAGATTTTGTGCTCGAGAAAGTGTAGCACATGCACAAAAAGAACATAAGGTGTAGCCTCTTTAAATGCTTAAATGCTTAATGCTTAAAACTGGTGTGTACTATTAGGCTTGATGCCAATTCACTTAATTCAAACCGGTGTGTACTATTAGGCTTGATGCCATTTCACATAATCTAATCTGGTGTGTACTATTAGGCTTTATGCCAAATTTCACCTAAATAATGGGGCAAAAATACAAGAAACTTACATGATTGCAAGCTTTTGTTCTAGGAGATGTGGGAGTTATAGGATGTAACTCTTTAGGTGATAGTCTCTTTTAAATTCTATGTGATGAATTTTGTAGACTTTGTGATTGATTGCTATTCACATATCACCTCACATGTATCTCAAGTTTTTGCTAGTATCACACACTACACAAGTTACTCTTTGTTAAACACTGTACATGCTAGTGTGTGTGTTTTTGGTCTGACCAACCAAGTTTGAAATTATCTTGAGATTTGTGTACAACATATTTGTTGTTTGAGAATATTCAAAGGAAGAATGATTGAAACTTGTTTTTGAGAAAATTGGGTTTAAAATTTTGGGTTTTTGAAAAAGCATTCCATCTCATACTCATGCATTTTATTTCTGTAATTTAATGCTTTGAGGAGTTGTTTTTCAAAATTTTGGTTTGTCTTTCAAAACTGTGATTTTTCTCAAAATTTAGTGAGCCTCTGCCCATTTCGATCGATCCAGCCTGATTTTCGATCAATCGCAAAAGTGCTTTCATTTGTCTCAAAATGACTGTGTGTTTCGATCAATCGAATCTGATTTTCGATCGATCGAACATCGTGAAAAAGGTTTTTAAAAGGTACTTTTCTGACTTTTTCAAAGTTCCTATTTCAAAACTTTTCAAATCTTTTTCCTCTCTCCGCGTTGGCAAGCTCTAATCAGAAGATTTTTGTCGTTTTCCTCCGTTCTTTTTGCAAAATCTCTCTCTCCTCAAGTTGGTAAGACACTTGTGCCATTCCTTTTGAATCTATTTTCATGTTTTCATGCATATATTCATGCATTTGAGGGTAATTTTCGGAATTTGCATAATTGGGATTTTCTGTTGATTCAAGCCTTATTTTATGAAATTGATCATTGGGTTTTTGTGGGGACACTTCATAAACATGATTATTACCTGTTAATTTGATCAAATTTGAGTTTGGTAAAAAAATTGAAAAATCTAGGGCTTGTTCTTGATCCGAATTGGGGCTTTTATTAAATTGGGATGATTTTGATGAAATTGACTTGTTGTGTAGTTGTAATTAAGCATTATAATCTATGTAATGTGTTTTGTAATGCTCAATTCATCTTTTTGGTAAAAAATTTCAACAAGTGGTTTTCAATTTTTGGGATTTTTGATAAAAATTCCATGTTCAAGCCAATTTTGTCAATTCAATCTCAATTGAACTTATTTGTTTACTGCATTAGATCATGCATCACAACATTATTAATGTTCATGCATCATATAGATTTTTGTTCTATATTTTTTATTGTGCTAATTTGCAGTCTGCCCTTGGTTCTGTTTTCTCTTGTTCTTTTGGTTTTTTACTTTGTGTCTCTGTCCTTTCCTTAGCACTATGCCTAGGAAAACTAGAGCCCGTAGGAATGTTCCCTCACCTTCTCCTTCACCCCCTCCATCCTATGATCGTGAGAAGTTTTCGAGTGAGAAAAACCAAGAGATTTATGAGAAGCTGAATGTTAGGAGAAAAATTTGGGCTGAGCGTTCTGTTCACTTAGATGAACTTGATCCTGCCATTAGGGCAAACTTTGAGCGTAGGGGCTGGTTACCCTTGGTGGATGTTTCTGATCCTCCTCCACCTTCTGCCTTGATTAGAGAGTTCTATTCGAACATCTCTATCCGCATCTATGATTCCAACACTCTAGTCAAGAGTTGGATACGAGGCGTAGAGTACACCCTTACTCCTGAGGTAGTGGCTGATGCTCTAGGGGTACCATTGGTTCGACATCCTGTCTATCCATATGACGTGTCTCTCGAGATTAGTGATGTCTTGTCTTACATCACTAGGACTACTGTCCAGTGGGGTTCTGATCCTCGGATCACCTCTGCTGAGCTCTCCGGGTTACACTATCTTTTCTTTAGGATAGCGTGTCATTCTATCTGGCCCATTTCCCATGTTCACACCATTCCTCTTGAGAGGTGTGTATTTTTGTACGCTCTGGTTACTGATGCTCCTATTAGTTTTCCCCATCTTTTTCTTCGTTCTTTGAACGATATTTATAGGAGTTCATCTTCTGCTCATGCTCTTGTACATCCTATTTTCATTCATAGGATTCTCCTTCATCTTGATCTTGGTGGCTTCCCTTCCTCTGAGCCCGTTCATGTTATTGCTCCTATAGGTGCGTCTTTTCTTAGACAAAGGGCTGCTCATCTTCGAGCTGGTTCTAAACACCCTAGGTCTGAGCCCTCTAGTAGCGCACCTCCTCCTTCTTCTTCTGCAGGTCTTGCTGGTGAGGATGTTACTGATCCAGTTGGTGATGATGCTGCTGCTGCTGATGTTCCTCCACCTCCTTCGGCCGACTTCGATGTTCGTCGTACTTTGGAGACTGTCATGACCGTTCAGGCGGCTCATGGACAGATTTTGGTGGACTTGCTAGATGAGTTTCGTGCTCTACGAGCTGACTTGGCGCGTCTTCATTCACCCTCACCACCTCCTTTTGATGGCGACTTGTGATTGCTCTTTGGCATTCCGTCACAAAAAGGGGGAGTGGTATTTTTGACTTGTTGAGGGGTTTTTGTAGTTAGGGGGAGACTTTTTGTTTTGAGGAGCTTGTGGAGTTTTTTAGATTGTATCTAGGTTATTCATGTTAGGGGGAGTAACATTGATTGATATACATGTTATATTCATTGATTCTTGTTGCTTTATGATTCACTGCTTATTGATTTATATTTATGAGTTGATCATTCATATATGTTTTTATTTTGTGTTGTGTGAATCTTACAAGAATATTATACCTGTTGTTTTACTCTTTTCTGTCACACATGCGTTTATGCGTTTGTTGAGTATTTCAGGAATATACAGGTTGATTCAACTAAAGCTGCTGTCTACACTTGCAACTGATGGATAGTAGTTAGGCTGAATTTGATTTTATGAGCATTACTTTTGTAAAGGGCTTTTACTTGTAAAACTTTGAGCTTTTAATTATGGTTTTGTCACGGATTGCCAAAGGGGGAGTTTGTTAGGTTCTAAGGTCTTAGGATTTTATGTATTTAGAACTCTAATTTGTAATGTTGGCAAACCATGATCAAAACATTGTATTTAGTCTTGTTTAGGCTTGCTCAAAGTTGGTTTATTATTGTACAGTTGGAATCGAGTGGCTGCAGAAGTACTTGGGACTTTTGGCCTGGCTCGATCGATCGAAGAATAGACTCGATCGATCGAAAATCGCACAGGTTGAATTTTCTGCAGAATTTCCAACTCAGCCCTACTTCATTAAACGTTTAGGGTTTTATGTTTTTATCCTAGGTATATAAACAAAACCCTAGCCACGTTTTTGATGTTGTCCATATTGTTATGTTGCTCATATTTTCTGTTTGTGTGAATCTCTTGTGAGATCTTCGAGGAGCTTTCCTTCACATAAACTTAGGGTTGTCAATCTCTTGATGATCAACTTAGTTGCAACCATTGGAACTTAAAAGAAAAGCAAGCGGGGAGCTTGTAGCTGATTGAAGAATTCAAGAAAGAAGTAGTCCGTGGATTCGGAGCCTGCGCGTGGTCATGTCAGGAAGTTCGTACTGGTGGGTAGCATTAGGAAGTCGAGCGGGGAGCTTGTAGTCCTTCTGTAAGAACTTCAATTCTTTCATAGTGAATTCTGTTATGCCTTGAGGATCGGTGGGTCAAATCCTCCCCAGGTTTTTACCGTGTGGTTTCCTGGGTGATCATATCTTGTGTTCTTTATTATTTCCGCTGCTTTATTTGTTTTATATACATGATATGATTATTTGATTGTTTTAACCTAGAATTGCTTAAATTGACTAAGTAACAACTTGGCTAATTAATCTAGGCTACGCAATCTGGTTGTTTAAGGGGTCTAAATAACCTGTCAAAAGTCATCCAAAGTAGATGGCGGAGGAGCAACAGTAGCAGCACGATCAGCAGATGCCTCACCAGTAGTAGTACCTGTAGAAGAAGAAGGGGGTGCGGTACTAGAAGGCTCAACACGAGGGCGTTTAGAGCTCTCTCTCATATGAGCAACCTTCTGCCTAAGAAAGAAGGCACCTATGGGAGCAACTATGTGTACGAGCTCAAAAGCGGGGAAGTAATCTAGACCAAGATACAACAAAATCCTATGAATGAAAACATGATGAAAAAGAGCATGAGCGGTAGAAGAACTCCTATAGACTTCGTTCAAAAACAGATGAGGAAAACTAATAGGAGCATCCGTAACTAGAGCGAACAAAAATGCACATCGCTCTAAAGGAATGGTATGCAGATGAGTGATAGGCCACAAAGAATGACACGCTATCCTAAAGAAAAGATAGTGTAACTTAGTAAACTCGGCAGTGGTGATCCGAGGATCAGAACCCCATTGGATAGAAGACCCAGTGATATAAGACATGATGTCGTCCAAGGGAGGGGACTCATCATAGGGATAGGCAGGGTGCTGGACCAACGGTACCCTAAGAGCATCAGCCACGACTCTAGGAGTAATGGTGAACTCTACACCTTGTATCCAACTCTTTACTAAAGTGTTGGAATCATAGACGTGGATAGAGATGTTCGAGTAGAACTCTCTAATCAGGGTAGCTGGTGGTGGAGGACTAATATCCAACAAAGGTAGCCAGCCCCTACGCTCAAAGTTAGCCCTAATGGCTAGATCAAGCTCATCTAACAAAACTTTCCGCTCAGACCAAATCTTTCTCTTAACGTTCAGTGTCTCAAAGATCTCTTGGTTTTTCTCACTTGGAAACTTCTCACGATCAAAAGAAGGAGGAGAAGGTGAGGGGGCAGACCTATTGGCTCTAGTCTTCCTAGGCATGGTGCTAAGCTAAGGACAAGACACAAGGACAAAGTCAAAAAGAACAAAAAGAAAAACCAAGGGCAGACTGCAAGTTAGCATAAAAAAATATAGAAATAACAATCTATATGATGCATGAACAGATAAATATCATGATGCATGCTCTATTGCAGTGATAACAAGTTCAATTTGAGTTTAGAATCACAAAATTGGCTTGAGCATAGAGTTTAGAACAAAAACCCCAAAATTTTGAAAAACCACTTGTTCAATTTTTACCAACTTGACCAATTGATCAACACACAAGTTAGAAAACAGTTTATTATGATCAAATTAATTAATCTAATAAGCCAATTTCATTAATTAAACTCAATTTGGACAAAATCCCCAATTCGGGTATATTCAAGTCTTAGAATTTTCAAATTCTCACAATTCACCAAATTGATCAAATTAAAACATCAAGAACATGTTTATAGCCTCCCCCCACAAAAACCCAATGATCAATTTCAAGAAAAAAGGCTTGAATCATCAAAAACCCCAATTATGCATAGGTTCGAAATTCTCAATGAAAATGCATGAAACTTGAAAATAAAATCAAAAGGAGGGGTAATATGGTCTTACTGGCCTGTGGAGAGAAAAACCTTGCAAAAGAAACAGAGGAAAATGACAAAAAACTTGATTTTAGCCTTGACCGAGTCGTATGGAGAGAGAAGGTTTGAAAAACTTTTTGAAAAGTAAAAGGAACACGTCAAAATCTCCTTTTTAAAAAAACTCCCAATACGATTTTCGATTGATCGAAATTTAGGTTCGATTGATCAAAACAAACCGAGTCTGACCAAATTTTTTAATTGCAATTTCGATTGATTGAAGAACAAATTCGATCGATCGAAATTCTAGAAAAAACAAATTTTTGAAAAATAAAGAAATTTTGTGCAGAAACTCCTCAAAGCATTTAATGTTTAAAAATAAAATGCATGAGTATGAGATGAAATGTCTTTCAAAAACACAAGTTTTGAACCCAATTTTTCCAAAATTAAGATTTTCAATCCATTCTCTTAAATTCTCAAGCATCAAATATGTTTTACATAAAACTCAAGGAATTTTCAAACTTGGTTGGTCAAACCAAAAACACACACAATAACTTGTACAAAGTTTAGCACAGAGTAACTTGTGTAGTGTGTGCAACTAGTAAAAGCTTGAGATACATGTGAGGTGATACATGAATAGAAATCAAACACAAAGTCTACAAAATTCATCACATAGAATTTGAAATAGACTATCACCAAAAGAGTTACATCATATAACTCCCACATCTCCTAGATCATAAGTTTGCAATCATGTAAGGTTCTTGATTTGCCTCACATTATACACACAAATTTTAATTTAGCAGAAACTTATTAAAAATAGCCGGGATAATGTACACACCAATTTTAGTTGTTTGATTTAACATTAAGTTCAATAATGTACACACCAATTTTAAGCATTTAAACCGAGGCTACACCTTATGTTCTTTTTGTGCATGTGCTACATTTTCGCGAGCACAAAATCTTACGATATGCACTAAGGTATTCATGATTGGCTAGTGAATAGTGGTGAGATGGTTATTAATGCCTTTATCAAAAGGTTCAAGTCCGACAGTCAAAGACATGTGACTTCAAGATCAAGACAAAGTGATCAAAAACCATAAACATCTTTCCCACACAACATGCACTACAAACCTTCAACTAGTAAAGTGCAATAAATAAGCTCATCCAAGCTAAACAAGGTACAAAGACATGTTATGTGAAAATAAATTGATCAACCTTGTTTTCAAAACCAAAATAAATACAAAACACAATTTGCTTCCCTTTTTTTCTTTTTCTTTTTTTTTTAAAAGAAGAAACAAAAACAATCCTAGAATAAAATGCATGAATGTTATGCAATGCAAGTCCTAGAAATAAAAAGAAAACAAAAAACCAAAGAACAATGGTCACAAAGAGTAAAGCAATGAAGCATAAGTACCATGTCAAAAAGACTCAATTAGATCAAGCTTTTTGCATCTAAAACTTTTTAGATGCACCTCGAGCATTGGAGTTCTTATTCACATTAGAGTGATTTCCAACTTCAGGATTGGAATAATGGTTGAGAGCCTTTACCAATTCACCAATAAGTACCATAGGATCTTGTGCTTGAGGCACAGACACTTTTGGCTTATTTGTTCGCTTAGCAGCTTGCAACTTGAAACAGTTTGGACGAATGTGCCCAGACTTTCTACAAAAATGACAAACCCAAGCAGGCTTACCATGCGACTTGTCCTTAGAAAGGGTAAACTCTTTAGGTTTAGACTCTTTCAGATCAACCTTCATCTTCTGAGGAGGTGTGACCTCTACAGGTTTAACAGTCTCACTCACAACCTCACTCACAGGGGGTTCAGAGGAAGAAGAAGGAACAAAGTTTGTGGAATGGGGTGCAGACATAGAGATGTTTTCTACAAAACCTAAGGTAGTTTTGTTAGAGGGAGACTTTTGAACACTCAGAATGTGATCAAGTTTGGAGCTTACAAACTTAATAGATTGTTCTTTAGCAACAAATAGTTCAAGTTTCAACTTTTTAACTTTATCAAGCAAAAACATATTCTCAGTTTTCACATTGTTCAAAAGTTCATTAGCATCAAACAGTTTCACAAGCAGATTTTTCTTATCAAGCTTAAGAGATACAATTTTCTTCAACCCAAGTTCAACATTCATAGCATCCTTTGCAGCAACTTTGCAAAGTTTATTGTAGGCTTTTTCAAGATCTGCATCCTCAAAGAGTTCTCCATCAGAAAGGTTCTCTTTAACAGACACGCTTTCATTGACTACAGCAGTAGCAGTGAAAGCAATAAAGTTTTCATCCTCGTCAGAAACAGACTCATCATCGGAAACTTCATTATCACTAAGGGTTACAGCTATAGCCTTACCCTTAGACCTCAAGTATGTAGGACATTCAAATTTCATGTGACCATACCCTTGACATCCAAAACATTGAGGACCCATAGAATTATTAGAAGATTGACTTACTTTTTCTCTAGGTTTCTCAGTGTTACTAACCTTATTGGGATCATTTTTCCTAAAATTTCTAGGTTCAACAGTGTTCTTACCTCTTGCCCTTCTGTTGCTATATCTAAGGAAATTCCTAAAGTTCTTGGCAATGTAAGCAATCTCTGTAGCAGAGAGCTTATCATCAAATCCACCAACCTCAACATCATCAACTGATTTAAGAGCCATTGATTTGGATTTGCTAGTTTTGGGTAGGTCCAACTTATAGGACTGAAGAGATCCTACAAGTTCGTCAATAGGGATGGAGTCCACATCATTGCTCTCAGTGATGGCAGTCACTTTGGGTCTAAAATCTTTAGTTAAAGATCTAAGAATCTTCCTAACAATTTTAGGTTGATCATAGATTTTACCTAAGTTGTATGCAGAATTAATAATGTCATTAAGCTTAGCATAAAATTCATCAAACGATTCATCATCAGACATCCTAATGCTCTCAAATCTAGATGTTAATTGCTGCAACTTATTAATTTTGACAGCCTTTGTGCCTTCGTGCATAGTCTGGAGGATATTCCAAGCAGTGTGAGCAACCTCAACATTAGAGATTCTCTTAAATTCCTTCATAGAAACAGCGTTAAAGATAGCATTCATAACTTTGCTATTGAATGCGGTTGCTTCTTTTTGAGAAGTTTGCCATTCACTCACAGGAGTAGTGGGCTTTTCCCATCCATACTCAACGGAATTCCAGACTCTCTCATCAATAGATTTCAGGAATGTTTTCATCCTTACTTTCCAATAAGCATAATTATTCTCATCAAAGTGAGAAGGAATAACTAGAGAGTGTCCGTGTTCCATGACAATAGGGGTCAAGGATCAGCTCAGAGATCAAAAGATCTACAACAAGAGAGCTACCTGCTCTGATACCACTTGTTTGTTTTTAGACCCCTTAAAACACAACCGGATTAACCTAGTTAATTAACCAAGTTATTACTTAGTCCAAATTTCAGATCTAGGTTAACACAATCATATAATCATATCAATGTAAAGTGCGGAATATAAAGAACACAAAGATATGATGACCCAGGAAAACCAAACCGGTAAAAAACCTGGGAAGGATTTAACCTAGCTATCCTCAAGGTAAACCTGAATCCACTATGAAAGAATCGAAGTTTTATAATAACGACTTAGACCACTAACATCCTATTGCTACCCACCAGTAGAAAACTTACTGACACGACCACGTGCAAGCTCCAAGATCACAGACTCCTTCTTTCTTGGATTCTCTAGCAAGTACAAGCACTCCCGCTTGCGTATCTTTAAGCTCTTTAGTGCAGCAACTGAATGATCATCAAGCTCTCAATAAAATCTCCTTCTTGATAATCCTAAGCATGTGTGAAGGCAACCACCTCTCAGATTTCACAAGAGATTCACACACACAGCAAATAGAGTAACCTATAAAACGTGGCTAGGGTTTGCCTTTTATACCTAGGACAAAACATAAAACCCTACACGTCATATGGACTTAGGGCTGAGTTGGAAATTCTGTAGAAAAAACAATCTGCACGACTTTCGATCGATCGAGTCAGTTAGAATTGCACACTCAATTCTGTAGTTAACTTGATTCCAACTTTACATAAACGACATACTTTGAGCAAGTCTAAAACAAGACTAACAACCTGTTTTGATCATGGTTTGCTAACAATACAAATTAGAGTTCTAATACATTAGTTCCTAAGTACTTAAAACCTAACATGTGTTAACATAGATCTGAATAATTAACCTAAGTTAATCACTTGGTTAAATAACTAGGTTAATATGTTTATGTTTTAAGGGGTCTAAAATGTACATTTCTAAGTCCACATTTATGATTGGCTACACCAAGCTGTTTCTAAAAAGGCCACTAACATTCAAGGGTCACATTTTAGGGCACTCATAATTAATATACTTAAATATGGTAGTTTAGGCTACTATAAGGCCAAACACCTAGCTATATGCAATTGCTAAAAATTGCTAGTATCAACATGAATGTCAATCGACTAAACTGATTTTTTTTTTCTTTTTTGGGTACTCAACTAATAAAGGAATTTTAGAATTCACCTTACCTGCGAGCATAGTTATTAAACCTGGACTGGAGGTTGACCCAGTCTATGAGCCAGGTCATTGGGTCACTGGTTCAACCAATGAGTTAATGGTCGAACCACAGGGTCAAATAAAAAAAATCTTAAAAATTATATATATATATATATATATATATATATTTATAAGAGTTTGAGAAATCATAACATGAATATGTAAATTAACACAAGAAAGGCATATGCCTAAATTAAACTCAATATTATAGTTCAAAATCAAGGTTTCACAAGTAATAGCATTAAAAATTCTATAAAATTCACAAGCAAAATAAACGAATGTCATAAGATTGCAACAAAATTTTTGCTAAATAAAATTTTATTACGTGACTTTAAATTCAGCATATTAAAAAAAAAAAAAGATAAATCTCAAACTACATAAATAAAAGAAGAGAAAAAAAAAAAAAAAAAAAAGCCAAAGACTTAAACTTAAAGAATTAAACAAATAAAACACAAAAAATGTAAACAAAAGAAGAAGAAATAAGGTTTAAGCTATAAACTATATAACATATACTGATAAACTCATACTTATATGCTAACTAGCTACATGAAACTAAAAAATGATTTGTTCATAGCAAAAAATTGATGTACAATTGCAAGTTTGGGGAACTGAAAACTGAAAATTGATGCTATGGTGAAAAGTGATTGATAGAGTAGTGTGAATCGGCAGAGATGTGAGAGAACGGTTAATTTTTTAAATATATTTTTATTGGTTTTTTCTTATTTAAATTATCATATTATCACACATTAAATAATAAAAAAGTCAATGGGATGGGCTTATTAATGTAATTTTGCACAATTTACAAACTCAGTTGAGTCATTAAAACCCAACTAGGTCACATAGTTTGCTTAAACCACGTCGGGTTTTACCAATTTTGATCGGGTCTTGTGCACATCCAATCTAATTGATGACCCAAACCGGTTTATGTGTTGGGTCACCGGGTTACCGGTCCAACCGGCCTGGCCAGGTTGGGCCAGGTTTAATAACATGGCCTGCAAGGAAGGACTGCATGAGGGAATTTAGAGCTATCTCATGTTACGTATCCATTAGGTTTAATGGGCCTCCACTCGAACCAAATAATATTAATAATTGAACATGGTATAGAAAAAGATAAAAGCAACTTTATTTACACCAATCAAGAAGATAAAAGATAATTGTATGATTAAGTGAGTGGAAATAATTAAATTATTCTCAATTCATTTAAGCAATTGGTTCGAATCTAATGTTATTATCCTATCTTCTAATGGCATGTAATATAAAAAAAACATGTAATATAAATCAAGATGGTTTCTCAAATATTATATCACATAGTATTGTTATATGAGACATGTTTGTTTTTAGACCCCTTAAAACACAATCGGATTAACCTAGTTAACAAGCCAAGTTATTACTTAGTCCAAATTCCAGATCTAGGTTAACACAATCATATAATCATATCAACGTAAAGTACGGAATATAAAGAACACAAAGATATAATGACCCAGGAAAACCAAATCGGTAAAAAACCTGGGGAGGATTTAACCTAGCTATTCTCAAGGTAAAATTGAATCCACTATGAAAGAATTGAAGTTTTACAATAGCGACTTAGACCACTAATATCTTATTGCTACCTCATGTAGAAAACTTATTGACACGACCACGTGCAAGCTCCAAGGCCACAGACTCCTTCTTTCTTGGATTCTCCAGCAAGTACAAGCACTCCCGCTTGTGTATCTTTAAGCTCTTATTGCAGCAACTGAATGATCATTAAGCTCTCAATGAAATCTCCTTCTTGATAATCCTAAGCATGTGTGAAGGCAACCACCTCTCAGATCTCACAAGAGATTCACACACACAACAAAATAGAGCCACCTCAAAAATGTGGCTAGGGTTTCCCTTTTATACCTAGGGCAAAACATAAAATCTTACACGTTATATGGGCTTAGGGCTGAGTTGGAAATTCTGCAAAAAAAAAATTTTGCCCGACTTTCGATCGGTCGAGTCTAATTCTCGAGCGATTGAGCCAGACCGAATTGCACAATAAATTCTGCAGCAGCTCGATTCCAACTTTACATAAAACACATACTTTGAGCAAGTCTAAAACAAGACTAAAAACCTGTTTTGATTATGGTTTGCCAACAATACAAATTAGAGTTCTAATACATTAGTTTCTAAGTACTTAGAACCTAACAAGACATAATATAAAGTATTGCAAAATGATTGAAAATGCATTATCCATTGCACAAGTCTTACATTTATGAAGATTTATTGGAGAGTATCAAAGGTTGAAATCCATGATGAAGACTCGCTTGCCAAAGTTTCTCCATGTTGGACGCTGTGTAACCACATTCATGCTCATTCAATCCTTCTTATGCATGCAACATCCTAGTTATACGCCATGCGCTCATCACCCTTCTTGGCAACCAGTTCTGCACCCATATATTTCAAAGCTTTTGTAATACCCAGGAAAAAAAAAGAAAAAAGAAAAAGAGAGAGACTTTAAAGATGGAGTATTTAAGTAAATCTTTTTGTGAGGTCAATTTTATAATTAATATTATTAAGGGGTTTTTTAGAAAATTATGTTGAAACCCTAGCTATATATAAGCTAATTAAGTCAGCGTATAACTATAGATAAATTTGAAGAAGGACTTCTCAATGTATTCATGTAGAGAAGGATTGACAACACACTTGAGGTAAGAGCCTAAGAAATCTCATCATTTATCAAATCTAAGCTTTATATGAAATTAGAATATTTTTAGGTGGGTATTTTTGGCCAGTAGTGCGACTATCTAAATATCCAATGAGTTTTATAATGTAAATAAAGAAGGATTTAGATTAGATTTTCTATAATTTGGACACTAAATACTTGTTACTGTCTCAGTGGTTTAATATTTTTTCTATGCCCATTGTTGCGTGTAAGTGTAGATAGAATTGCACATTGTTAGGCATGGTAGGTCCGGTTTCTACACAGGTTTCTTTTTAAGAAGTTGTATGGAAGTGTTGGATTGGTTGAATAGGAAAAGTCTACTAATGAAGGCTTAGAGTCGGAAAATTATTAAGTATTCTAGAGTACCATAATTATGTACTCTCTGCTTTCATATAAATGGTAGGTCTTACTATAAATTTAATTAGTGAGACCCACCATTCATGTGAGATGAGAGAGTACGCATTTATAATACTCCGGAAGTACATAATAATTTTTCCTTAAAGTCTGACAAACAATGATGTAACAAAAATAAATAAAAAATAAAAAAAGAAAAAGAAAAAGGGAAGGTACATTCGAATAGAAGTTGTGTCCAGGTGGAGAAACTACACCCTGTTTCGGGTGTATGTTTCCTCCCACTCACAGCTGGTGGGACCCACAGCTGATGGGTCCCACCAGCTTGTGAGAGAAGAGAAACATACACCCGAAACAGGGTGTAGTTTCTCGTCCAGGTGGTGTTCTTTTACAATTGACTTTTGACCCTATATGGCTTAGGCTATACGTATTCTATAGGCTTTATTCTTAGGGAACTAAGAGTGGCAGAAAGTAAAGGAAAAGAAAAAAAAAAAAAGGTATATATATATATATATATATATTATTGGTGGTTCCCAAATATTGATAGGTCCTCTGTGATGCTATTTTGTCCTTTACAAAGAGAGTTAATAATGAAAAATCATTGGATATTTTTAATAGTTTCTCTTCTGATTTGGTACCGTTATAATTTTTTTTTTAAATTATTTGATTATTGAGTAAATGGTACTTTAAAAAAATTGTTTTATGTGATATTTAAGGATTTTAGAAAAAGTTTTAGGGAGAAGTATTTTTTTTTTTTTTAGTGATCTAGTTGAGGTAAGTAATCTTATTCTAGTTGGTTTTATTTTGCTTATACCACTATATTTTAAATACTAAATATTGTTTATAATTGTTACATTTTTATTTCAATTGTACTACTGATTTAAAGTAAAAAATAAACAATTATCACAATTATATTTGATTATTAAATATATGATTATATATATATATATGTGTGTATGTATGTATGTATGTACATGAATGAGTTTTTTTTTTTTTTTTTGAACTTTGATTTGATATATATGATTTTGGACAATATGACTATGTTTTGACTCTGATACCCAGCCAATGGAGGTTATTCATTAATACCAAAACTAGTTCTATTTGGGGCATCACGAGTTTATCATATTTCTGGACTCACCTAATAGGGGATATACATTAGCACGAAACTAGTTTCTTATGAATCGGTTGCCTAATCAAGAGGATATAGCGTGACCATAGTTATAAATATATAAGATTGTTAAGAATGTGAATATGTTTGAATTTATGAATTATTTTAAGTCTATGAAACTTCTTTAGTTTATTTTTGAAAACTCATAGTATGTTATAACTTTGACATATGTGAAATATTTTGATCTCATAAATTTATATTATTTTGTCAATCTATATACTTGTTTCAACTAGTTTGATATTTGGTTACTTATTGAGTTGTCAACTCACTCCCTTTTTCCCTCTAGTCTCAGATTATGAAGAATAGCAAGTTTTGGGACTTTTGCTGAGGGTGTACGCTTGAATGGAGATTAGGAATTTTTGAAATAAGATGATCATGTAATAATTATTATATCTTTTGTTTAACGGTCATGAGGTTCGGATTGTTTTTTCTATTGGTACTTTGGAGATCTTTTGACAACTGCAATGTTGAGGATGATTGTGGATTTATTGCTGGAATTTTCTTTGAGAGTAATTTTTAGTTGCTAAGAAGCAAGGGAGTCCATTTCGTAGCAGAGATTATTTTGGTTTGGTTAGGGAAATATTATATTTCGGTATCGGACAATACTGGTGTACCATTTCGAGATTACCACTATATATATATGTGTGTGCACACGCAATTATTTTTATCAACATATAAAAATAATAATTTTAACGGCACATACAACACATCTTTAAAAAAAAATATTTCTAATATCTTTTTGATTATTATTGGACTAATTAATATAATTTCATGTTTCTTTCTTTCCATACCATGCATAATATTAGCCCAAGCCAATTCTTTACCTTTTATAGAAAAAGAAGAAAAAAGCTCAACACTTTTCTTATTCTAGTTTTCTCTTTCCACTGTTTTTCTCCCTAGTCCCCACATTTATTTTATTCCTTCATTCTTTTTTCTACTGGTGCACGCCTAAAGCTAGTTGCCTACCAAGTGCCAACCTATCATTCCTATTTCCAAGTTCCAACACATCATAATTGAACGGTTTTAGACCCCTTAAAACACAACCAGATTGAGTAGCCTAGTTAATTAGCCAAGTTGTTACTTAGTCAAATTAAGCAATTCTAGGTTAAAACAATCAAACAATCATATCAAGAATATAAAGCAGCGGAATAATAAATAACACAAGATATGATCACCCAGGAAACCACACCGATAAAAACCTGGGGAGGATTTGACCCACCGATCCTCAAGGCAAAACAGAATTCACTATGAAAGAATCGAAGTTCATACAAAAGGACTTACAAGCTCCCCACTCGACTTCCTAATGCTACCTATCAGTAGAACTTACTGACACGACCCCGTGCAAGCTCCGAATCCACGGACTCCTTCTTTCTTGAATTCTTCAATCAGCTACAAGCATCCACGCTTGTTATTCTTTTAAGCTTCAATGGTAGCAACCGAGTTGATCATCAAGATGTTGATACTATCTCTATCTCGAAAACCCTAAGCTTTGTGTAAAGGAAAGCTCCTCTAGATCTCACAAGAGATTTACACAAAACAGCAATGTATGAGCAACAATACAACTGGAGCAACTCTAAAAACGTGGCTAGGGTTTTTCTTTATATACCTAGGGTAAAAACATAAAACCCAAAACGTTTAATGAGTTAGGGCTGAGTTGGAAATTCTGCAGAAAACGCATCTGACCCGAGATTCGATCGATCGAGCCTAAGCTTTGATCGATCGAGCCAGGCCGAAATGCACCAATGCATTCTGCAGCCACTCAATTCCAACTTTACAATAATTAGTCAACTTTGAAAGCTCGAAAACGTGTTGAAAAAACACAAGAGCTGTTTAGACCCCCGATTAAAATTACGGCTCGATAGATTTTACACAACTTTAATACAAAGTACGGAATAGTGTAAAAGCGAGCGGATGAACAATAAAGCTACTCTAATCCATAAACTAAACAACACAGCAGTATAATGGAATAAAACAAGAGTAGGGAAGAAAGATGCAAACGCAGAAAACACCGAGACTTGTTCTCGAAGAGGAAACCGAAGAACTCGGCGAAAAACCTCTCCGTCGCCCTCCAAGCGGAAATCGATCCACTAGACAATCAGTTGGGATACATGAGTAAGCAAGAGACCCTCCAAGTCTAATCTACCCGATGTACCTAAGCCCTCCAAGCTCCTACTCCAACAAGGCTTCTCGGAACCGTGTCTTGTCTAGCACCCCGGATCCCGCAACAAGCTCCATGTTGCATCTGCCATCCTTGGCTTCTTCCAATGCTTCCCAGCAGCACCAAAACGTCACTCAACACTCTCAAAAGGTGTGGTAAGTGTTTGGGCTATCAACCTCTCAATGGTGTGGAAATGGAGAGGGAAGGGTTGAGGAGATACCACAAGCAAGTGTATAGAGAAAGGTGGGGATGACAATCTCTAATTGCAAATGTGTTTGGCTAGAGTTTTCTCTCTGAAGCATTCCTCAACATTTGTGGGTAATGGGGGTTTATATAGGATAGGTGCAAAATGTGTGAGTCAGTCAGTACAGGCTGGCAGAACAGCATGTCTTGCGGGTGTCTCGCGGGAAGGCCTTACCCGCGAGATACTCGCGAGAGACAGCTGTCTCCATCTATCCTGACTCTTCGCATTCCAGCATGTGCAAGGCACATGCTTCACTTCGCGGGAAGCTTAGTCGCGACATACCCGCGAGATTCCATCAGCTTCCAATTTGCTTGAGTCTTCACACACTCTCTATCACACACCCCTTATATCAATTCCCACAACAAATACAGGGTATAAACAATTGATAGTAATTACAATCAAATTTGGCACGGAATAAAAGCCAACAAAACACATAGTTGTAAATCACAACTTTACAATCTCCCCCTTTGGCTATACCGTGACAAAACCCTAAAACAGACTCTAGACTTAAACGTGAGTTTGGGAACACAGGCAAAACTCACTCACACTTAATTCTAGATTCTGATAAGCTCTTGAAACATATGAACAAGTAACTCCTGAAACACAACAACAAAATATTATCATTGTATGCAGAAAACTTGAAAAACATATGGAGCATTAAAAGCATAATCAAGCAAGATGAAATAGAAAACACTAGATCATAGCAAGATCAAACAAGTAATCACTATACAGAAGTAATTACTATGCTCATTCACACAAGGAATGAACATCCGGATATGCAAGATGATAAGCTCATATGAAGAGTACCATTTGCAAATCCAACACTCAACCAATGCAAAATACTTGAAGTATTTGCATCTAGGAACAATCCTACTAGGGCACAAGAGTGTTCATCACTCAACCAATGCATAGAACGTATATGCATCTAGGAACAGTCCTACACGGGCACAAGAGTGATGTAGTGAAGTAAATGTATGACATTAAACTTCAATAGCACAAGCATAAAGGCTGCATAAGCAAAGTATTGCAAATACATGGCACAAACCATAAAAGCCTACAAAACATGCTATGAAACAAAACAACCCTTAAAGCTTACAAAAGCAACATGGGTACATGCAAAGTGTGTTACAAAGCATAGAGAATATCACAAAAGAAACATCTGAAATAATACTTAAATAAAGCATAGTATCAAAGCTTTAAACCAAAAGCAGTAAAACAGTTATAAACACTAAAAATACTGAATAAAAACCGTCTTTAACACCAATAACCAATGCTACTATGTTTCTACGCTATGCTCCCCCTATCGCTGTGCAAGCTCTTCTCCAGCTCCCCCTCAGAAATTTCTCCCCCTTTTTGACCGGAATGGCCAAAGGACTAGAACGGTTCGGACTCCGAATCAGAGCCATGAGTGGAGGACAACTCCTGAACTTGCGATGCTAAT
The DNA here is from genome assembly GCA_019022515.1 of Quercus aquifolioides. Lineage (NCBI taxonomy): Eukaryota > Viridiplantae > Streptophyta > Magnoliopsida > Fagales > Fagaceae > Quercus > Quercus aquifolioides. Next base: position 27,951,869 of record CM032333.1, on the reverse strand, counting down.
GCGGTGATCTGTCCCTGAAGGTATGCGAACTGATCTGCTGTGCTGCACATGGGAGTCAAGCACTGTCGACATCTAGTCCATCTTAGCAAACAACTGATCAAGTTTGCTTAAGCCTGATGGTGGAGCAGAAGATGATGGCTGTGCAGAGGGCTCTGGAGCCGAGGTGAACCTGTCAATCTCTTCCTCTGTATCTTTAGCTTCCTCCTGCTGAACCCGTCGTGGTGGTGGTATGGTATGCACACTAGTCTTGGAGCCTCTAATGTGTGCAGTGCTCCTAGTCAGTGTGTGACCACCAATGGGGTAATCCCTCGGAACAGCTGTGAGACCACTGGGTAGCTTGAGCTTTGTCTTGGCAATCAATCCCATGATCAAAGAGGGGAACGGCATCACAGTTCGGGAATTCTGCTTTGTGATGCTTTTCTTCAAGACATGCATGATATGACCACAAATGTCAATCTCCTTATGTGTATAGAGATCATACAGGAATCTTGTTCTCGGAGCAGATAGAGTGGTGAGATTGGTGACTGGATACAGATTGTGAATCATCACATAGCTTAATGTCCTCATTTTTGGAGAGAACTTGAGAGTGTCCATGGATGATTTCTTCGATACACCACCAAGGACTTTGATCATATCCTCAATCTTACCTAATCTGTCCTCATAAGCAACTGTGATTTGCTGAGATGGAGGACGAGTCTCCAAAAAGTCTTGGATGCTCTCTCTAGTAATCTGAAACTCCTTGTGTCTCACCCAGCCCTCAATACGATCTCCGTTGACAATGGCATTAGAGAAGAACTCCTTGATAATCTCTGAATATACCACTCCATTCGGGTTGAGCAGCTTGGTCCACGTTCTATCCTTGAACACTTCAGGGATGCAAGTGCCCTCAAGAGTCTCTAACTGGACTACCCGTTCCATGATGATCGTCTTGTCCTTGTAACAGTCATTGTACTTCATATCAGCATCTATAGACCGGAAATGTTCAGAATCAGTTCGGGCTCTCTTTGAAGTCGATTTCTTCCTAGCTGCATGCTTGGTGGGAGACATCTGCACAATTTCACAAAGCAACGAAGGAAACAACAATGCACAAACACAAACCAGAAGACAAACTTCATTAGATTCAAGTTAGTGCCAAATCAGACATAGACTAACTGAAAAACAGAGCATGGTAGACATTAAACATCATGCTAAAAGACTCCAACTTATAAGGCATAACTACAATGCAACAAATTAAGAAATAGTGCAAGAGTGTGTGTCTGTGTGCATGTGCAGATGAGTGTGTGCGGCATGAGATGCATGAGGGTGCCTAAGTGTGCTTAGTTGTGTGCCAAAAATGTGCAACATGAACAAAGTGATTGAAACACAAAATCAATGACCAAACCAAGTAAAATAAGGTCAAACAAGTGAGAGTCCATAGATTGAAATCACTTGATTTCAAAATAGCACAAAAATGTCACTCGGACATTTTGACAAACACTTAGTGTGCACAAATGCAAAAAATACATGAATAATGCATGAACATGTGAAAATCTACCCTCAATACATGATAAAATGCCACAAGGGGCCAACACATATGCAGGAACAACAAATGGGACACAGCCTAATCAAAAAATATGAAAAAGATTCACCCAATTTTGAAAACCAACCCAAAGTTTCGAAAATCCCCAATTATCAAAACCCTAACAAAAATTCTGCATAATCTAAGTAAAAACTTGAAAAGGAATAGTTAAGAAACATACCTTGAAGAAGAAAATGCAGAAAAAGTGCTTGGATTGAAGGGAAATGAATGGAATAGTGATTTTGGGTTGAAAAACTTTGAGAGAGGTTGAGCGAGGGAAGTTTGATAGTTTTGAAAAACTGTCACATCAGCTATATAAAAACTGAAAACACGCGTTTTTCGCGGGTTAGAGAGTGGCGACACAGTCGCGATACAGTCGCGAGAAAGGCCACTGAAGCACAAAATTTTTCGCGAGAAGCATTAGGTCGCGAGACAGTCGCGGTAACTTCTGTCTGAAATTGGAAAAATCCAATTTTAGCCAAACAGCATTTCGCGAGTAGCTTTTGGTCGCGAGACAGTAGCGACACAGTCGCGAAAGTTTCTGTGTGACAAGATAAAATAAAAATTTCCTCAACTCCTTTTCGCGGGAAGCTCTAAGTCGCGAGCTTCTCGCGAAACTACCCCTGAACTAGTTTTTGAAGAAACACAAAAACATGCATTTTATTAAAAAACAAAAGACAAGAAAGTATAAAAACACTTTCAAAAACAAATAATACACTCAAAAATCTTTTTGAGTTTGATCAACAAAGATTGAGCATGTGAAAACACATTTAATCAAGTACAATCACACAAATGAATAAGGCATTCATTGAACATAGACTTGTGTGTTGTGTGTGGATATCAAAAATGAGATAGTCTTTAGTCCAATGTGAAGCTTCAATGATCAATTCAATCAGGGCATACACAACTAGCACTAGATTATGTGACCTATCTCAATTATAGAAACATGCATATATGACCTCCCACACGTACTTGATAACAATTCATTGAAGCTTTTCATTTGGCTCCATATTTAACATATCATTTGCAACTTTTGAGCAAAGAGAATCTCATTTAGAGAAAGATGCCTGAAATTTTTGATATTTCAATTTATGAGTTAGCCTTTGGCTTTTTGGGCATCATACATTTTATTTTGGTCGCTTTCCCTTTTTCCTAGTCGAATACTAGTTTGTGCGACAGGCTTTTGCAGCTCTATATCTCTTTTCATTTGGAGATTTACAATTAGAGAGCTCTTTTAAAGCAGAAAATAAAAGTGGGAAGATATATAGGCATGAGTCTATGCATGTCTCAAGATCAACAAAACCATTCACTAATCATTCATGACAAGGTTGAAGATCTATTTACAACAGTCACATAGATTTTAGGATTTCTTCCACAATGATATGAGTGCATGAGAGACAAGCTAAGCTCGTTAAATGCACAAAGCCATAAGTACAAAGGTACAAGGCAAAACATGTTTTGAGACAAAACTCAACAAAGTGATCAAACTTTTTGGATTTTCTATTTTTATGTGTTTTTTTGAATTTTTTTTGAACACACCCAAAACAAAAAAAAATTAACAAAGACAACCGGTACAAATCAACCAGACAAAATAACAACAGTAACATAGAGCAATGCATGAAAAGTTGCAACAGCAAACGTCCCTAAACATTGAAAGAATTTATGCGTGGACATGTTATAATGCTTATGCATGAGTACCCCTTTTCACCCACACGTCACGTGCGTTTGGGGTGATATCCTTAACGGATTGGGTACGAGAATTTGGACTATCAAACCTTCTGGTGAAACTCTCCAAGCAGGTGGTGAAGGCACCAATCATTTTCATCACGTCCATCATGCCAGGATCACGATTCTGACTTCTCGGTTGTTCACCACCCCAAGACCTCATGTCATTTCTCCTTCCTCGTGACCGAGGTGCGCTTGAATTGTTGTCTGATCTCAGTTTTTGACAGTTGGGTCTGGTATGTCCTTGCATTCCGCAGTAGTGACACACATAGTCCGTTCTGGGACCCCGTTGTGATCTTGGGAGAGATCTTCCTCTGGTTTCATGTCTACCCATGGAATGATTTCGGAACTTATTCACCATCCTTTGCTCACTCACATTCTTCTTCTCAGCCTTAACATTCTCAGGGATGGTTTCTTCTACTATAGGCTCTATGGCCTTCACAAATTTCACTTCTTTGGTAGCTTTGGCTGATGAGCTGCTTCCTCCGGTGTATCCCAACCCGGACTTGTCTGAAGAAGGTTTTTGAGATGAGATAACATCATCTAACTTCTGGGAGGAGACTCTCTCTATCTTGGCATGAGCTTGCACTACCTCTTGCTCAAGAAACCTCACCTTCGTGTAGGCTTCAGACAACTCGCCATTTAGTGTCTCAATCTCACACTTAGCCTCTTTATATCTGACCATGAGACTTCGGTAATCTTCCTCAGCCTTCTTCATTTTCCTTACAGCTGCCTTGGCTATTCTGGTATACTCTCCAGACTTCTCAAGAAGTAAAGAGTAATTTTCTTGAAGATTAGCTATATTCTCTTCTTCTTCTTCAGCATCTGATTCTTCTACATTCCCAATAGACTCTGAATCAGAATGCTCACCAAGCTCCTTCACAAGAGCACCCAAATCATCCGATGACTCCACATGAGCAATGGTCATGAATGCGGAGTAGTTTCCCTCTCCGTCACAGCTCTCTTCCGAGTCAGAATCAGAGGAGTCTGAATCACTGAGTGTCGCGGCATAAGCTTTGCCTTTTCCCCTCAGAAAATTTGGACACTCCTTCTTTAGATGTCCGTGGCCATTGCACTCATAGCATATAATTTCTGAAGAAGGTTGAGACTCCCTCCCTTCTTTTCTTGTAAACTCTTTCCTATCACCTCTTGTAGATGAAAATTTTCCTTTGTTGAATGGTTTCCCACTGTTCTTCATCTTCAGAATTTTGCGGAAGTTTTTCGCAAGAAATGCTACTTCCTTCTCCACCCCATCTTCTTCGAAGGAATCACCCATCCTTTCGGTGATGGTTTTAAGAGCAAGTGATTTACTCATCTTATGGGAAGGCAGTCCCATCTGATATGTTTGGAGAGACCCAACTAATTCTTGAATTTTAATCTCATCCAAATCCTTGCTTTCCTCTATGGCTGTAACTTTTGCTCTAAAACTTTCAGGCAAGGACCTCAATACTTTTCTCACCACCTTAGCATCTTCAATCTTCTCCCCAAGATTGAGTTTAGCAATAACAATTTTGTAAAGTTGTGATTTACAACTATGTGTTTTGTTGGCTTTTATTCCGTGCCAAATTTGATTGTAATTACTTTCAATTATTTATACCCTGTATTTGTTGTGGGAATTGTTGTAAGGGGTGTGTGATAGAGAGTGTGTGAAGACTCAAGCAAAGTGGAAGCTGATGGAATCTCGCGGGTATGTCGCGACTAAGCTTCCCGCGAAGTGAAGCATGTGCCCTGCACATGCTGGAATGCGAAGAGTCAGGCCAGGTGGAGACAGCTGTCTCTCGCGAGTATCTCGCGGGTAAGGCCTTCCCGCGAGACACCCGCGAGACATGCTGTTCTGCCAGCCTGTACTGACTGACTCACACATTCTGCACCTATCCTATATAAACCCCCATTACCCACAAATGTTGAGGAATGCTTCAGAGAGAAAACCCTAGCCAAACACATTTGCAATTAGAGATTGTCATCCCCTCCTTTCTCTATACACTTGCTTGTGGTATCTCCTCAACCCTTCCCTCTCCATTTCCATACCATTGAGAGGTTGATAGCCCAAACACTTACCACACCATTTGAGAGTGTTGAGTGACGTTTTGGTGCTGCTGGGAAGCATTGGAAGAAGCCAAGGATGGCAGATGCAACATGGAGCTTGTTGCGGGATCCGGAGAACTAGACAAGACACGGTTCCGAGAAGCCTTGTTGGAGTAGGAGCTTGGAGGGCTTAGGTGCATCGGGTAGATTAGGCTTGGAGGGTCTTTTGCTCACTCATGTATCCCAACTGATTGTCTAGTGGATCGATTTCCGCTTGGAGGGCGGCGGAGAGGTTTTTCGCCGAGTTCTTCGGTTTCCTCTTCGAAAACACGTCTTGGTGTTTTCTGTGTTTGCATCTTTCTTCCCTACTCTTTTATATTCCATTATACTGCTGTGTTGCTTAGTTTATGGATTAGAGTAGCTTATTGTTTATACGCTTGTGTTTACACGTTTCCGCACTTAGTATTAAGTTTGTGTAAAATCAACCAAGCCGTAATTTTAATTGGGGGTCTAAACAGCTCTTGTGTTTTTTCAACACATTTTAGAGCTTTCAAATTTCATTGAGCTTCCCATAGAATGAATCAAACGGTTCATCATCACCCATCTTGAGCTCTTCAAATTTGGTGGTAAGCATCTGAAGCTTTGTGTCCTTAACTTTCTTTGTACCCTCATAAGTGGTCTCCAAAATCTCCCAAGCTTCTTTGGCTACTGTCATGTGAGAGATCCTGTGGAATTCATCAGGAGACACAGCACAAAATATAGCGTTTAAAGCTTTACTATTAGCATTGGCTGCTGCAAGAGCCGCCTTATCCCAATTTGCCTTAGGAGCTTCCGGCTTAGTCCAGCTGAGCTCTACCGCATCCCAAACGGTATCTTCTATAGAACATAAAAATGCTCTCATTCTGACTTTCCAGAATGCGTAATTGTTCCCATAAAAAAATGGTGGAACATTGAGTGATTGAGATCGGTTCATCTCAAATAGGGTCAAGGATCACACTAAGGTATTTAAACCAAGCAAGTGAACCTGCTCTGATACCAATTGAAAGCTCGAAAACGTGTTGAAAAAACACAAGAGCTGTTTAGACCCCCGATTAAAATTACGGCTCGATAGATTTTACACAACTTTAATACAAAGTGCGGAATAGTGTAAAAGCGAGCGGATGAACAATAAAGCTACTCTAATCCATAAACTAAACAACACAGCAGTATAATGGAATAAAACAAGAGTAGGGAAGAAAGACGCAAACACAGAAAACACCGAGACTTGTTCTCGAAGAGGAAACCGAAGAACTCGGCGAAAAACCTCTCCGCCGCCCTCCAAGCGGAAATCGATCCACTAGACAATCAGTTGGGATACATGAGTAAGCAAGAGACCCTCCAAGTCTAATCTACCCGATGTACCTAAGTCCTCCAAGCTCCTACTCCAACAAGGCTTCTCGGAACCGTGTCTTGTTTAGCACCCCGGATCCCGCAACAAGCTCCATGTTGCATCTGCCATCCGTGGGTTCTTCCAATGCTTCCCAGCAGCACCAAAACGTCACTCAACACTCTCAAAAGGTGTGGTAAGTGTTTGGGCTATCAACCTCTCAATGGTGTGGAAATGGAGAGGGAAGGGTTGAGGAGATACCACAAGCAAGTGTATAGAGAAAGGTGGGGATGACAATCTCTAATTGCAAATGTGTTTGGCTAGGGTTTTCTCTCTGAAGCATTCCTCAACATTTGTGGGTAATGGGGGTTTATATAGGATAGGTGCAAAATGTGTGAGTCAGTTAGTACAGGCTGGCAGAACAGCATGTCTCGCGGGTGTCTCGCGAGAAGGCCTTACCCGCGAGATACTCGCGAGAGACAGCTGTCTCCATCTGTTCTGACTCTTCGCATTCCAGCATGTGCAAGGCACATGCTTCACTTCGCGGGAAGCTTAGTCGCGACATACCCGCAAGATTCCATCAGCTTCCAATTTGCTTGAGTCTTCACACACTCTCTATCACACACCCCTTACATCAATTCCCACAACAAATACAGGGTATAAACAATTGATAGTAATTACAATCAAATTTGGCACGGAATAAAAGCCAACAAAACACATAGTTGTAAATCACAACTTTACAAACTTTGAGCAAGCCTAAACAAGACTAAACATATTGTTTTGATCATGGTTTGCCAACATTACAAATTAGAGTTCTAAATACATAAATTCCTAAACCTTTAGAACCTAACAATAACTTCACACGCAATCTCTTCACAACCACACTATCTCTTCCTCTTTCAAATTTATTTTGTCTTCACTCTTCAACTTCAGTTCTTCCCTAGTAGTAACAAATCTATTTCTCTCTCGCTCACAGTATCACAAGTCACAACACTCTATCTCTTTCAGCATCACTCCAGTATCTTTTTCTCTTAACTTCAACCCGATTTTCAACGTATGAATCACCGACGCCTCTCCTCACCACCAATTGGTATTTCGTCATCATTGGTGTGAGAAGGAGAAAGAGGCGGAGAGAGACAGAAGCTTAGTATGACATGAGGAGAAGTACTGGTCCGGTATCCACTAACTAGTTGGAATCCGGTATTTACCTCGGAATGGCCACAATGGACCCGGTATGCCCGGTACAGAAAATACCGGCTGTACTGGCCGGTACGGTACCAAATTCACTTCCTTCCTAAGAAGACCTTGCACATTTTTAGAGTGAAAACTTTATAAGAGTGTGGCCGTTGTCACGTGCCTATCTGTATTGTTGGGTTTGGGACGTGACAATTTAATGGTATCAGAGATTAGGTTATGATCTTGTATGTAGATTCTATACTAGGTTTTTATTTAGAATGAAATCTGCATCCTAGGCATTACATTTCTAGTTATTGTTGATGGAGGTTATTAGGGCATAGATAGCATTTTTTTATTGATTTGATGAGAAGTGTAGATGGGGTTGATTTGTTAGGTCAAATTTGTTGGGATTTTATATTTATGTCCTTGTGGTTATGCATGCATGACTTATAAAACAGAAAGGAGGATTTTAATTGATATACTTTTATGTTCTTATACTGTATTAAGTGGGTGTGTTTTATTCTTGAAATTTTGTAATGGATTAAATTGGTTATTCAAAACTTCTTCTTATTATTATCATTAAAAGAAAAAAGAGAGAGAAAAGAACAAGCAAAAGAATCTTCCTGATGTTTTGTGATTGATTTTTGGTAAACTCATTTGATAGTTTTACCTAATATGGTCGACCTTCCTAAGGTTAGTTTGGTTTGGTTTAGTCGAACCTTGCTGGCCACGACTAGTCGAGTGAGTCGTTGGCCATCTAACTTTAGTTTGGTTCGCTTCTCAAAAAAAAAAAAAAAAAAACTTTAGTTTGGTTCAACAAGTATTTATTGATTCACATAGTTGGTAAGTGGTTTCGTTTGACTTCGTTGAGCTCACATGTGGTCCAATAAACCATTGACCATCTAATTTAATGCATGCATCGCATTAGTCTCTCTCTCTCTCTCTCTCTCTCTCTCTCTCTCTCTCTATATATATATATATATTTTTTTTTTTAGTTCGTCCGAAAATAAATAAATAAATAAACTATGAAGAATTTTGAGAGAGGTGATTTTTATTTTATTGAAGAGTTTTAACTCTATTACATATATTATATATATTTAATTGTGATTAGGGTAAGGAACAAATTTTAATTTAACATTTGAAATTCTCTTTTGCCACCTATTTGTGATGGAGAGTTGTATTTGGATCTATTCGGTTGAATTTTTGAGATTTCACTGCATTTTTGAAATGTGCCTTCTATTCTTATGTGTTTAAAATGGAAGTATCAATAAAAATTTTCCGATATCCTATGTTTGATTTCAATTTATCTTGTTATGACCACTTGAGCCTATCCACCCTATGTTATGATCAGCTTAGGAGTTAGGACCTGGTGTCAATCCAACCGTCCTTGAAACCCATGTCTAAAACTTGATTTTAGTTTAGCTGAATACTGATCAGAGATGGAATTGAACTTTTCCATTGGTTTCCTTTGACTCCTAATTTCATTGTTTAAATTTAGTCTTACATTCTCTTGACCAACCTAAGCAAATCAAAATTCAGATTTTGATTTCCAGATCTTTGAAATCATGCTTACCATAGCCTCAGTATTAAATGTGAATTTTTGATGTTAACTCTTGGTCTTACATGTTCATGAGATCTCTTTTCCTCCCCCTTAAAACTTTTTCCTTGGTAAATACTCGGGCTATAGGTATTCCAACAACTGTATCGGTACTTTTTCGATCCATTACGAGTAATTCATGTTCTGAAATTCTAAATACAACTCCTTGGCTAAAGTCCTAGTCTGCTGAAATACTTTTTTTTTTTCGGTTCCTCTATTAATCTGGATAGTAGATTTCAACTTTTATATGAGCTTGTTAAAAAAAAAAAAAAAAAAAAAAAAAAAAATCTGGTTTTCCTAGAGTTGCTAGCTTTCCTTTAAACTTTATTTTTCTAGACTTATAATCAAGTTGTCATTGAACTTTTTCCTTAGTAAAATATATATTACGTTAACCCCTTGGGCCTAGACAACACTAATCATACTTGAATTCATGAGTCACCTATTCTTGAACTTTGTATTGTATATGATTCATTATTCTATTTTGGTCCTACTTGTGCTCTTGGAAGATTGTTTAATATTTTGAGGGGATAGATTTTGATGCCAGAAAAGTAATTATTTGATTTTAGTTGATGAGAGCTGATCGATTGGCTCAATAGAACTTGAAGTGGGTAGAAAACAAGTTCGTCGTATTATTGAATAGGACTAGTGAACCATATTTTGATTGGATATTTAAGGATTTGGGATGGCAAGAGAGTTTATTTTGAAAGACTATTACAATTTGAATTCTAGTCAATTGTGGTACCTTTGTTTTATATTGACAAGTGGTTAATGATTATAAAGTTGCATTGTACTCTAAGTTCTAGGCTGCTAGGACAGTATTATCTGCAAGTTAAAGAAAGGAAAAAGAAAAACAAAAGGGGATTTGAGATATTTTAAGGACGGTTCCCTTCTAGCAAATGTACATTTAGAGATTATGATTTCATAATAAGCAACATATTCATGAGGAACTCAACTCTTCAATGAGTTTAGCCCAAGCATCATCTACAGGTTAAAGGTGAATAAAATTTTGCTTAATCGTGAAGATAATTTATATGATTAAGATAGACATTCTATGACAAACCTTATATAAATGCTTAGTTGATTTTTATGGAGACTTTAGAAATTTATATTTTACAATTTTGAGGAAGGAAAAGTCTACACATATGTTGTGAAATAGTTTTGAATTTATATTTAAGTGGAAACAATATACAACTCAATGGGATGTCATAGCATAGCGATTTATGGTAAACATTGATTGTGGATTTTCTTTCATCATAACCTTAGAGGCTCCTTCATTGTTCAAAATTATCAGAGATTATTTATTGAAGATAGAAATATCATTTTTTACTAGATTTACTAGAAGAGGTAGGTTTTGAAAATTTTATTCACAGTGGACGTAACTTTTAGAGCTAATTGGGTCATAATGATAGTTATCTGAAAGGGATTTTTTGTATTTTAGTTGCTCTTGAACTATGGGGATGAGTAAAAAATTGTATAGATCAATACAATTATGGAATTAGAGTTGCGCAATGGAAGCATGATATATTGATTTAGCTTGTGATGAATTCAGAGGACATAATTCTTATAAGTGGCGGAGAATGTAATACCTAGAGAGAGAGAGAGAGACTTTAAAGGTGGGGTATTTAAGTAAATATTTTTGTGGGGTCAATTTTTTAATTAATATTATTAAGGGAGTTTTTAGAAAATTAGGTTGAAACCCTAGCTATATACAAGCTAATTAAGTCAGTGCATAACTATAGATATTTTTAAAGGAGGACTTCTCAGTATATTCATGTAGAGAATGATTGACAACACACTTGAGGTAAGAGCCTAAGAAATCTCATCCTTCATCAAATCTAAAATTTATATGAAATTAGAATATTTTTAGGTGGGTATTTTTGGCCAATAGTGAGACTATCTAAATATCCAATGAGTTTTATGATGTAAACAAAGAAGGATTTAGATTAGGTTTTTTTTTTCTAATTTGGATGCTAAGTACCTGTTACTGTCTAGGTAATTTAATATTTTTTCTACGCCCATTATTGAGTGTAAGTGTAGATAGAATTGCTGATTTTTAGGCATGGTAGGTCCGGTTTTTGCATAGTTTTCTCTTTAAGAAGTTGTACCGAAGTGTTAGAGCATCTCCAATGGCTTCTTTAAAGCCAATTTTAAAGCATCAACACCCCCAAAATCCACTCCAACAGCTTCTCTATCTCTATTTTTTAGAGTAGAGTTGCTACAGTGCTTCTCTATAAGTAGAGAACACTGTAGCTTTTACTATTCATCCTTCAAATGTTTTTTTCTATTATAATAATCAGGTATTGAATAAAAAAATGTTGGAAGATGTGTAGTTGTTAAAAAAAAAAATGAACAAAGAATGAATAAAGAAATAATATTTAAATGAGATAGAGAATGAGATAGAAAATCTGTTGGAAAGTATATTTGAAAAAGTGGGTAGTTAAAGGTAAAAGTTACTGTTCATTCTCCAAACAGTACAAAAATTTAGAGAATCTGCTGGAGATGCTCTTATATTGGTTAAATAGAAAAAGTCTAGTAGGGTAGGCTTGAAGTTTGACAAGCAATCAAATGTAGCAAAAACAAACAAAAAAAGAAAAAGGAAATGTACATTTGTATAGAAGAGGTTGAGTCCATGTGGTGTTCGTTTACAATTGACTTTTGACCATATATGGCTATATGTATTCTATAGGCTTTATTCCTAGGGAATTATTAGTGGCTGAAAGTAAAGAAAAAAAAAAGGGGTCCGGTTAATATATGCCCCTTAGGGCATACATTAACCATCCATAATAGGAAACTTTGTATGAAAAATTGAAAAAACTTTCAAATCAGTTAGCTAGTTAGTTTTTTATTTTTCCATAAAAAGTTTCCTAAAATAGTTTACTAACATATGCCCTTAGAGCATACCAAAAAAAAAAAAAAAAATTATATATTATTATTATTATTATTATTATTGTGGGGGATAAATGCCCAACCTCATGTATTGGGCCCGGGGCCCTATTCGAAGACCACTGTATGTCCGAAGAGAGGAAAATACCTGGGAGGGGGCCCATGTGGAAGAAACATACCTGGAAGTAAATGAGGAATGCATTCCGAGGAGGTCATCAGTTGTCCGAAGAGGTTTTTCTCCTCGGATACGAATAGTCTTGATCAATCAAACGTCTGGAGGGTCTAAATGATCTTCCTAACAGTTCCAACAACGAAGATAAGCTCTGAGCATGTTTGGAGACAATAAGAACAAAGAAATATCTAAAGGGAAAAGCTGCTACAACCGTGTTTAATGCGTTACAGCTACTTTTCTGGCCGTATTTATGTGGAGAAGACCCCTGAACAGTGTAACCTTAGCTAACCCCACTCACAGAAAACTAAAAAGGAGACTCGACATGACATATACTTAAGTGGATGCTTAAATGAAGACCAAGTGGACGATGAAGATGAGGGGTAAGATGCTATATAAAGGGAAGAAGCCTCTGATACTGAGGGGGGAGAAAAAACGAGACAAAGAAGAAAAATACAATTTTACTGTAGCTCCAAGAATTGTAATCATCTTTTATTCAATAAAATACCTCTTCGGATAGTCATTGGTTCAATTGTTCAAGTCTGGTTGCATGTTAATTCATCCTTAACTACCCTAGTTGATCACTGTTTGATTCATAACTAGCCTAGCTCTTTCACCCACTCTCTACAAATTCATTGTTTTGGGTTCATTGGGCTCATAATCCATACTTCTTGGGCTTGAGCTACAAATCCTGACCTTACAATTATTATTATTATTGATGGCTCCAAAATATGGATAGACCTTATGTGATGCTATTTTGTCCTTTATGAGAAGAGTTAATAATATCATTGGATATTTTTAGCAATTTCTTTTTTGGTCAGGTACTCTTATAAGTTTTTCTTAAATTATTTGATTAAAAAGTAAATAGTACCCAAAAAAAATTGTTTTAGGTGATATCTAAGGATTTTAGAGGAAGTGTTGGGGAGAAATTCTTTTGTGGTGAGCTAGTTGAGGTAAGTAACTTTATTCTAATTTTTTTTTTTTTTTTTTTTTGCTTATATTATTGTATTTTAACTATTGAATATTGTTTATAATTGTTACATTTTTATTTCAATTGGTACTACTGATTTAAATTAAAGAATAAACAATTATCACAAATATATTTGATTATTGAATATAAGATTATATATATATATATGTGTGTATGTATTTGAATGAGATATATTTTGTTTGAACTCTGATTTGATATATATTGATAGACCAAGAATGTATTGACCCCTTTGGTAACTTAATCAATTAATTTAATCAAGTGAAATTAATTAGATTCAATTATATACAATAAGCGTGGTAGCACAAAGAAATCACCAACTAAGTTAAATGCGAAAATAAATTTGTCATAGGTGATTTGTTTACGAATAGGAAAAACCATTACGACAAAACCTCACCGGGTGAATTTAAGGTCACTACTCCCGAAAATCCACCATTATCAAAACAAGCGGTTACAAGTAAAAGGAATCCCAATACCTAATACCAACCTACAGTTGAACCATTACCCCAATACCCAATTGGACTTGTGATGTAGTGGCAATCTCTCATTTCAATGCACGGCTCCTAGTACGTGACTAACTAATGATGCACGGATCTCAGTACGTGATTAACACACAACAACCCTTTGATTGTTGTAGTTGATTTGCAACAACTTCACATAGAAACACTAATAAGATCTTCAATGTTGGTGCAAGAGACTTTGCTTGGTTACAGAACCCAAAAGCGTACAAGAAATGCAGCAAGAACTCTTTCTTCAATAGGAGGAGGCAATGGTTTCAAAAAGAAAATCTTATGAAGCTCTCTAGGGTTAGGTTTTTATTTTTCCCCCTCCTTTAAATAGGAGCTTAATGGGCTCTCCTATTCCAAATAGGCTTACACAAACCTTGGCCTTTCCTAGTCCAATAAGGATTATACAAACCCACAAACCTTGGGATTTCCTAGTCTTATAAGGATTATTCAAACCCATAAACAAATAGCCTTTTAGAATAAAAATGTTGCTGGCTATAGTCTGAATCCCGTAAGCTCGATAGATCAAGACATGTGTCGAGCTTTAATGAATCTCGACAGATCGAGCTTCTGTCGAGAAGATATCGAGACCTGCAAATTGCACTTTTCTTGAGCAGTTCTTGCGTAATCTTCATGTCTTCAATTTAACCACTTGTAATGATCATCTTGAACCTTCTTAGATTTACCCAAATACAAGTAAAGTGCGTTTTGCCAAAGGATATGCTAATTAAATAAAATATATCCTTAACATATATGATTTTGGGCAATATGACTGTGTTTTGACTTTGATATCTAGCCAATGAGGGTTATTCATTGGTACCTAACTACTTCTAAATCTAATGCCTAGTCACCGGGATATAGCGTGACCATAGTTATAAATATATAAGATTGTTGTTAAGAATGTGAATATGTTTGAATTTATGAATTATTTTAAGTCTATGAAACTTTTTTAGTTTATTTTTTAAAACCCATAGTATATTATAACTTTGGCATATGTGAAATATTTTGATCTCATAAATTTATATTATTTTGCCAATCTATATATTTGTTTCAACTAGTTTGGTATCTAGTTACTTATTGAGTTGTCAATTCACCCCCTCCCCCCCCCCCCCCCCCCCACCCTTTCCCCTCCAGTTTCAGATTATGAAGAATAGCAAGTTTTGAGACTTTTGCTGAGGGTGTACGCTTGAATGGAGACTAGGAATTTTTGAAATAAGATGATCTTGTAATAATTAGTATATTTTTTTTTGTTTAACGGTCATAAGGTTTGGATTGCAGTTTCTATTGGTACTTTGGAGACCTTTTGACAACTGCATTATTGAGGATGATTGTGGATTTATTGATGGAATTTTCTTTGAGGATAATTTTTATTTGCTAAGAAGGCCTTGCACATTTGTAGGGTGAAAACTTTATAAGAATGCGGTCGTTGTCACGTGCCTATCTGTATTGTTGGGTTCGGGGCATGATAGCTTCCATAAGCAAAGTGATTGGAAAAATCAAATTTAGAATAATAGGGTCAACATTACATTTCAAAAGAAAGGGAGTGATTGATTCTTAGCACAAAATTCCCATGAATATGAATATTAAATTGAGTGGGCTCAACACGTAGAAATTTAAATGGGAGGTAAGGTGGATACAGGGGATTGAACTCAGGATACCTCGCTCTGATACTATATTAAATTACTGATTCATTCAAAAGTTTAAGCTATTAGGAGATAATAAATTTATTTATTTATTTAATCTAACATCATGAACGTCATAAGAGTAGATATTCTCAAGTGAAGGGGGAATCAACATTACAAATACAAATACAAATACAGTGCTTTCTTTACTACTAGTACTTTCTTTTAAACTAATGCCCTTAGGATATCTATTAACCTTTCTTGTATCACAGTAGAAGACTTTCAAATCATTCGTATGAGAGAGAGATTTAGAATATAATAACTCAAGCAGGTACATTTGCATAGATCTAATAGCTCAAGCAGGTACATTTGCATATCTTATAGTAAGCTATTAGTATTTTGATTCAGTTGGAAGCAGCAGAGGCTGAAATCCATGTTGAAGACTTGCTTGCCAAACTTTCTCAATGTTGGACATTGTGTAACCGCACTCGTGTTCATTCCATCCTTCCAAAGCATGCACAATCCCAGCTATACGCCAAGCACTCATCGCTCTTCTTGGCAACCAATTCTACCACCAATTCAAAATACAGACTCTTGTAAACGAAGAAGAAAAAATAAAAAAATAAAAAAAGTGTGGTTGCTTTGCATTTGCATTGAAAGAACCATGTTCAATTATTACTAGACTACCCAAAATTAAAGTTTCTTTACTATTTTGGGATAAAGTAGTGATAAATCCAAAATTAAGTTGAAATACACGAAAATTCTTAAGTACTCTCGGAGCATGGAAAAATGATGTTCATTCCTCTCACATTTATAGTAGAGCTCACCATGAATGTAAGAAGAGGGAGCAACATTCTCCGTATTCCGAAAGTACCTAAAAATTACTCAAATGACACATATATGTATGTTTTGTAGATGCAAAAACTTTGGTTTATTCATGTCTTGATTAGCTTAATTATGCTCACAAATACTAATTATTTCCTCCAGCATTACCACCCAATGGAAGAAGTTAAATGGACTCAAAGGTTTCATTTGAAAAAGTCTTTTCAATACCGGCAAAGAAGCCTTTGTTTTCTATAAATTTAGGTATTAAGATTTTCTCCATTTGAAAGTGATATATTTTATTATTCATATTAAATATTACAAATCTAAAAATGTATTTAGGTGCTATATCATTAATATGGTACTCTATACACGGTCAAATCTAACAAATAAAATTTTAATCATGGAATAAACTTCAATAAAGTGAAATGGAGAGGCTCGTAGATAGATCTATAAGATATGACATATACGATTTATTATAATACAAAGTGATAGTTGAAGATTTTGTTGTCGCTTTATTCATAACAAGGTTCTAAAATTATTGCAAATTTTACAATTTAAAAAATATGCACAAAGTAACCTGTTTAATGCAATAATAGTACTTGTAACAGTTTTACAAGTTGACCAACTTGTAAGAATTAGATACTTTCTTTTTTGATATAAGATAGAATTTCTACTCTAACTTAATTTAAGTGTATATGTGTGTGAAACTCATTCCTAAAGACTTGAACTCTGGCCTTTGCCCCCCACACCCCACAAGCATTTATACTTGTGGAATGACTACCGCACTAAGGGTGCATGGTGGTGAATTAAATACTTTCAGAGTATAGTAAAATAGTGTTTTCTCCTCTTACATTTATGGTAGACCCCACTATGAATTTAATGAGTGGGTCATTCACCGTACTCCAAGAGTACATAAGAATTACTCATCTATCCATAACTACTATTTGATCATTAGTTTGCACGCATCATGATGTTAATATTGAAACTAGCTCAAACATGATTATATTTTCCACTTTCCACTTTCCACAATATATGACATGCATGCCACTTTATTTTTTTCTACTGTATATTCATGTAATGGCATCAATGAAGAGACCTTGGAAGGATTCTCTACTAACCTCACAAGAGTGCATGTTCTCAAGAGACCTTGGAGTCACCATTGCTGGAGGGCTATGGTAGTAGCAGTCTTTGCGCAATTTCTTTGGTGGGAATTGTGAGAAGGGAATAAATAATGTTTCTTTGGGCGCCTTTAACTGTTCTTCCTCATCCAATCCATCTCCCACTAACCAAATCTACAAAAATTCATAATGATTTTACTGTTTCTAAGGTTCAAAGTAGCTATATATTCTTTAACAATACAATATGAATATAATTGAACTAAAATGGTAAAAATTTCATAGTCTTACCTTTTGAGAATAACTTGCTGAAAATATCAAATTACTTTCAGAATTGGTGTTGAACGATTTGTTTAGCTTCAAAAACTCATCCTCTCGTATTATAAGCACCTTCATTGTGTTAGATTAAATAGGAATTAGAACCTTGTTATGAATAAATTTTTTTGCAACATATGCATGTAGAAAAAGAAAAGAACTCGTTCTCTCCAATGTCTTATTAATTAAGAAGCACAAACACATTTCCTAAATATTCTTGTAGTTCAATAGAATTGTCTAATTATCCTAATAAGGAAATTATAAAACCTGAATTTGAATTCCTCTCCCCCATGTATTGTAAGCAAATAAAAAAAATATAAGCATGAACACCACAAAAGTCTCACGCATACATGCTTGGGAAATTCCATGGGGCATGTCCTCAATCTGTTGGGAGGAAAAAAGAAGAACGTTTTTCCATTTTAAAAAACAAATAATTTGATTTCCGCTATATTTTTAAAGATATTGATCATTTTTATATATTTTGAAAACTTAAAATATTCATAAATGTGTCTAAAAATAAATTATAACTAAAGATTAATATATATTGTGGGGCCAGAAAGAGTCAGGCAACCCCGGCCCACTTCGAACCAGGCCCAAAGGCCCACGCCGAGGACGCGTCCAAGGTCCGAGAACGAAAGTGTAAAACCCAGTTGCCCAGGAAACAGTGCCGAGGATGATAACGTCCTCGGACCTCCGAGATCTGAAAGTGGACAAGCAACACACCATCAAGGGGAGTCTCCCCGAGCATCCAAGGAGCAAAAGGCAAGTACCGAGCACCAGCGAAGGAAGCATGGTGGAGGAGCAAGTCCCAGATGAACTGTCTCCTCCACATTTAATGCCCTCAACTAACGTCATGGCCGCATTAATGAGGATAGGACCCCTGAACAGTGCCGTCTTGGGTGCTGCAACCCACAGGAGGGATGGGAATGCGGCTGATGGGACAGGCTCTCAAGTGGTGGCCTGGCTGATCAACAAATGTAGGGCTAGGATCAACTGAGATAGATGTATATAATGTAAGAAGTCCCTCTTGAAGGAGGGACGGACGGAGAAACCAGAATTAGGAAGTACTGTAGCAGCTTGTATCCTCTCAAACCTTGTAACCTTTCTTCAAAGAAGTAATAAGAACTCCAAGCTCTGAAAGGCCAGTCCGAGGAGCATTATTGTGCATCCCAGTTAACGTTTAAGTTATTAAGCACTCACGTATAACCATGCATGGCCGTTGCATTCCTCACTAGGGCCTAGTTCTTGAACCCATTCTCTATAAATTCATTGCAGGGTTAGCTGGGCTTGAGTCCACTCTCTCAACCCGTAGAAGTGCTCAAAACCGGTCCCTACATATATTAACTAATTAATCGTCATATACCCACAATGTCAGATCTTAATTTCGCAAAAAAATATCGTATCATTGTGCTTCATGTCTTATCATGTTTGTGTCCATGCATTTTTTTCCTATTTGAGAAGGTAAAGAAATTTTCTTTTACCATATTAGGCCAAACCCAAGTTATTTAAAATGATTGCCACATATACGTAAATAAGAATACAAATCTTCTCTCCTAACTTTGTAGCAAGTGGGACATAAAATTTGTATCAAGTAAAACTTCTATGTTCTGTGAAGACTTTCATAATGTTCACTTAGTGTATCAATTAATTAGCCAGTGAAAAGTGCACCAAATTTCTTTTGCCCCGGCAAAAGTACAGAACATTGAATACCATGCTCACAAAGTATGAAAGTGTTTGCCTGTGGCCGAACATCGATTATGGCCTTTGTTTTTGTGTTGGCTTGAACAAAATAAACGTACCTTGATACCCCTTTGACATAAGGTAAAGGCCAAGGCATAAGCAACCTTGGTGAGTTTGCCTCTAAGAACCACTTGGGTTGTTGCTCTGGGAATGTTGTTTAGCAGAACAGCAACTGCCAGACTACTCCCATCTACGACTTTCACATTTAGCTTAGGGTATCTCTCAACATAAAGTTCACCATATCTATTAAGCTCCTCTCCCTGCATCCAATGAAAAAGTATGATGATAATATGAACTGTGAAGTTTGAAAGACAACAAAAAAATGGAATATGCAGATATGTGTTCATATGGAAATGGTTTTCTACTTTTCTTAATAATAATGATATGTTAATATGGAAATGGTTTTCTTAATAATAATGATATGTATCCTATAGACTTCAAAAAAAATTGAAGGTTTTCATGTGAACACCATTAAATTTTGGAGAATGTTAAAGTTAATACTTGTCAAGAATCTTATAGCTCAACAACGTTATTTAGTCCGACTATCTCAATAGGAAAATTTTAGTTCAAATCCTCTCCCCGAATTAATTATATTAAGCAAAAAGTAAAAATAACACAAAACTATGCTTCTAATTTTACTACAAAATATTTATAAACTGACATAATAATAATGTGGTTAGTATCATTTCAATAACATAATAAATAAAGTCTAAATTATTATTATTTTTTTAATTGGTAACACATCAATTTATAAGATTTATAAACTAAAATTTAAAATTATCTTTAACATCATTTTTGAAATTTCTAGGTATTTTATAAATAAAAATATATCGAAAAAATTCCAGATGCTTGGGAAAGCACATTGACTATTGGAATTGTTAGTGTGACAGCAAAGTTGAAGAAATTAAATAACCAAAAAAAAAAAAAAATTAAGGAAAGAGAATTTTAGTTGAAAATATTGATGAATATATCACCTAGAGTTGGAAACTAAATTATAGAAAAAAAAAAATTCAAGAAAGAACTAAAACTTGCCTGATTCAAGAGACCTAAGCTTAACACTTTAGCACCTCTTTCCTCTGCTTCTAGTATGGCTTCCTCAATTAAGCTATTTATTGTCTCATTTCGATATTGCAGAAAGTACTGAATACATAAGTATTGAGAAATATAAATCACATGTGATTGAAAAAAAGTAACAAATATAAGTAAACATTAAATTAACATAGAAAAATTGTTCTTACTTGTATTTTGTATTTTGGTATGACCCAACTTTGTAATCTGAGTTTGTTAAAACGATATCTCTCAACAATGAAAGTACGGCCATATAACCAATTTAACATCATAGACCACAATGTCACAGGCCAAATCAATGAGAAGTACCATTTTGATGTGTAGGGTTTGGAGGCGAAAGAGGCAAAACCAAGTCTGAGATGATAGATGGACTCAGGCGTAGTTAGATGAGTTAGGTGCACTACATCTGGTAATTCTGCTTCCCTTTTGAGTGAAATTTCATATAGTTCGTCTGTAGATTTGTCCATGGTACTATATATGTAGTCATAGAGTGGCATGAACAATGAATAATTGGTACGAAATTGTGTATGATGTAGAGAGTGAAACCTGTTGTGCCAAAACCAAAACCATTATAGATAATAATAATATTATTATTAAGAATGATGATGATGGTTGAACACTCATGCTTTACAAAATCCATGAACATAAATTAGCCAAATCAAACTGAATATTGAAAGTTCATGATTGTTCATTTAATCTTATATTAAACATGAATCAAATTCAAGATCATCAACAAACTATATTAGATATTCAAACTTAATTTATTTTCTTATCAAACAAATTCTAGCTTGTCCATAAACTATTTGATTAACTTTTTATTTTTCCATATATAATAATATCGCGAATAAAAGTTTCACTTATTCACAAATTGATAGGCCAAGATGTATTGACCCCTTGTGATAAATTAACCAATAAATTAGCTAAGTTAATTAATTAATCTGATTAACATGCAATACGCATGGTAGCATAAACAAATCACCAACTAAGTTAATATGCAGTGAAAAATAAAGTTGACATGGTGATTTGTTTACGAATGGGGAAAACCTCCAAGGCAAAAACCCTACCAGGTGATTTTAAGGTCACCACTCCCGAGAATTCAGTATTATCACAACAAGCAGTTACAAGTAAAAGAATCTCAGTACCTTATACCAATCTACAGTTGAACCCTTACCCCAATACCCAATTGGACTAGTTCTGTAGTGATAATCACTCATTTTCAATGCATGTCTTCCAGTACGTAACTAACCAATTTATGCACGGATCCAAGTACGTGACTAACCACCAACTTGAGAAGGATGTTGATTGCAAAGTTTTTCAATTCATCAACATGATGAAGATCACGAAACTCCTTGTTTACAAAGCCCTACGGCGTACAAACCCAGCAGATTCTTGAAGAGAAAGATGAACTAGGACAAATTGTCTCCAGTCACAATATGCTTGTGTAAAACCTTTGCATCAAGTTGTACTCACTTGCATCAGCTGTGACGGCCCTTAAAATAATCCTTATATATATTTAGGGTTGTGAGAAAAGAAAGCCCAAACATTTATACACGGAGTGAAATTAGATCTGAAAAACTAATTTCTGTAAATCTTGATTGTTAAGGACATATTTTATGTAATTGACTAATCTTTTGACAAAACGCACTTTACTTGTAATTGAGTAGATCTAGGATGTATTTAATACTTCAAGGAACAAAAGTTCAAGTCTAGTATTGAAGCTATGCAAATCTGTCCAAGAAACAAGTGAAGAAGTGCTGATTTTTTAAAGCTCGATAGCTGCTCGACACCTAGGCTATCTATCGAGCTCTTCAGCTTCTTGTTATCGTAATCTCGATACCTCTCGATAGCTAGGTTAATCGATCGAGCAATTTTCTGTCCGCTCGATAGCTCTTGATAGCTTGCAACAGATAGGCTCGACACCTCCTCGACATTTCTCGTATGATCGAGAATTACGAAATTCAGATTTCTAGATCTAATTTTCGGCCCATGCTGACATGTATGTGTAGGGTTTCTTTTCTCACAACTTTAGACATATATAAGGCTTATTTTAGAGGCCGTCACATAAAAGAATACAAGGAGAACATATGCAAAAGGTGACCGATGCCTTATTCTCTCTTTGAAAGAAGCTACTGCGTCTTTGCGCCTTAGAGTTTTGTAACCAAGTGCTTCTTGATCTTCATTGTTGATGAAGTGAAGAACTTGCAGCCACCAATCTTCTTCAAGTTGGTGAGTTAGTCACGTACTGGGAGCCGTGCATCTTTAGTTAATCACGTATTGGGATCCGTGCATCAAAAATGGTGGCGTTCATATATTGAAGAGTTCAGAGGTTCTGAAGCAGTAGAAAGTTTTTGCTGTAAGTTCATTTACGGAGATTGTAGAGTCTAGGGACAAAAGTTTTGTACTAGATTTAAAACTTCTCTTTACTATAGTGGATTGCTTTTTGAGAAAGTTTCCCCCTAGGTTTTTTACTGTGAAACTAGTTTATTTCATTGGTTTTCCTGGGTCATCATATCTTGTCTTATTTATTTTTCCGCTGCATGATTTTGACATGATATTGATGTTTGTTTGTTTTAACAAGTTTTATTCATAATAAATCTAATTAACAACTTGGGTTTAAAACTTGTTAATTTTATCAACTGAGGTCTGAATTTCCCAACATCGATAGATAGGTTATCTATCGAGTAGCTATCAAGTATCGGGCAAAAGCTGCCTTTTAAACCTCGATAGATGCTATTTGTCGAGCTAGATGTTGAGTTTTAAAATCCAACACTTATTCACTTGTTTCTTGGACAGATTTGTATGGTTTTAACACTTAGACTTGAAACCTTGTTCCTTAAAGTATTAAATACATCATAGATCTACCCAAATACAAGTAAAGTGCATTTTGTCAAATGATTAGTCAATTCTACATTAATATATGTTCCTAACATGATTCATATATGTCTTAACACAAATTTATGCTGATAAATTATATTTGATTAATAAATTATATTTTACTTTAAATTAATAAATAAATTATAGTTGAAAATTTATTATTTAAGTTAATTGGATAGAAATATTTCATTTACAAAACTATAAAAATTTGATTTACCATTCATGTATTGGCTAAAATTATATATAATTTTGACAACAAAATGGATGGTTCACATTATCAATAAATTTTTTAAAAATTATATCTTATAATTAAATAATTTATTAACTCACTGTGGGGCCAGAAAGAGTCCGGCAACCCCGGCCCACTCCGAATCAGGCCCAAAGGCCCACGCCGAGGACGCGTCCAAGGTCCGAGGACTAAAGTGTAAAGCCCAATTGCCCAGGAAATAGTGCCGAGGATGATAACGTCCTCGGATCTCCGAGATCTGAAAGTGGGCAAGTAGCACACCATCAAGGGGAGTCTCCCCGAGCATCCAAAGGACAAATAGCAAGTACCAAGCACCGAACATGGAAGCATGGTGGAGGAGCAAGTCCCAGATGAACTGTCACCTCCACATTAAATGCCCTCAACTAAACGCCCTGGCCGCATTAATGAGGATAAGACCCCTGAACAGTGCCGTCTTGGGCGCTGCAACCCACAGGAGGGATGGGAATGCGGCTGATGGGACAGGCTCTCAAGTGGTGGTCTGGCTGATCAACAAATGTAGGGTTAGGATCAACTGAGAGAGAGGTATATAATGTAAGAAGTCCCTCTTGAAGGGGAGACGGACGGAAAACCAGAGTAAAGAAATACTGTAGCAGCTTGTATTCTCTGAAACCCTGTAACCTTTCTTCAAAGAAGTAATAAGAACTTCGAGCTCCGGAAGGCACGTCCGAGGAGCATTGTTGTGCATCCCGTCCCACGTTTAAGTTATCAGCACTCACGTATAACCATGCATGACCGTTGCATTCCTCACTAGGGCCTAGCTCTTGAACCCATACTCTATAAATTCATTGCAGGGTTAACTGGGCTTGGGTTCACTCTCTCAACCCGTAGGAGTGCCCAAATCCGGTCCCTACAATTGGCGCCGTCTGTGGGAAGAACTTGTGCGTTAGTAAGGACAACAGTCAAGCATAGTAGGATCAGGCCCTCACCAAGGAAACCCCCATTGACCTGAACCGGCTAAATCCCGGCACCAGGGCAACTATGGCGACCCCGGGGGCGATCAGAACGAGAACGGATGATTTCGAGAAGGAAGCGTGCATACCTCAACCGCGAGCGGAAGCCAAACCCGCCAGGACGGGCACGTCCCCCAGAAGCACGACGATGGCCAGGCCACGCGATCAGAAGAGGCCCATAGCCACGCTTCCCAGAGGAGGGATGATAAGGTGGCCATGCAGCGCGAGATAGATGATCTGAAGAGGAAGCTGCACCGTGCGCAGCGAAGACGATCCGAGCCCAGCCCTGACCTGCCCTCTGATGACGAAAGTGATGACGAATACAGGCAAAGGTCAAGAATGCCCCCCAGCGAGACTTTCTCCCACGAGTAGGAGCGCTACCAGAGGCGTAGGCGTGCTAACCCAACCCCCAGGGGCTTAGGAGGTGGCGCCATGAGCAAGACGCTGGATCAGCTCTCCAAGTCGCCCTTCACGCGTCGTATAGAGGAGGCAGAGCTTCCTCGGCGGTTCCAGCAGCCAACCTTCACCGCTTACAACAGCAAAACGGATCCTGTGGAGCATGTGAGCCAGTTCAACCAGAGGATGGCTGTCCACTCTAAGATCGAGGCGCTGATGTGCAAAGTCTTCCCATCCAGCTTGGGGCCTGTGGCAATGAGGTGGTTCAACGGTCTAAGGACGAATTCCATAGACTCGTACAGGCAGCTGACCCAGGCTTTTGGCTCCCGCTTTGTTACGAACAGCAGGCCTCCTCGGCCCATGAGCGCGTTGCTGTCCCTATCCATGCGTGACGGGGAAACCCTCAAGGCTTACTCGGACAAGTACTGGGAGATTTACAACGAGCTGGACGGCAAGTACGACGCTGTCGCCATCAATACATTCCAGAATGGACTACCCATGGGGCACGGCCTGAGGAAGTCCTTAACCGGTAAGCCCGCCACCAGTGTGCGGCAATTGATGGATCGGATCGACAAGTACAAGCGGGTAGAGGAAGATATGCTACAGGGCAAAGGCAAGGAGAAGGTTATCCCTCAGGAGATGAGGGATTTCAGGTCGGACCGGTATAGCAACGCCCGCCCGAGGAGGGATTTCGATGGGCAATCCGGGGCGACCAATGCCCAGACTGTCGGCGCCGTATTCCGAGAACCCGTACACAAGGTGCTGGAAAGGATAAAGAACGAGCCATACTTTAGGTGGCCGACTAAGATGATTGGAGAACCTGATAAGCGCAACCAGAACCGTTACTGCCAATACCACCAGGACCATGGACATGCCACGGAGGACTGCAGGAACCTCTGGAACCACCTGGACCAGCTAGTCCGGGAGGGAAAGCTGAAGCACCTTCTGCACCATTCCAGCGGCCAGCAGGGCCAGACCTACCAAGAGCCTCGGAAAGACACCGCCATGGGGCAGCCCGCTGGGACGATCAATGTAATCTTGGCGGCACCAGGAAGAACAGGCACATGCCCTTCGCGAGTGCTGTCTGTAGCCCAACTGCCTGCCGAGGACTCCCGAAGAGGGCCGAAGAGGGCTAGGAGGAGTTTTCCCCCAGCCTTGTGTTTCTCAGAGGAGGACAAGATTGAGACCACCCAACCCCACGATGACGCTCTAATCGTCACCCTCAGAATCGGGGGCTACGACGTGAAAAAGGTGATGGTGGATGGCGGCAGCGCAGCCGAGGTCATGTGTCCAGACCTCTACAAGGGGCTGGGGCTAAAACCGGAGGACCTCACACCTTATAGCTCCCCCCTAATGAGCTTCGACGGAAAGCTCGTCATCCCAAAGGGCATAATCAGGCTGCCCATACAGACAGGCCCAGAGGTGGTGGAGGTGAACTTTGTAGTGGTGGACACATACTCCCCCTACACGGCCATCGTAGGAAGGCCCTGGCTACACACTTTGGGGGGCGTAGCCTCCTCCTTGCACGAGAAGGTGAAATTCCCATCAGGGGATCAGGTTCTGGAGATCCGAGGTTGCCAGCCCACAACGAGGCAGTGCACGGTGGCTGCCATATCCTATCGGCTTGATGCACAGCCCTCGGCCCCCGCCGAGGAAGGCTTATAGCAATCAAAGACGCTGGTGGCGCCTCCTGATACACCTGCCAAGGATGCTAGATGTGAGGACTTGGAAAAGGTGGTAATTGACGACGACCCAGAGAAGTTCTTCCAGGTCGGAGCCCAGCTGCCTCCCCAGGAGAAGGAGGAGTTACTTGAGTTCCTCAAGAGGAACCTTGACATGTTCACATGGGACCCCTGCGATGCCCCTAGGATTGATCCCTCCTTCATTTGTCACCACCTTAACGTCAACCCATCTGTGATCCCCAAGAAACAGCCACCCCGGCGCCCGTCGAAGGAGCACGCTGATGCAATCAGGGAAGAGGTCAATAAGCTTAAGCGCGCAGGGGCTATCAAAGAAGTCTTCTACCCCGAATGGTTGGCCAACACTGTGGTGGTCAAGAAGAAAAGTGGGAAGTGGAGGGTCTGTGTAGACTTCACAGACCTGAACAAAGCATGCCCAAAGGACCCCTTCCCAATGCCACAAATAGACCAGCTAGTAGATGCGACGGCATGCCATCCTCGGATGAGCTTCCTAGATGCCTTTCAGGGCTATCATCAGATCCCACTAGCTTTGGGGGACCAAGAGAAGACATCCTTTGTGACGCCCATTGGGAACTACCACTACAAGGTTATGCCGTTTGGCCTGAAAAACGCCGGATCCACCTACCAGAGGATGATGACGAGAATGTTTGAGCCGATGTTGGGCAAGAGCATCGAGGTCTATGTTGACGATATGGTGGTGAAGAGCAAACTGGTGTCCGGACACTTGGGGGACCTCGGCCGCACATTTAACGTCCTGAGGGAGCACAAGCTCCGCCTTAATGCCTCAAAATGCTCGTTTGACGTAGGCTCTGGCAAGTTTCTAGGGTACATGATCACCCAACGTGGGATCGAAGTTGACCCTGACCAAATCAAGGCCATTCACAATTTGAAGCCTCCGCAGAACCCCAAGGAGATCCAAAAGCTTACTGGGATGATCGCGGCGCTGAACCGATTCATTTCCAGGTCGGCTGACAGGTGCAGGCCCTTCTACCTCCTAATCAACAAGTGGAAAGGTCTTGCATGGTCCAAGGACTCAAACCTATGGGGAAACTAACCACTCATATATATCTGGGTACTAGACAGAACCAAGGTCTTGCATGGTCCAAGGACTCAAACCTATGGGAAAACTAGTTACTTACAGCCAAACTGAAGCGTTAGACAGAACCAAGGTCTTGCATGGTCCTCGGACTCAAACCTATGGGGAAACTAACCACTCATATATATCTGGGTACTAGACAGAACCAAGGTCTTGCATGGTTCAAGGACTCAAACCTATGGGAAAACTAGTTACTTACAGCCAAACTGAAGCGTTAGACAGAACCAAGGTCTTGCATGGTCCTCGGACTCAAACCTATGGGGAAACTAACCACTCATATATATCTGGGTACTAGACAGAACCAAGGTCTTGCATGGTCCAAGGACTCAAACCTATGGGAAAACTAGTTACTTACAGCTAAACTGAAGCGTTAGACAGAACCAAGGTCTTGCATGGTCCTCGGACTCAAACCTATGGGGAAACTAACCACTCATATATATCTGGGTACTAGACAGAACCAAGGTCTTGCATGGTCCAAGGACTCAAACTTATGAGAAAACTAGTTACTTACAGCCAAACTGAAGCGTTAGACATAACCAAGGTCTTGCATGGTCCTCGGACTCAAACCTATGGAGAAACTAACCACTCATATATATCTGGGTACTAGACAGAACCAAGATCTTGCATGGTCCAAGGACTCAAACCTATGGGAAAACTAGTTACTTACAACCAAACTGAAGCATTAGACAGAACCAAGGTCTTGCATGGTCCTCGGACTCAAACCTATGGGGAAACTAACCACTCATATATATCTGGGTACTAGACAGAACCAAGGTCTTGCATGGTCCAAGGACTCAAACCTATAGGAAAACTAGTTACTTACAGCCAAACTGAAGCGGTAGACAGAACCAAGGTCTTGCATGGTCTTCGGACTCAAACCTATGGGGAAACTAACCACTCAAATATACCTGGGTACTAGACAGAACCAAGGTCTTGCATGGTCCAATGACTCAAACCTATGGGAAAACTAGTTACTTACAGAAGACTAAGTGTTAGATAGAACCAAGGCACTGCATGGTCCTCGGACTCAGGCCTATGGGAAAACTAGCTACTTTAGAAGACCAAGTGTTAGACAGAACCAAGGCACTGCATGGTCCTTGGACTCAGGCCTATGGGAAAACTAGCTACTTCAGAAGAACAAGTGTTAGACAGAACCAAGGCACTGCATGGTCCTCGGACTCAGGCCTATGGGAAACTAACTACTTCAAAGGGATCCTAAGTGTCTACTCGAAGAAATTCTACCTGGTCCTTAGGAAACGAATGGTCCGCCTGAGCATACATGCCCTCTCGTTATAATAATTGATGCCGCGATTGGCCGAGATACAATTGAAGTTAAAGTTATACAAGTAAAAAAAAAAAAAGTGGATAACTCGCAAATAGACAAACAGCCAGCATAAGTCAGAAGAGAAAGTAAGGCTCACATTGCATTAAATCCAAAGAATTACACGATAGGAGTCACATTACAAATAAAGAAAAAAGATGCAAAAAATAAAGTGAAGCAGGCAGAGGCACCAAGGAGCATAATCCTTCTATTTAGTTGCCCGTTCTGGTGGGTGGCTGGCGGCCTCAGGGTCCTCTGAGCTTTGACAGAGTGGGATGGCCTGCAGTGGCACGGCAGGAATAGCTGCCCCCCTAGCAGAAGAAACCTGGGCATCGGGGGAGGGCTTTGCAACCTGCTGAGGCGCTTCCTCGTTAGAGCCGTCACTCAATTCAACCACCACGGGAGGATTACTCCCTTGAACTGGCTCACCAGTGACTCCAGCGCCCGAGGCCCCCTCACCTGGAGTAGCAGCAGTTTCCATGGCAGCCTCCTCGGCCTCAGAGCCATCTGGGGCAGCCTCGCGGATGGCAGGGGGGTAGTACACACTCTCCTCATTCCACAGGTCAGAAGAGGACTCCACCCCAGCTTGTTTGAGGGCTTCACCCCAAGTTTCGGAGCAGTAGCCTACATACCTCAGGGACTTGGGATTTGTAGGCAGTTGCTGTCTCAGTTGCCCCGGCAGCATAGGCAGCCTCCTCAGCTTCCTCCTTGGTGGCCCAGGCCTCCTCCCTACCTTGCTCTGCCTCAAACTTGGCCCTCACAGCTTCCTCTCTGGCCCATTCAGCCACCTTCTTGGCCTCCTCAGCATCAGTCACCTTCTTCGTCAGGCTAGCTATCAGCTCCTCGGCGAACTTCAGCTGCCCCTCTAGGCCTGAAAGTGGCCTAGACAGCCTGCCAAACAAAACAGATACCTGATAATTAGCCGAGCTCAAAAAAAGAAAGGAAGGCAGAAAAAACTGAAGCGAGAAAAAACACAAGTGTTAAGGGTCTTACCATCCCCAAATATCGCTTGAGGCTGAGGAAGACCTCCCTACTCCTCATGGTCCCCAGCTGCTCCATGTCCGCAGGAAGGAGCAGGCATTTCTCCACCGCGTCGGCCACGTACGCGCCTTCGCCCTCCCTAAAATCCCTGAGGGAGGAGTCATCCCTCAAAGGTGCCCCACGGAGCATTGGGGCGGGGAGCCAGGCCTGAACCTCGGGCGGGGCAGCGACCTGTTTGTCCTGGGCTGTGGAGCCTATCATCAGCTGCTTCGAGGGCCGCCGAGTGTCATCCCCCTCCCGCGTGGGCCCAGATTTGTCCTCGATGGGCCTCTTGCCCTTATACTTCTTTTGCTTAGGATCAGCAGGTCGTGCCTGGATGGCGGGTTCGTCTGAGGCGGAGGAGGAGGAGGCCTAGATTGAGTTGAGGCCGACCTGGTCTGGGCAGGACGAGTCTTTGGAGAAGGGGGAGGAGCTTTGGCTTGGACTTCCCCGGTTGCCCTTCAATTAGGTCGAGTAGACTGGCTTGGGTCTTCTTCTTGTAGCCCATCTCAAGCAGAGAAGATGTCTCTGACGCTAAGAGGTCTGCTTCGGTTAGACGAGGATCACCCAAGTCTCCAGAAGGGTCCTCGGACTGGTGGACTTGTTCAAAAACGTCAAAATCATCCTCGGCAGGACCAAAATCTGCAGCTTCCCCTCCCCTCTCTAAGTTCTTTTCCGCAGCCTCTGGGAATGTGTGAGAGGAAGAGGGGACTGCTAACGTGACGCCTTCTGAAGTGGAGGGATCCTCGGGAAACTCGAACCCGTCCTTGGTCACAGTTATTTTCCGCAGCCGGGGATCCTTTGCTCTGATCCCGTGCTTTGGGGCCGCGAACGATTTTTGGAGCGGAGTGTACCCCAAGATTTTGTGAGCGGCTCTAACTTGGTGGTTTGCTTCATTTTCAAAAACCGCCGACCTGAGCACCTTCTGCAAATCCTCCCTGTTGATAGGTTGAAGTGGCGCGTGAAGGCGTGCGGATCTGCAAAAAGAAAACACATTCACGTTAGTAACTAAACAGTGCAAAAAAGAAATGACGCATAAAACAAGTTAGAATCTTTGAACCCCCTCCTACTCCCACTGCCCCACCTGGTGTCCCCTCTGTCATCGGGCAGTGAAGGCCATCGTGCCACCCTCCGGACACGATGAGAAAATCCTCATTCAGCCCCTTGTTGGACTCAGGGAAGCACTGGATAAGCCGGACCCTATTGTCCCTCGTCCTCATGTAGTACGATTTGTTCTTCAGGTGCTGGAGGTTGTAACAGTAGTTCACGTCGTGATGAGTCAGCCTTAGCCCCATCTTCTCGTTCAGAGCGTCCACACTACCCAGAATTCTGAAGATGTTGGAGGCGCACTGGGTGGGGGTTAACCGGAAATACGTAAGGTAACCCCTCGTCACCGGCCCCATGGGGATCGTCATGCCACCTTCGAGGAAGGCGATGATGGGAATCACCACCTCGCCCTCCTGCCTTCGAAGGAACCACTCCCCTTCCTCACAATACCTCAAGCCCACGTTGGCCGGTATCTTATAATCGGCGATGAATTTCTCCATCGCCTCCTCAGTGTAGACGTACTTCTTAAGCCTACCCATCCCAAATGGTGCCTAAGAGAGCTAAAGAAAGAGCAAATAAAAGAAAAGGAGGAGTAGAGAGGAAGAAAGCTCAGAGAGGGATAGAGCGACTTACATAAATGAGGAGGAGCTCCTCGGACAGGCTTTTTATGTTGGAGATGTAGATGGAAATATGGCTGGACTCAGAGTGAAGGCGCAAGAGCTCTTGATTGTGAATGAAAAAAGGGGGAAAGCGGTTCGAATGAGTACTTATACCCTAGATGGAAGAGCCGCGCGAGTTTTCCCGCCCATAAATGCTAGGCGCATCCTCACCGTTAGATTGTCATCTGCCCGTTGAACGTGGGGAGCACAGAGCCGCCCGAATTTAATGCAGGACACGTTACGCGCACCGAAGCGTCAGTAACGCACCTTGGGCAGATGAAAAGGCTCCAACGCTGACGAGGGACAAGACTCGATTGGACACGGAGCAGGTCCGAGGATGTCAAACTCCTCCTTTCCGCCCGAGGATGCGGACAGCAAGATTTTGAGGGGCTATTGTGGGGCCAGAAAGAGTCCGGCAACCCCGGCCCACTCCGAATCAGGCCCAAAGGCCCACGCTGAGGATGCGTCCAAGGTCCGAGGACTAAAGTGTAAAGCCCAATTGCCTAGGAAACAGTGCCGAGGATGATAATGTCCTCGGACCTCCGAGATCTGAAAGTGGGCAAGTAGCACACCATCAAGGGGAGTCTCCCCGAGCATCCAAAGGACAAATAGCAAGTACCAAGCACCGGACATGGAAGCATGGTGGAGGAGCAAGTCCCAGATGAACTGTCACCTTCACATTAAATGCCCTCAACTAAACGCCCTGGCCGCATTAATGAGGATAGGACCCCTGAACAGTGCCGTCTTGGGCGCTGCAATCCACAGGAGGGATGGGAATGCGGCTGATGGGACAGGCTCTCGAGTGGTGGCCTGGCTGATTAACAAATGTAGGGCTAGGATCAACTGAGAGAGAGGTATATAATGTAAGAAGTCCCTCTTGAAGGGGAGACGGACGGAAAACCAGAGTAAAGAAATACTGTAGCAGCTTGTATTCTATGAAACCCTGTAACCTTTCTTCAAAGAAGTAATAAGAACTTCGAGCTCCGGAAGGCACGTCCGAGGATCATTGTTGTGCATCCCGTCCCACGTTTAAGTTATCAGCACTCACGTATAACCATGCATGACCGTTGCATTCCTCACTAAGGCCTAGCTCTTGAACCCATACTCTATAAATTCATTGCAGGGTTAGCTGGGCTTGGGTTCACTCTCTCAACCCGTAGGAGTGCCCAAATCCGGTCCCTACACTCACAATCCAATATCAAATCTCTACCCAATACATATAGACATATAGTTATATATAATTGAATTGAGTTTCCTAATGACAAGCTTATTAAAAACCACATTATTATTTTTGAGTTTGACTTATTTATTAGTCATGTTTTAAGCTTGAGAGTTTAGTTTGTTTAGTAAATAAACAAATACAAACAAGCTTTTTATCAAGCTAAACCCCATGAACTCCAAATCTCTACAAATCAACCCAAGGTCAACACACCTAGCTATCATTGCCAGCAATTGACAATGAGAGCATGGCCACGCAAATACCCACCTGACAAATACACACCATGCCACCCTAAAATCCTAAACCCACCCAATCAACCAACCCATACGTCCACAATTGAATTCATTCACATCATAACCCATACTCTGTTGCCATATGCATAATTTCCCAAGTTACACCAGCACCACTCTTAAGCCCCAATCACTGACAATCTAGAGACTAGAGAGAGGGTGCTTGAGAGTGATGCAGTGGGAGTGAGAGGAAATGAGATTGAGAGTTTTTTTTTTTGGGTCCTACTGTAGGAGCTACCGTTAGAGTTAGATTGATATAACATCAAATTATGGATTCCATCCAAAGTTTAAACTATTAGAAAATGATGAATTTAATCATTTAACCATAATTCTAATACTTCCCTTCATGTGTGGGCTTTAAACTCCCCTTTAATAATAGGGAAGTGTTAACGGGCACCGTAAGGTGTCAGTTAACAAACAACTTTATGTTAAATCATATTCTTTTATGTCAGTAGGTTTCAATTAACTCAATTAGTAAAATCTTTGATGATTGAATAAGAGATCTAAGATTGAATCCCCGCCTACACTAAGAATCAATTGGTGTCTTAGTCTGATGATAAATAACTATCATCAGAAGCAAACGCCATAGGTTGAAATTATCTAAAAAAAATTCGTTTATGTCATATTTTTTACCAACTTTATAAGGTATAGAACCAAAAAAGCTAATTTTTTGAGTTCCACTTATCACTTCAGTAATATTTTCAGTCCCCTCATCAATTTATACCAATTGTTTTTATTAAATAGACCCCACGATAAATTATCCTTAATGAGTACTTTATAGTGGAGTTCATAAACATTTTCCATAATATAATACCGTGTTAAATTACCGATTTTTCAAAAAAACTTAAACTATTAAAAAAATTAGACATGACAAATGGGTAGGTCGGGTCGAGTTCGAGTCAGGTCAATTGGGTTGTGGGTAAAAAACAGGTCATTTTAAGCGGCTTAAAAGGGGGTTCAGGTCAATCAGGTTGTGGGTCGGGTAGGGTTGACTCGTATTTTTCACATGATTTTTTTTTTTAATAAAGAAAACAAATGTATTTACCATTTGGAAAGTCATGCAACAAATCACTTGATGTAAAATGCATTACTTTGAATTCACCACTTATATCAAGAATGAATTCAGTTAAACTTATTAATACTTATTCAATAATTTTAAAATTATATAAATCCCAACATTGCTAACTAAAACAAAATAATACAAAGATAAGTAAAACAAACGCACAAGTTTTATTTCTACACAATATCTACATCCCAAAATATAAATCAAAATTACAAATGACTTATTAGATAATTCATTTGACAAAGAATAAAAATATATAAGAAATTTACAATCTTGGAAATTAATTTTATAATCTATTATCAATTGTGGTTGAGATTATATGTCAATTTGAGAATATACATTAAAGTTTGATTGTTTACTTATTTATACATGGTCTCTTTTATGAATATCATATCATTGTTAAGCAACACACACTCTAGGAAATATCTTAATTTATTTTGAAAAACCGTTTATTTTGGACATAAATTGTTAAAAAATAGGTCTAAGCATTCATAATTTATACTAATTTGATATTTTAGTTTCACTATTTTCATACTTATGAATGTTTCTTACACATGTCTACAATTTCAAATCTATGTTTTCAACTCTACTGTAACCAAATTATCTTGGCATGTACTTTGCTATTTGATATCTAAAAATCTTTACTCATTATAGAATGCTCAACCATTTATCTTTCAATTTATTTGCATACAGTTATGTAAATGTCTCAATTATTTCCTTAAAACTCACAACAAAAAATTAAACCAATATTGTCTTAATTTTTTTTTTTACCAAAAAAGGTTTTAAAAAATAGTTTGGGTTACAGGTTGGGTCGGGTTGACCCACAAAAAAATACGGGTCGAGTCATAGGTCAACCTGTTTTTGTTTTGAGTCAAAAAAATCGGATTTGGGTTGGGTATTTTTTGAGTTGGTTTGGGTCGGATCAGAAAATTCTAACCGGTTTTGCTATGTCTAAAAAAAACAATGAATTTAATTAGATCAATTGTCACTTATCACACCAGTAGGTTCTAGTTTATATTAATATTTAAGGGACGTTAGCATCACTCACATAAATGAATGAAAGGAATAATTTGAAAACAGTCTCAAAAATATGAGGACAAAAAAAGAGGTATGAAAATGACATATTTTTAATTCAATAAGGGACCAAATGTTAATTCAATCTTCTTCTTTTTTATTGTTTTTTATTTTTAAGGTTAATTCAATCATATTCCTATTTATCGGAAAAGACAAAACCATTCTTAATTAGAGAGTGGTCCGAACTTCGACCAAAAAATATATCATGAGCATGACAGTGAACTTAGCATTTCCTTTTGTTGTTTTAGAGGAAAATGACATGACAGTATGACATGCATTAACAATTGAACAGGCACAGTTGTGCAATTTCCCAACCCAATCATTGAGCTGGGCTGGACAAGTTTATACTTTATATATATTATTTATATATTTTTTCGGTTAATATATGTCTTTAGATTATAAATTAATTAATTATTTAAAAAAATATATTTATGAAAAATTAAAAATATTTTCAAAAAAAGTTAATAACTTTTTCATCTTTTCAAATTAATTTTTTTTTTAAAAACAGTTTACTAATTTATGTCTTTAGTAAAACGTTTTATATATATTTGTTGTGTTAACGAGTACCTTAAGGTGCCAGTTAACAACATAATTATTGACAATTTTGCAGTCTTTTGAGCAATTTTTGACAATTTTTTAATCTTTTTTGATAATTTTTTTAATGAGACAAAAAAATGAAATGTTAACAAAGTAAGCTTGTTAACATTTCTCGATATATAGGGATTTGTTAACAAACACGGTTCAGTGATTGTTAAGGTAAAACAAAAAAAAAAAAAACAAAATTGGTGAAAAAAGTCAAAAAGAACACTATATAGTACTTAAAAAGTTAAAAATTTGACATAAAGGTGAATAAAGGCAAAACTTTTGTCAGAAAAAATACAAAAATATTGCTGTTAACGGCACCATAAGTGCCTGTTAACACTACCCATATATATATATATATATATATATATATAAATAATAATAATAATAATAAATAAATAGTACGTGGATGTGCATGCACCAAACCCCAAAATGTTAGGTATAAGGCGTAAAAGCTCTTGTTGAAACCCAGTGGGGTTGGCCAAGTGGTTGGGCACTTGGCCTCAAAGTGGCTGTCTTGGGTTTGACTAGGAGCTCCCTAGTTCAAGTCCGGGCAACAGCACTTTGAAAAAACTCCCTGGGCCAGCGATTTACCCCGCTATGGGCCCACCCGTCGTGAACAGTGATTAGTCTCTGGTTGAAAGTTTTGAGGAAACACTGTGGAAAACCAAAAAAAAAAAGCTCTTGTTGACAAATGTGTACTGCCATCAAAATGCATGGCACATTGCCACAGATATTTCGAGCTTTCGGAATGGTGTTGCAGAAGATCATTCATTGACAGTCATTTAATAGATTATTTTCTTCTTATTTTTTTCAATATCAGATAAAATATAATTTCCTGTAAATTAAAAATTAAAGTGTTCCAACGTTATTCTTTGTAATTTAAATTAGGCAGAAATACCATTTTCGTCCCTACATTTTCACACGATTTTCACTTTGGTCCCTAACTTTTTTTTTCACCGATTTTAGTCCCTATTTTGGAAAACGGGTCTCGTTTTTGTCCCTACCGTTACATCAGAGACGGAAATTGCACAGCTGGCAAACGGAATAAATTAAAAATATTAAAATAATACCCACAAATACCACGTCATTCTTTAAAAACAAAAAATTAATTTGTAAATTTTAACTAAAGGAAAAAACTGAAATAAAAATAAAAACTAAGAAAATTCAAAAACCCAAAAATAAAAACAGATCTTCCTTCAACCAAACACAAACCCAGCAATTGACTATTTTTCCATCTTCAGAAAACCCAAATCCAAACACAACCCCAAATCCAAGCTAAGGCTAAGAGGCCATCGCTGGCGAGAATGGCGACGGCTTCGCCGAATGCCTTGTGGTTGATGGGCTTTCCACGGCGGAGATGAGCGTTGTCCATGCAAGGGAGATCGTCGTGGATCATCTTGATGGCGCAAGCGGCAGGCATGGCCATGGATTCAGTGCCGCCGACGAGCTCGCAGGAAGCGATGCAGAAGAATGGGCAGACTCGCTTGCCACCGGGAAGGAGGGAATAGCGCATGGCCTCGTGGAGCTCGCGGGGTTCTTTGTCTTTGAGTGAAATGGCAACGTCCAGAGCTTCGTTGATGGATTTGATTTTCTGGGTCATGTAGGTTTCGAGACTGAAGGCTGGTTTTGACTATTCTTGTTGCTTTTGTTGTTGTTTTTTGAGAGTGTCGGCAGAGTCAAAGAGAGATGAGAAGGGTTGAGATTTGGATTTGGGTTTGTGTTTGGATTTGGGTTTTTTGGGTTTTCTAAAGATGGATTGCTGGGTTTG
The DNA here is from genome assembly GCA_019022515.1 of Quercus aquifolioides. Lineage (NCBI taxonomy): Eukaryota > Viridiplantae > Streptophyta > Magnoliopsida > Fagales > Fagaceae > Quercus > Quercus aquifolioides. Next base: position 27,913,861 of record CM032333.1, on the reverse strand, counting down.
TGTTTGTATTCTTTCTGATGTTTGGGTTTGTGTTTGCTGTTTTTGTGTTTGGTTGACAAGAAAAATCAGTTGCTGGGTTTGTGTTTGGTTGACAAGGAAGATCTGTTGGTCGGTGGTGGTGGCGGTGGTTTTGTGATCTGGGTTTGATTGTGGTAGTGGTGGTGGTGGTTTTGGGATCTGGGTTTGATTATAGGTTTATGGGTTTGTTGGAGATTGGTTTGTTTACTGGGTTTGTGGGTTTGATTTGCTGAAGATTTGGGTTTGAGTTCTTGGGTTGCTGGGTTTGATTTGGGAGTTCTTGATTTGCTGGGTTTTAGTTCTTGATTTGCTGGAGATTTGAGTTCTTGGTTTCTTCATTCTTCCTGTTAGCATTTAATTTAATTTTTTCTTCTTGTTTTCATTTATGTCCTAGTGATTTGGGTTTGAGTTCTTGGGCTGCTGGGTTTGTGATCTTGTGACGGGTTTGAGTTCTTGGATGCTGAGTTTGATTTGAGAAGCATACGAAAAACAAGTTGTAAAATGAAGAACAAGTTGAAGAACACTAATTAAGAGCATTAAGAAATTTTTTTTAATTAAAATATTTAATTAAATTAAATTTAAGGTTTTTTTTAATTTAATTTATTTTTTAAAATTTTCTGACTTGGCTTTTAAAAAAAATTAAAACGCTGATGTGGCATTAAAAAAAATCAAATAATATTTTAATTGTCACATTAGCGCCACGTCAGCTTCCGTCTGCCACCTAGGACTTTGCCGTTAGGACACTGACAGTAGGGACAAAAACGAGACGCGTTTTCCAGAATAGGGACTAAAATCGGTGAAAAAAAAAAGTTAAGGACCAAAGTGGGAATCGTGTGAAAATGTAGGGACGAAAATGGTATTTCCGCCTTTAAATTATATATAACGTAAAGAAACAAAACGCATTAAATTTTTCAACGAAATAGAGGACTGTTTCAAAATTGTGAAAAAAAAAAAAAATTATTGTTGAAATTGTACTAAAAAGAATGAACATATAATTTTGGGGCCTGTTATCTAAAAAGATACAGGAATCACAAGAAATGGGCTTGGGGCCCAGCGGCCCAGTCCGAGGACACTCACGTGTCCGAGGATAGGTTAAAAGAATTATTGTGGGACTAGTATACGAAAAAGGGGTGAAAGTCATGTATAGTGGCACAGGACACGTCCGAGGACGAAATTCACCTCGGATACTACAGTCCGAGGTGGATGTAACTATCATTTTATCCAGAGTACTCCGCAAAGTTGTGTTAGAACTGGAAAGTGAATATAGACCTAAGGAGGAGTCGGGAAAGATAACAAATATCTTCCAAGGCTACTACCTCCGCATTAAATGCGTTTCAACTAACTCTCTAGCCGCATTAATGTGGAGGTGATACCTGAACAGTAACCAAGCAGCTTTATGGCCACTGAGCAAAGGTTCCGGTAAGTGCTGGATGGGACAGAAAGGAGTTTCCAGGATAGGAACTACACGTGTACGGTGGAAATGGAGTAAGGAGTAAGGAACGTAGTATATAACATGGAAGCATATGACATTAGAGGAACTTTTTGAAAAAAACGAGAGAAGAACAATAGAACTCAGAAAGAAGCTCACTAAAACCCAGCCGAGGAGAGTCTTGATCATGCAAACAGCTTGAAGTGTCTTTTATTTCACTAAAACTATAACATTTCCTATCAAGTAGGCCTAGTTCTTGTACCCACACTCTAAAAATTTATTGTTTGGGCTTGTTGGGCTGAAAACCCATTCATACTCTGGGTCCAATCCATTTTGAGTCCCTACAATAATGATTTAGGATATTGTATATAGAATAATAATGGACAAATAGAATACGGTGTAGATCTCTCTCTCTCTCTCTCTCTCTCTCTCTCTCTCTCTCTATATATATATATATATATATATATTAATTTTCATCTAAACACATAAGGCATGAAATTAATCAACTTGAAATATATTTGTGTTAATTTGTGTTAGATACAGTAGGATATCACACAATAATCTTTTTTGCTAGATCAAAGAGAAAATTATAAAATGTGTACAGCTAAAACACTCTCCCATTCTAAATTGTTGGTTTTTTTATTATTTCATTTTAAGATGTTACAAAATGTAGTCCTAATTGAAAAGTGAATAAATAAATTTCATAATCTACCATTTTTACTAACTGAACCAACAATATGGGACAGAGGCAATAGAAAATAAGGTGAAAGATAGGGCTTGAGAGACTTACGAGGGGGTGTACATGAGGTACTTCAGTGGAGGAAAGATGGAAAAGAGCCACTTTGGAATGAGCTCATGATTGCAGTGACCCATATTGTTCATAAAATCAATATATGTAAGGTAGCCAGCAATAGATGCAATAGAGGCAGTATCAGTAAGTATTGCTGTTAACATTGGTATGGAAAACAACGCGAAATATGCTATGTGCTCTGCAAATGGATGAATGACAGCTGGAAAAACAAAAAAAAATTGTCATATAATATGATTAATTCCATAATGATTTTTTTTTTTTTTTTGAAAAACAAACACACACACAAGAGAGAGGGAAATGGATTCTAATACAAAGGCACACCACAACTCCATTAATTCTAAAAAATTTCATAATGATTTGATAAAAAATTTAGTGAAAGATTCTACTTTGTCACAAACATATATAATATCTAAGAAGTTATTTATTCAAATTGGAAATGTAGAAACTAAATTGAAATTCACATAAAAATCCGAAGTTGCGCCTTATAAAACTAGAAAAATTTATTATTTCGCTATTTTGACCTTGGTAATATATATATATATATATATAGTAAGGATATCTTGAAACATTTGAAAAGTGAACTCCAAAAATACTATTCCAATTATTAAAAGTATAAATAATGTTGTTGATAATAAAATTTCCAAAATCGATGTGACTTCGCATGAATTTCAAAGTCTTCAACCATAGGAATTTCTAATTCCCCCAGCCAAACTCCCTATACCAATACTACATAGGGATTTGTTAATTGTTATGTAGAATTGTAAGCTTGGTTTTTTTTTTTTGGTTAAATAATTTTACTTACTGATCCATCCAAAATTGAAAATCAAATGACTATATGTATTTGACATTTTTGTCATCTGCGGTTTGAGATGGAGACCCAAAGTAAACAGTTTGGAATTTTAAGATTTTTATATTGTTGCATGATTGCATCTAGTTCTACCTAAACAAATGGATTTATAAAAATAAAAGAAGGTTGATTGGTATTAGTATTACTAAGCCACACAAGCAAGCATAATATATATATATATATATATATATATATATTCATCAAAATAAAACAGATAATTAGGAGTTGATTAGTCATGGCATTCAATTTGCAATTATTCTGAGTTTTCATAACAAAAAAGTCAATGATTACGAGACTTATATTAATGGTAAGGGACCACCGGCTCCCTCACGTGATTGAGTTATAGGTTGACCTTAAACTCAACCTAAACAATAATCTTTAATCATGTCAATGTTTTAGGATTTTTTTCAATTCATGATTAATGTTTTGACAAATTTTTCATAAATATTCTCTAAAATAGATGATTAATGTATATCTTAACCTGACCCATATTTTATACACAGAGAACTTACAAGTTATAGGCTCTGTGGCAATTGAAGAATGGTGATGGGAATGGTAGCGAGAGTAAAGATAATGGTGGTGCAGTGCTCTGTGGAGCCAATAATAGAGAAACTCTACAGGACCAGAATGTAGAAGAATCGTCATAATTACTCCATCTGTCCTCCACAATGGTAGGTTCTCTGCCTGAGTCAATGTCTTACTTACTAGGTAGAACAAGGCTCCACTTAACAATATTTGGTCATCCCTAACCAAATAGCCAAATATATTTGTAAGGAAAAATAAAAATAAAACACACCAAATTTATAATTAAGATAATTATAATTTCTACGTATACAAGTGTGTTTGTGTACATGCATGTATGTGTGTATGTATATATCTGTATTAACTTATAATTACTGACCAATTGCTTTCTCTGTCAACTTGCTCAAACTCGATACTCTTGTCAACGATCGAGTTCTTGCCTTTGGCAGTCCAGTAACGAGAGAGACTAATCCATATTTGGTTGTGAAGCATCCTCCATAGTAGAAATGGAAATATGAGGAAGAGTGAAAGGGACCTTTCACTCTTATCCTTAACTATGAATGAGTAGGTGCTATGAATGGCCCAAGGAGCTAGGATCAAGTACTAAAAAAAAAAAAAAGAAGCACTTTAAACAACAAAGATTTGGTTAAAGCAGAAACCAAAAGTTTGGATTAACAACAACAACAACAACAATAATAAAAGGCAAAAATGTTTATATGCCCTACTTTCTTTTTCTTTTTTTTATAAACTTATATGCACACTTAGAAAGACTATTTAAAAATACCTATTCATATCATATCAATATATCATGTAATTCATGCGGCTGTCCTAATCAATCAAATACATATTGTTTATTGTTATACTTATTGAACATGTTAGGTTCTAAAAGTTTAGAATAATTGGCAAACCGTGAATACAAACTTGTCTAAATATAGATCTTAGAGTCTATAAGATATATTAGATAATGCTCAAGGTGCTGCAAGTCAGAATACAAGAAAAAGGAAACTGCAGGTTCAGGACTAGGTTTGACCGATCGAGACATGGGTTCTGCAGAATTTAATTTCGGCCCAACAGTTGATTAAGCCCATTAAGTGATTTGGGTTGTAAATCTATTTCACATAGTATTTAAAGAAAATCATAAGGAACATTTTGTTAAGACTTTGAAGGTGCTCTTGTGAGATCTAAAAAATACTGTGCCTTCTCCTTTCAAAGTCACTACCGGAAATTATTCTCATACCATTAGAACCGGTAGATCTAAAGTTGGTGCTACAAGATCAACAATTGCTGATGATCTGAAACCTTTGAGTGAGATCTCAAAGTCACAAACGAGGAGTTTGTGTTCAACAAATTCAAGATAGAAGAATCCGTGGAGCCGAAGCTGCACGTGGTCATGTTAGTAAGTTCTACATTAGGTAGCTTTAGATTTAGGGTTTAAATCTATTGTAATCTTTCATTTTATCATAGTGGATTTCTTTACCTTGAGGATAGCTAGGTTAAATCCTCCCTAGGTTTTTACCTTGAAATGGTTGGTTTCATTGATTTCTCTGGGTCATCATATTATTGTTTTCTTTACCTTTCCGCACCAAGTAATATGTTTGCATGTGTTTAACATATATCTCATAATTAACCTAAATAAATATTTGACTAATTCATTAGGTTAAGCTAATATATTTTCTAAGGAGTCTAAACAAACAAACAGAACACAACCCCCTCAACACACACAAAAAATGTAAGACAAACATTTTTAAACTTAAAAGCTTTAGTACACTAGACAATAATTGAGATTGCATTGAATCCATCTTGTCTAGTGTCGTCACTTTTAATGGGTATCATTGAATGCTCTGGTACACTATTTACTTTTGTGTCATTATTTTAATGGGCCCAGTTCATTAGAGCACCAAACCTAATTCAAACTCAAGCCAAGTTCGAAAAACATCACCAAAAAGTATGGAAAGGCGATTACAGAAAATTATTAGAAGTAAAACTCTATAATCACACAAAATATTACAATTTTTGTTATAACTGTGTACATAGCAAATTATGAATGGTAAAAATAAAGTTGTGAATCTATATAAAAGTGACATATATGTAACTAATCATATTTTGTCAGCGTAGGACAGTTGTGAAAAAATTGTGGAGTTTACAAAAGTTACCGAGACTAAACTTACAAAAGTTACAACCATCCTTAAGAAACCATTTTCTAACTTTTGCTCTTAAGAAGCTGTGTTGAGAAACTGCCTAGATTATTATAGAAAAGAGAAAATTTAACCCAAATTAAAAATAGGGAAGAGTGCGGGTGTATATATATATATATATATATATATAATATTGTCTTCCTAGCTTTCATATGTTGGTAGCAGATAGTTCTAAACCAGAGAATATTTGTTCATCCACCGTGCATGGATGAAATAGTAAGGTGTTTAACCCTGCAGCACAGTTATTTCAAACACTTACCAACCTCACCATTATACGGCCCATTCTTCATATGCCACATTTTAGTGCACGTTTACAAACAATATCCAAAAACTTAAAAAATAAACTGTACAAACAAGCATTTACAACCTAAACTCAAGTCACAGATTGTGTGTGTGTGTGTGTGTGTGAGAGAGAGAGAGAGAGAGAGAGAGAGAGAGAGCATTGGCTTATATAAGAACACCACCTTAAATCTTCCAAGAGGCGTCCATGGCCAGTCTGTAAGAATTCCTGGTTTAGTAGCCATAGAAAACTATCAAATACAAATACAAATATAGAACTTTCTCTTGCTGGTGCATATATGTGCAATCAACCTTATGCCAGGTCTGTTATATATATATATATATCTCACAATTACTTGTCCAAGTCAGTACGGATCTGATGCATGCCACGTAGCCAACCGGACCTCTATACAAAATTACAAATTAAAGTATGCGGTGACCTGTACATGTGGATACTTCTTATTCACCTAGATCTTTGATCTTTTGATATTGATCAGCAACCACCTTCTCACCGCCTCTTTATGAACCTCATTTATTCCTTTACTTAAACGTGGCATCAAGTGTCCACTAGTGAGATTATCACTTTCAAAATTTATGTCTATTTATCACAGCAGTCTTCACAATTTTTATCATAATTTATCCATGCAGCTTGTTATTAATAGTGGGTTCATGTGATTTCACAATACTACCCGTCATAATTTATTACTTAACAAGTTATCATTTATTCTTTACTTAAATAGTGACATTGTAAAGTGTCCTCTAGTAAGATTATTAATTTCAAAATGCATGTCGATTGACCACAGTAATTTTCACAATTTTTATTACAATTTGTCCACATGACGAGTTGTCAATAGTTGGTCCATGTGGATTCACACATTTTTCCCATTCACAACTCATCACTTAATAGTTGTGACAATTGTGACATCGACATATTGACTTAGGGTCTGTTTGAGATCTGCTTATTTTGCTGAAAGTGAAAACTTTTTGCTGAAAGTGAAAACTTTTTGCTGAAAGTATTGTATATGAATGTAAAAGTTAGCTGAAATAGTATAGTGTGGCCTATAAATAGTAGCAAAAAGTATAGTGGGACCTATGAATTATAGAAAAAATAAGCTAAATAGTAAAATAAACTGGTTTTTAAGCAGAGCCAAACACACACTTATTGTTCCACTTTTACTTATTGAAAGGTCAGTTTTCAAGTATCAGAAACATAATTACTTCAAACAAATTAGTTGGAGGTTTTGTGACTTTAATGTTGAGATAAACTGCACCACTACTTCAAATTGGAAGCTCGTGGAACTTTTCTATGTTAAACAATATCATAACTTTTTATTAAATTAATTTTTTGAGAATTTTTTCATTGGGTTATGTATTATCTTTATTCTTAATATATGCACACTAAATATTAAATTAATAAAATGTTATTTACTATTTGATCTATAAATTTATATTCTAACTATAATTTTAAAATTAGAAAATAGTTGAAATTTTAACAAAAATTATGTTGAGATAATTATTACTCTTTGATCATTTTCATATTTTGTAAATAATGGAGAGTATAAAATTAATATGTAATCCAATGGTTGATTTGTCAAAATAATCATTTAATAAAAAAGCTATGAAGTACTATAATAACACAAACAGGTACTTCATTTCTAAAAAAAAAAAAAAAAAAAAAGTATAACTTAAACGTAACTCGTATATATGTATTTATGTGTGTTTATTTTATTTAATTCACCGTTAAATTAAATTTTACCTTTTTTCTTGTGTACCCCAAATTTGTTATAAAAAAAATTAAAGACTAAAATTATTTGAATTAGAAAAAAATTTAAGTACAGCTTTTTATGTGTTGTTCTAATTATATTTAACCATTAGATTAAAGAACCAAGTTCCATATTTGTAAACGAATTTGGGGTACACAAGAAAAGAGAAAGTGGGGAACAACATAGTAGGGAAATGGGTGACTAGCCAGGTGGGTGGGTGTGGGTTTTGTTGACCATGAGTATGCAGATTTGTTAGTTGTGTTGTGGGGTATATTGTTGTAGGGTTTGGAATTGGAAGTGTTTCTTCTTCTACTCCATGTGCATAGTAAAGTAATTTAGGTAGGAGCTAATAAGAATGTAACATGGGTTGTTGTTGTCGATGTATAAAGTCAAAACAATAATATTGGTGAAAGCAATGGCTGATTTTTTGTTATACCATGGTTTTGAATCACAACAGCTATTGTTGCATAATTGTGGCAGCTAGTTCTTCTGCAGTGGCGGACATGATAAATTTTCTCGATTTGGCAGGCTGAGGAGGCTATGTGTTAAGTTAATGGGTATGGGGTTTTGTAGGGTTGGGTTATGTACTTGAGTTGTGGATGGTGCTTTAATGGGTGTTTTGAGGAATCTATTATTTTATGTAACAATTGCAGCATCCCCTTATATACTCCATCTTATGCTTGTTGAAGAGGAAAAAAATTGTATAGGCAAGGATGTACATATTTGTACGAACAAATATATTAATCTCAAGAGTCACAATCTTACTCAAATACCAATTACTATTTATTCTTTATAAAAAAAAGTCCTACCTAGGCAAAATCATCCACCAAGCAGGTTTATTATGTGCATGAAGCACTATGTTATGCTATTAATTATCAATCACAACTACACACCAACAATTAGTATATGCAATAGATGCGCATAGCGTCTCTCTCACAATGTGTGAATCTCACATGTCTCACATGTAGATAGATATTACATGCAAAGATTACAAAATAGGTAAGGGGTTATGGAAGCACCGGCTTTTGAGGATGTGAAAATAGCATCATTGTGCCTTGCAACATTGCAAGTGCACGTGAGTACTAACTAAGAAAAAAATGGTTCCTACTCAAGAACTTTACAGTACAAATTTTTGTATGTAACATATTCATCTAACCTTAACCAGTAATATAAGATATTATTTTATTTTTATATTTTTTAACAATAAATAAATGGTTAAAATTATTTAAGAATGATTAAAAATATATATAGTAAAATATATAACCCAATTTTATTTATAATTTTTAATAATAAATAAACACTTAAGAATATATAAGAATGATTTAAAAAAATTTATATTGTAAAATTTGTAATCCGAATTTTAAAACATCAGTTAGATTCAAATCCCGTTCCAAAACAGTATTGTTTTCATACTTAACCACAAAAGTGCAACGAAAATTAAAAGGACTAAATAGCCTATATTTAAATATTAAAAAAGAAAAAAGAAAAAAAAAGAGAGATGTCAAATTGACCAAATTAAAAACTAAAGGATCAAATTGATAAATTTTTAACTTTAAGGACCAAATTACAGTAGTTTATCCATTGAATCAGATTGGCAAATCATGAAATCATTCAAACTTTAAATGGAAAAAAAAAGTAAAAGAGAAAATTTTTCAATATAATTCTTTAGATTCATTAATTAAATTCAACTACATGATTGTATTGACCAATGTAACAAAAAAATATTATCTTTTCCATAACAATTAAGTTCAATTGCAATTGGCGGAGAATCATAAAATACAACTATTAGTTCGTTTAGACCCCTCTACACTCAGATTGTTTAACCTAATTAATTAACCAACTTGATACTTAGGTTGATTTTTCAAATCTAGGTTAAACACAAACAATCATATTACTTAGTGCGGAAAAGTAAAGAAGGCAAGCAATATGATGACCTAAAAAAACTAATGAAACCAACAGTTTCAAGGTAAAAAAGCTGGGGAGGATTTAACCTGATCTATCCTCAAGGCAATAAATTCACTATGATAGAATGAAAGTTTTACAAAAGATTTTCTCCCTAAAATCTAAAGCTACCTCTTGTAATACTTACTCACATGATTACATGTAGCTCCGAATCAACGAACTCTTCTATTTGAATTTGCTGAATACAAACACTCACGTTTATGACTTTGAGATCACACTCAAAGGTTTAAGTCATCAATTATGTATGATCTTATAGTAGCAACTTTAGATCTACCAGTTCTAATAATGTGTATATGGAATTTCAGTAGTGACTATGAAAGGAGAAGGCAACAAATTCACTATGATAGATCTTAAAAGAGCACCTCCAAAGTCTTAACAAAACATACTTTAGAGTTTCCTTTAAATACTAGTTAGGAGTATTAGATCTGAAACCCTAATCACTTAATGAGCTTAATGAGATGTTGGGCCAAAATTAAAATCTGCAGAAACGCATCTCGATCGGTCGAGCCTTCTTCTCGATCGCTCGAACCTGGCATGTTTTGAATTCCTGAACTTGTAGCTTCCTTGTTCTTGTATTCTGACTTGTAGCACCTTGAACATTGTCTAATTATACCTACAGACTAAGGAATCTATATTTAGATAAGTTTGTGTTCACGATTTGCCAATTGTTCTATACTTTTAGAACCAAACAATCTCCCCCTTTGGCAATCCATGACAAAACTTACATACAAAATGAAATTCTGAAATACAAGAACAACCCTATTATAATATAATAGGCCAAGAATGTATTAACCTCTTATGATAAATTAACTAATTAATTAGCAAAGTGAATTAATTAAGTTAGTTAACATGCAATACGCGTGGTAGCATAAACAAATCACCAACGAAGTTAATATGTATCGAAAAATAAAGTTAACATGGTGATTTGTTTACGAATGGGGAAAACCTCCAAGGCAAAAACCTCATCGGGTGATTTTAAGGTCACAACTCCCAAGAATTCACTATTATCACAACAAGCAGTTACAAGTAAAAGAATCCCAGTATCTTATACCAACCTACAGTTGAACTCTTACCCCAATACCCAATTGGACTTGTTTTATAGTGACAATCTCTCATTTTCAATGCACGGCACCCAGTACGTGACTAACTAATCGATGCGTGGATCCCAGTACGTGACTTACAACTTGAGAAAGCTGTTGGCTGCAAAGTTCTTCAATTTATCCACACGATAAAGATCACAAAGCTCCTTTGTTACAAAACCCTACGGTGTGCAAATGCAGCAGCTTCTTGAAGAGAAAGATGAACTAGGGCAAATTGTCTCCAGTCACCATATGCTTGTGTAAAACCTTTGCATCAAGTTGTACTCACTTGCATCAGTTGTGATAGCCCTTAAAATAATCATTATATATGTTTAGGGTTGTGCGAAAAGAAAGCCTAAACATGTATCCACGGATTGGAGTGAAATCAGGTTTGAAAAACTAATTTTCTTAAATCTCGATAGATAGGATATCTATCGAGCAGTTGTTAAGCATCAGGTAAAAGCTGCCTTTTAAACATCAGTAGATGCTATCTGTCGAGCTAGTTGTCAAGCTTTAAAATCCAACACTTCTTCACTTGATTCTTGGACAGATTTGCATGGTTTTAACACTTGGACTTGAAATCTTGTTCCTTGAAGTATTAAACACATCCTAGATCTACCCAATTACAAGTAAATTGCGTTTTGTCAAAAGATTAGCCAATTCTAAAAGACATATGTTCCTAACATGATTTACATATGTCCAAACACAATAAAATGCCCAAATACATCACAAATTCTAATCTAATACTTCTAACCTAAAAGTTACAAGAAAAGGGAGAAGTTCTTGATTGGAATGTACTTGTCTTTCTTGAAACATTCAAAAGAGCACATTAACTCATGTGTGGAAATACAGACAGTTAAACAACAAATAACAAATATGCAAATTAATTTTCCCCCTAAGTTAGATACATAAAAAACTTTTATTTTCGCCCCCTTTCAAAAACAATTTCATCTCCTCCTAAATAAAACAGTTAGAAAACCTTTTAAACTGGATTCCCAAATTTCATCTATTTCTAAATTTCATCTATTTCTCTCTCCCCCCCCCCCCCCTTTTGTCACGTATTGACAAAGACAACTCAATCAGAAGATAGACACAATAAACATACACAACAAATATCAAGAGAAAATAGCGAATCAAGGAACCATAAAACATAAGCTCTATAGAAAATAGAGGCAACTCCTCCAATGAAGAGCAACAACACCCCACATGAACAACACAGGTTTTAAAAACAGCTTTCTCCCCCTATAAAAATAGGAAAAACAAAACAAGTTTTGGGAAAAACCTTTTTGGGGAAATTTAGGAGGTGGGGAAAACTAAAAAGACACAAACCCAACTTAAAAAAATAAGTTGAGGATTCACATGAATACAAATATTTTCTCTTTCAATATATGCAAACTTGACACTATGTGACTTATAAACAGATGCATGCAAACGCTCCAGGCACAATCAGCTAAGACTATATAAAATAGATTTCAAAGATACAAAAAAAATTCAGCATGCAATGTGTTTTTCATGTGTCAAGGTGGTTTAAAAAACTCAAATCAACCTCAATAGTAGAAAAAATATTTGCACATTTATTATCTACCATATCTCTCAAGAAAATATTCCAAATTTTTAACAGTTTACACATCAAGAAAAATATCTTATACTAAAATGTATTGATCTCGAAAATTAATCAATCAATTTTTAAATCAAGTTGAGTACCCAATTTAGCATAGTGTATTCGTGTTGTGTGTGAAGTACTATAAGAGATATGATTGCAAAAATGCAAGATAGATAAAGAAAACAATGCAATGCATGTGAATCCTATCACAAATGATGCATGAAAAGACTGATCGGTTAAGAACCTAAAAACTAAAATTTTTGAAGGTTCGATCGGTCGAAAGGAATCGAGCATCAATCGATAAAATTTCCTAGAAAATTTCAATTGGTCGAGCATCAATCAAGTATCGATCAAGTTAGGAAGAGATTTTTTGCCTAAAAATTGATCAGTTTCGATCGGTTGAGGGTAATTTTCGATCGATCAACAATGAAAACTTTTAAATTGGATTTTTATGCAAAAATTCACCTTGAAAGCAGTTTTAATGAGATGTAATGCATATAAACAGAAAGTTTCAAAAGCATATGGGCACTCAAATCCTCACTTTAAAATCAATCAAGAAGTTAAAATCACATATTTAAAACTTCTAACACATTTATAAAAAAAAAAAAAAAAAAAAAAAAGAGAACTCCCAAACAAACAAAAATTTGCATGTACACAAAGCTAAACAAGGTACACAATCATGAAATGTAAATTTCATTGGCCAACCTTAATAACACACTTGGCAGTGGTGTTAGGATTAGTGCCCTTAAATCCTATTGTATGATGCTATGTATGACTTAATGTTGTAATTAATAAAGTTGTTTTATTATTATCTAAGATAATGGTAACATGAATATTTGGACATTATCATATAGCCCATGTGATGCATGATATGTGATTTATGTGATTTAGTCACAGAAGATATAAATCACAAGTTGTTTGTAAACTTAGATTTTTAATTCGTAGTCGGTGATGAAATTAGGCATTTCATCTGCAATGACTATAACATATCAACTAAGATGATTTGTCTTGATCATAGAAGTGGAGACTTCTAGTTGGTATGTTGATATGTTTTAAGAGTTAAGACATATTGAACTGGACCGCTGTGAGATTTATTATTCTTCTAACGACTGTCAAATGAATAATAAATCTCACGAATTCTATTTATATGAACTCTTAATCCTGAGAGAATAATGGACCAGATCATGAAGTGTAAGTTGTTTTGATATATCAGGAGTGAGATCTAAAGTCATGATCAAAACCTCAGTATGTTGGGCAACCATATTTAGTGTTGATGGAACATATATTCTCAAGATGGAATTCATAATCTCTTAACGGAGATATAAAATATTCCCTTGAGATAAGTTTAATGGGTTTGGTTATTCAGAGTGTTAGGCCTAACCATTTTAGTAAAGAATTACTAAAGTATATATTTATGAGATTGGATTTCATAAATATATGATGAATAATTTAAATGATTAAATTAGGTACTCAAAGATTAAGATGTAGTAATCTTTAAAGTGGCAGTCTACATTTATGACTTTGTATTACTTCGAATATTTTATGAAATGATTTTATGAATAATAAAGTCTTGGGATATAATTTATTAATGAGGCTTAGAGTACAATTATATTTATATAGAATATTTATATAGTGGTATTAAATATAATTAATGCTAACTTTGGACTTGTCAAGAGTTGACAGAAAAGCCCAAGACCCATTAGAGCTAGTGTCTTATTTATTCCATTTTGGTCCCACTCCAAGCCACATACTAAAACCCAATTGGAATGGCCCAAAAATGGTTAGCCCAATTAGATAATCAGTTATAAGGATAGAAACATACAGAATTTTGTAAAAGAATGAAATGGTGTGTATGTGAGTGAAGGACACTCTCTTATTCTCCCTTGAACACACACATATAAACTGATTGAGAGACCACATTTCTTGGACACAAGTGGAATTGGAGTGAAGATTAAGAGTGTTCAAGTACTTCTAATCTTTAGTTTTAAATTTCACCGCACCAAGGTACACTTTTTTGTTTTTATATTCTAAAATTTACATAGTACATGTTATCCATTTTGAATGAAGTAAATCTGTTAATTTTCTACTGCGTGTGTTTTATATGCGATACAAACATGTATTTTTTCAACAATTGGTACCAGAGCGGTCTTCAATGTCGAATCTGTATAACATGTTTTATGAGTTTTGGAATTAGAGATAGTAATTTCATGTTGTTGGAAGATTTTATAATTTATCTTCTACATAGTCATTGAAATTATTGTTTGATAAAAACTGATATTGATGTTATGATGTTGTTTAAGTTTGATGTTAAGTAAGTTAAATTGAATTTTAAGGCAATAGCATTAATGAAATTCAGTTTTGATATCAAATTATGTCTATTATGTTCATATGATGGTTGTTTGTTCATTAAAAACTATTGAAAACTGCTTCAGAAAAATTCGAGTTTCACGAGTTTCGATCGATTGAAAATTACTTTCGATCAATTGAGTGAAACAATGACCAATCTGTTTGATTTGATTGATATATGATTGCAAGTTGATCGATTGAATATTCTTTTTCGATCGATAGAGCAGCGATCAAGTACCAATCAAGCCAGGCAGATTGTTAAGTATGAATTTTTTAGTTTTCTCAACTGATTGAGATACACATTCGATTGATCGAAAATTGTGAATTTTGAATTTTTTTTAAGTGTTTTCACATGGATAAAGTGCAAGGCTATGTGTGATGAGATTGCACATGATTTCTAATTTAATAAAAAACCTTAATTTAAAACATCTAGTGGGAGAGAGATACAAGGTTGGATCTCACGGCCTCCATTATTGATTCATAGTTGTGTGGGTAAGCACCTCGTCTTGGTGTATATGCCTCGCGATCCCAAAGGAGGGTTTTTACTTCATAGTACTACAAGATTGAACTTACCCATTTAAAATAGTGTGAACAAGCACCACGTCTTGGCATATATGCCTCGCAATCCCAAAGGAGGGTGTTTTATTTCATGGTACTACAAGTTTTGATAGGTCACAAACTGAATGACCCCTTGTGATTAAACCAATTAATTAATTAGCCAAGTTATTAATTAATCAATTTAACATGCAAATATGTGGAAGCACAAACAAATCACCAAATAACTAAAAATGCAGCGGAAATTAAATGACACGATGATTTTTTTACGAATGGGGAAAACTCTTACGGCAAAAACCCCACCGGGTGATTTTCAGGTCACCACTCCCGAAACTCCACTATTATCAAATCAAGCGGTTACAAGTAAAGGAATCCCAAGTACCTTACCAACCTACAGTTGAACCTTTACCCCAATACCCAATTGGACTTGATCTGTAATGACAGTTCCCCCTTTTGATGCATGGCTCCCAAGTACATGACTAACCAATGCGCGGATCCCAGTACGCGACTTCAAACACCAACTTAGAAGGAGAGGTTGGCTGCAAAGTTCTTCAGTTCATCCTACACGATGAAGATCAGGAAGATGCTTGGTCACAAAACCCTTTGGTGCAAATACACAGCAACTTCTTCAGAGAAGATGAACTAGGTCAAGAACTTCGTCTTTGATCACAAATTGCTTGAACAGAGTTTGCTCAATGCTTGTGCAACTTGTGTACTATTTGACGGCTCTTAAAATAATCCTTTTATATGTCTAGGGTTAGGAGAAAAGAAGGCTCAAAGACACATTCATGGATCCCAAGAAATCAGATCAGAAAATCTGATTTTATAAATCTCGACAGATAGCAGGTGTCGAGGAGCTATCGAGCAGGTGTTGAGCTTTAATGATTTTGCACTTCAGCTTGTTTTTCTTGGACAGACTTGATGACTTCAACACTTGATCTTGAAACCTTGTTTCTTGAAGTATTAAAAACACCTAGAACTACCCAATTACAAGTAGAGTGCGTTTTGTCAAAGGATTAGCCAATTTACATAAATAAGTGACATATGTTCTTAACAAGTGAAAACACATATGTCCTAACAATCTCCCCCTTTGGCAATCCGTGACAAAACCACAACAAACAAATGAACATATGAGAGAAGTCATAAATCACTCAACTCATACTCACTTGTTGAATACAATAAAATCGATCCTATCACAAACCCTTGAAAAACTTTGCAAGAAAAGAGTTTATGGCAAGTAGACTTTGACAACCTGTATTTCTGAAACACTTTAAACAAAACTCATCAAGGCATCTTGTGTGAAACAGAAATAATAGATTGCATAGAAGTATAATGAACGTGTGTATAAAGATAGAAAAGAAACAACACATGTAGAGAAGGGTGAAAGAAACATACATCCACATATATAGAGAAAATAAGTACAATGTATGTAAAACTGGTCACAAGACCTCATATACATGAACAACGTATCTAAAAAGAAAGAAAGAAAAGATACATCATAACCTCACTACATCCCTCAAATATCAACACTCCCCCTAAAAAAAATGTCCTATACTAACTCTCCTCCTAAGATGACTACTCTCATATCCCTAAAACTACTCCCCCTTTTTGTCACGAGTGACAAAGGGTAGAGTGTCATGTAGACATCTCATCAGTAGAGCTAGCATCTCCATCATCATCCAAAGCGTCATCGTCATCACCATCATCATCATCATCCTCAGAGTCAGAAGCCGCTGGAGGAGGTGGTGAAGGAGTAGCTTCAGAAGCAAAACCACCCATGGTCGCCTGCCGTCGTGCAATACGACCAACACGAACATTCACCTGATACAACTCAGTGGAGAGTGTATCGAGTCGAGCATCCATGCGTTGTAGCTGCGCCATGATGTCTCCAAGAGATACATCGCCCATAGAGGAAGAAGGAGCCGATGTAGATGGAGCAGATCTGGATGGAGCTGAATGGGAGGGAGGAGTGGAATCCGTCTGTCTCGACCTAAGCTGAGCCTCACTACGTTTTACGGTAGCGGCATCTATGGCACAAATGTGTGTGAAGTGGTCGGACACAGGAAAAGGGATAGAAAAATGGCGTAAGATCCTCGTGATAGCGGAAGGAAAGATGAGCTTATCACGGGACGCCGAATCTAAATGAACATCTATGAAAGAAAGAATGAAATGAGAAGGAAAATCTATAGTCAGATGCTCAAGAAGAGATAACAAAAATCGAGCACGAGGCTTTGTGATGAAGTTGTAGTGAGAGAGTGGATGCAGTATAAAAGTCATCGCCATGTTTAAGAATCTAGGACCTTTAGCAAAAGGTCTACATGATGTATACTGATGTTCACCCCAATCAGCGGGGCGCTCACAAAAAGCAGAGATGAGCTCATCTTTGGACACAGTCCTCAGACGCTCACAAGAACGATAGTCAGGAAACTCTATCCTAGGAACCCTAAGCACATCCGCAACTAGCTACGGTGTGACAGGGATGCGCGTACCTCGAACGCGAGTGAAAAAGAGAGGTACTGAACGATCGATCCCGTGCATGTTGGAGTAAAACTCCTAAATGAGCACGAGAGGACATGTGACTGTGACAGAGGGAAGGTCAGTGTCGGCGGAGTCCGCCAAAATGACTTGGCGTTCCGAATGAACACCTCGTCTAGAAAAGTTCTCCGAAAATGCCTTGTGGGCATCACCATCACGGAACTGAAGATTGAGAGGAGCAGAATCAGAAGATGAAGAAGCTCCAGAACGCCTGGTGATGTAGGACTTCATCTTGGAATCTTCATCATCGGAAGACCCATCTGTATCACTGCTCTTTGCCTTCAAGGCCATGCTCTTGCCTTTACTCGACTTGCCAATCCTAGATAACCCTATCTCATAGGTTTGCAAGTTTTCAACCAGCTCAGTCAAAGGAATCTTGTCAATATCCTTTGATTCCTCTATCACCGTAATCTTGGCATGGAATCTCTCGGGTAGAGATCTGAGCACATTCCTTACAATCTTGGGTTCAGGGATGGTTTCCCCAAAATTGAAGGCTGAGTTCACTATGTCCTTGAGCTTGGCATAGAACTCATCAAACGACTCATCCTCCTCCATCTTAATCTCTTCAAAGCTTGTAGTGAGCCTCTGAAGCTTTGAATCTTTGACAGCCTTTGTTCCTTCATAGGTTGTCTGAAGGATGGTCCATGCCTCCTTAGCAGTTTCAGTTGAGGATATCTTCTTGAACTCCTCATTGGTGACCGCACTGAACAATGCATTCAATGCCCTGCTGTTGAAGTTTCCCGCCTTGATCTTGGCTTCATCCCAATCAGCCGGCGCTTCTTTTGGCTTAGTATAGCCAATCTCTACAGCTTACCACACCTTTTCATCTAAGGATTGCAAAAAAGCTCTCATGCGCACTTTCCAGTATGCATAGTTAGTCCTATCAAATAAAGGAGGTATAATTAACGACTGTCTTCTATCCATGACAAACAGGGGTCAATGGATCAAACACAGCAAAGATTAAACCCTAATCAGAGTGTGCCCGCTCTGATACCACTTGATAGGCCACAAACTGAATGACCCATTGTGATTAAACCAATTAATTAATTAGCCAAGTTGTTAATTAATCAATTTAACATGCAAATACGTGGAAGCACAAACAAATCATCAAATAACTAAAAATGCAGCGGAAATTAAATGACACGGTGATTTGTTTACGAATGGGGAAAACCCTTACGGCAAAAACCCCACCGGGTGATTTTCAGGTCACCACTCCCGAAACTCCACTATTATCAAATCAAGCGGTTACAAGTAAAGGAATCCCAAGTACCTTACCAACCTACAGTTGAACCCTTACCCCAATACCCAATTGGACTTGATCTGTAGTGACAGTTCCCCTTTTTGATGCACGACTCCCAAGTACGTGACTAACCAATGCGCGGATCCCAGTACGTGACTTCAAACACCAACTTAGAAGGAGAGGTTGGCTGCAAAGTTCTTCAGTTCATCCTACACGATGAAGATCAGGAAGATGCTTAGTCACAAAACCCTTTGGTGCAAATACACAACAACTTCTTCAGAGAAGATGAACTAGGTCAAGAACTTCGTCTTTGATCACAAATTGCTTGAACAGAGTTTGCTCAATGCTTGTGCAACTTGTGTACTATTTTACGGCTCTTAAAATAATCATTTTTTATGTCTAGGGTTAGGAGAAAAGAAGGTCCAAAGACACATTCACGGATCCCAAGAAATCAGATCAGAAAATCTGATTTTTTTGTTAAATCTCGACAGATAGCAGGTGTCGAGGAGCTATCGAGCAGGTGTCAAGCTTTAATGATTTTGTACTTCAGCTTGTTTTTCTTGGACAGACTTGATGACTTCAACACTTGATCTTGAAACCTTGTTTCTTGAAGTATTAAAAACACCTAGAACTATCCAATTACAAGTAGAGTGCGTTTTGTTAAAGGATTAGCCAATTTACATAAATAAGTGACATATGTTCTTAACAAGTGAAAACACATATGTCCTAACAAGTTTAAACACTATAAGGGAGATGAAATGTGGCTACACATGATTCTAGATAATGGTATACACTAAACTAAGTGTAGTGTTAACCTCCCAAAGGAGCTATGTCATTATTACTTAGAGGATAAAGGTAATACGGCATATTATTAGTGTTTGATAAGAGTTATTATTATAGCACTAATAATGAGAATAGTTCTCAATCAATTATGGTGTTTAAAATATACTTACTACCAAGGAATTATAGACATGGATTGGGTTGTCGTTGCATATATTATGTTATGGTTTTATTAAGGTTCCATACTATATGCTTATATGCTAAATTGATAATGTCTGGTTTACTTATTATATTCATGTTTTTTATTTTCAGATTTAATCATGGCATTATTTAGCCCATTTGTTGCTATTCTTAATCAAAACAAAATGACTGGATCCAACTATGTTGACTGGAAAAGAAATTTGGATATTGTTCTTACTACTGGAGAGCACAAATATGTGCTTACTCAACCATGTCCTAGCTTTCCATCATTAGATGCTCCTCTTGAGGAAAAACAGTGATATGATCATTGGCAAAAATCTAATGAGATGGCCAAGTGCTATATCCAAGCATCTATCTCAAATTTCTACACCATCAAATGCAGGATGTAGAACTAGCTTCGGACATAATACTAAGTCTGAAAGAGATGTTTGGTAAGTAAGGCCATTCTGTAAGGCAAGAAACCATGAGGCAAATTTATAATACCAAAATGGCTAAAGGTACTCCAGTGAGGGAGCATTGTTTTAAGATGATCTCTAATCTGAATACACTAGAAGTTTTAGGTGCCGATATTGATGGAGAATCCTAAGTGGATATGATACTCCAGTCACTACCAGAATCATTCAAGGAATTCAGACTTAATTATAATATGAACAAAAAGATTTATTCATTTTCTAAATTAATGAATGAATTGGTAGCAGTGAAAGACATTCTTGGTACATCTAGTGTTGAGGCTAATATATGGCTAAAGCTTCTACTTCTCAACCTAAGTCGAAAGGCAAGGGTAAGAAGAAGAAGAAGAAGGACTTCACTAAGCAAGATGATAAACAAATTGCCTTAAGAGTTGCCAACAAGGGAAAGAAGAAGGACTACGCCAAAGGAAAATGTTTCCATTGTGGTGAGAAAGGACATTGGAAGAGGAATTGTCCAAAATTCAGAGCTGCCAATAATAAGGGTATGAAAAGTTCATTCCTTCTTGAAATATTTTTAGTGCAAAATCCCACGGATTCCTGGTGTGTGGATTTAGGTTGTACTAACCATATCTATAATACATTCCAAGGGTTCTAGGAGACCAGAAAGCTAAATGAAGGGGAATTGTTTCGTACTTACGTTGATGGGAGCAAAATTCCAGTTGTAGCTGTTAGAGTGTTTATTTTATGCTTTGATTTTAGAGTTTTAATATAGGAAGACTGTCTATATGTACCTAATGTTAGGTAAACATGGATATTGTGTTATCTTGAAAGACAATGTTGTAATAAAGAAGGGTAAAATGTTTATCTGTTCTGGCAATATTGTAGATGGTCTTTATATTTTAACTCCTAATAAGCATGAATTATACAATTCTAAATTAGATAATAACTCTCATGTAAAATCATTAAAGAGAAAGTTTGGGTCATATTAATTCAAACAGGATTCAAAGACTGATCAAAGATGGTCTTTTAGAGCCATTGGACTTTGATGGATTTCCAGTTTATGAATCTTGTTTGGAGGGTAAAATGACCAAACAACCTTTTAATGCAAAAGGTAGAAGAGCTCAAGAGTTGCTTGAATTAGTTCATACGGATATATGTGGTCCTATGTCAACTCAAGCAAAAGGATGTTATGAGTACTTCATCACTTTTACTGATGATTACTCAAGATATGATTATGTGTACCTAATGAGAAGAAAGTCCAAAACCTTTGAAAAGTTCAAAGAGTTTAGGGCTGAAGTTGAGAATCAATTGGGTAAACACATAAAGGCCATTCAATCTGATCGTGGTGGCGAATACCTTCTTGGAGATTTCAAGAATTACTTAACTCAAAATGGGATTCTATCCCAATTGACTGCATCTGGAACTCCCTAACAAAATGGTGTAGTAGAGAGAAGGAATAGGACTATTTTAGAAATGGTTAGATCCATGATGAGTTATTCAACTTTATCAATTTCCTTTTGGGGATATGCACTAAAAACTGCAATGCATATTTTAAATTTAGTTCCATCAAAATCTGTTCCCAACACACCTAAGGAATTGTAAAGTGGGCACAAGCCTAGTATGAAATATCTCCACATTTGGGGATGTCCAGCACATGTGTTGAAAGGGAAGTCTGATAAGTTGGAAGAAAAAACGGAAGTATGCATGTCTTTAGGGTATTCAAAGGAAACTAAGGGTTATTTATTCTATAATCATAAAGATAACAAAGTGTTTGTTAGCACCAATGCAAAATTTTTGGAAAATGATTATGTGAATAATTTTAATCCTAGAAGTAAAGTTGTTTTGGCTGAAATGGATGAACCTGTAAATGAACAACCAATGGATGAAACTAGTGATGATGTGGTTGTGTTAGATATACCACAAGATTCTACTCATGAGATGTCTAGTACACAAGTGTCTCGTCGTAGTGGGAGGATTGTTCGGCCACCTATAAGATTTATAGGTTTGGGAAAAACTTATGAAGCTATCTCAAGAGAGGCTAAAAATGATCTTTACACTTATGAAGAAGCAATGAATGATATAGATACACATCATTGGGTCAAAGTTATGAAATCTGAATTAGATTCAATGTATTCCAATCAAGTTTGGGATCTTGTAATGGCGCCTAACGGCATTAAACTTGTTGGTTGCAAATGGGTTTACAAGTGGAAGAGAGGGATAGACGAAAAGGTTGAAACCTTTAAAGTAAGGCTAGTGGCGAAAGGGTACACACAAAAAGAATGTATTGATTATGAAGAAACATTTTCACTAGTAGCAATGCTTATCAAAATTCTCTTATTTATTGTTGCTCATTATGATTATGAGATTTGGCAAATGGATGTCAAGACTGCATTTCTTAATGGCAATCTTGAAGAAGAAATCTATATGATGCAACCGGAAAGTTTCATAGCAAAGAACCAACAGTATATGGTATGCAAGTTGAAAATGTCCATTTAAGGACTTAAGCAAGCATCTAGGTCATGGAACATCATATTTGACCAAGCAATCAAGTCATTTGGTTTTGAACAAAATCTTGATGAACCATGTGTGTACAAAAGACATCAAGATAAGTAGTAATGTTCCTAGTACATTATGTTAATGATATTATACTCATTGGAAATTATGTAGGGGTAATGTCTTCAGTAAAGGTTTGATTGTCAAGCCAATTTGATATGAAGGACTTGGGTGAGGCTAACTTTATTCTAGGGATCAAGCTTTGGCGAGATTGCAAGAATAAGATGTTAGGCTTGTCACTAGCTGGAAATATAGATAAGGTTCTAGAACGGTTTAGCATGCAAAACTCCAAGAATTGATTACTTCCTTTCAGACATGGAGTTTCTCTATCTGATGACCAAAGGCCTAAGAATCTTGGGGAAGAAAATATGATGAGACAAGTTCCTTATGCTTCTGTAGTGGGAAGTCTCATGTATGCCATGCTTTGTACTAGACCAGATATCTGTTATTCAGTTGGCATAGTCAGCCAATATCAATCAAATCCAGGACCAAAACATTGGCAAGCTGTAAAAGATATCCTCAAGTATCTACAGAGAACGAGAAATTACATGCTTGTTTACTGGCGTGAGGATTTGATACCTATTGGCTATATAGATTCAGATTTTCAATCAGATCTTGATTTTAGAAAGTCCACTTCAGGTTGTGTATTCACCTTGGGAGGTGGAGCCATAGGTTGGAGGAGTGTTAAGCAATCTTGTATTGCTGACTCCACCATGGAAGCTGAATATGTTACTACTTGTGAAATGGCAAAGGAAGCTGTTTGGCTCAAGAAATTCCTTTCTGATCTTGGTGTTGTGAGAATTGAGCAAGTTCCTATCACATTGTTCTGCAACAATAGTGGAATGGTTGCACAATCCAAGGATCCAAGGAATCACAAAAAAGGAAAGCACATAGAAAGAAAATACCACATCATTCGAGACATTATTGCTCGAGGAGATGTAGTAGTAGCAAAGATTGATAGTGCAAATAACCTAGGAGATCCCTTTACCAAAGCCTTGCCCCAAAGGACTTTTGAGTCACATTTGGAGGATATGAGAGTTAGATTAGTACACAATAGTCTTTAGGGCAAGTGGGAGATTGTTAGGATTAGTGCCCTTAAATTCTATTGTATGATGCTATGTATGACATTATGTATAACTTAATGTTGTGATTAATAAAGTTGTTTTACTTTTATCTAAGATAATGATAACATGAATATTTTAATATTATCATATAGCCCATGAGATGCATTGTATGTGATTTATGTGATTTAGTCACAGAAGATATAAATCACAAGTTCTTTGTAAACTCAGATTTTTAGTTCGTAGTCGGTAATGAAATTGGGCATTTCATCTACGAATACTATAACATATCAACTAAAATGATTTGTCTTTATCATGAAAGTTGAGACTTCTAGTTGGTATGTTGATATGTTTTAAGAGTTAAGACATATTGAACTGAACCGCTGTGAGATTTATTATTCTCCTAACGACTGTTAAATAAAAAATATATCTCATGACTTCTATTTACATGAACTCTAAACCCTGAGAGAATAATGGAACTGATCATGAAGTATAGGTTGCTTTGATATATCAGGAGCAAGATCTGAAGTCATGATCAAAACCTCAGTATACTGGACAGCCACATTTAGTGTTGATGGAACATATATTCTCAAGATGGAACTCATAATCTTTTAACAAATGTATAAAATATTCTCTTGAGATAAGTTTAATGAGTTCGGTTATTCAGAGTGTTAGGCCTAACCACTTTAGTAAGGAGTTACTAAAGTATATATTTATGAAATTGGATTTCATAAATATATGATGAATAACTTAAAGGATTAAACCGAATATTCAAGGATTAAGATGTAGTAATCTTCAAAGTGACAGTCTACATTTATGACTTTGTATTACTATGAATATTTTATGAAGGGGTTGTATGTATAATAAAGTTTTGGGATATAATTTATTAATGAGGCCTAGAGTGCAATTATATTTATATAGTGATATTGAATATAAGTAATGGTAACTTTGGTCTTGTCAAGAGTTGACAGAAAAGCCCAATGCCAATTGGAGCTAGTGTTTTATTTGTTTCCTTTTGGTCCCACTACAAGCCACGTACTAAAACTCAATTGGAATGGCCCAAAAAGGCTAGCGCAATTAGATAATCAATTATAAGGAGAGAAACATACAGAATTTTGTAAGAGAATAAAATGGTGTGTATGTGAGTGTAGGACACTCTCTTATTCTCCCTTGAACACACACACATAAACTGATTGAGAAAACACACTTCTTGGGCACAAGTGAAATTAGAGTGAAGATTAAGAGTGTTCCCAAGTACTTCTAATCTTTGGTTTTGAATTTCACCGCACCAAGATACACTCTCTTGTTTTTATATTCTGAAATTTACACAGTACATGTTATCAATTGCGAATGAAGTAGACCCTTTAATTTTCCACTGTGTATGTTTTATATGCATACAAACATGTATTTTTCCAAGAGGTGTGCAATACAAAAAAATAAAAATATTTTTGTGTTTTTATAATATGGCCAAAAATCAAAATGTACACATTATACTAAATGAACAAAATGCAAAAACAATGCATGACAGTGCTCAACTAAGCTATAGAGGGTAAACAAACAAGAAATATCAATTACTTAATTAACCCATGAGTACATATACAAACTACTACATATTCATACAAAATCAGAAATAACTCATGGACTCAGTTATGGAACACATACTTTCTATGTTTCTTCACAATATCAAGCATGTTCTAAGTCAAGAGAGAGATATTATAATTCATGTAATCCTCAAGAAAACTAAAACAAGACACATAAAATGTCTTTTTGAAAATTTTCAATGTTTTTGGATTTTTTTTTTTAATTTTTTTAAACAAGACAACCTAAGGAAATAAAACAACCAAAAACTAAAAGAAAACATGTCCACAAATAATTGAAAGAATTAAATCAAGGTATTTGAGGGATTACACCTACAAAACCATAAAAAACATAGTGTATTTGAGGGATTACAAACTACTTTTGAGAGAGACTGAAATCCTGCAATTTCATTTCACAAGCCAACAAGTTTAAATTTTTCAAAAGCATATGAAACAATTTATCAGGACCTGTAGCAGGAGATATAATATCATATATCCTAAACTAAAACACAGAATTAATTCTTAAATTTCAATTTATGACAGTTAAGACGAATGTGACCATGGACATCATAAAAGTGACAAATAGGAACAAATTTAGGAATGTGACCAACAAAGAAAAATTTGGTCTAATGTGACCAACAACACCACAAACGTGACAGGTAGGCACATAAACATATTTCTTTTGCATTCTAGCAGTAGGTTTAAACATAGGTTTAGAAACTTCAGCATCTATATGAAAACTTTCACCTTTGTCTAACCAAGCAAAATAAACATTTTCTTTTATGATTCCTCTTGAAAGGAGGAATATAAACATTTACAACTTTAGGCTTAAGAGGAAAAGAAACAGAAACATATCTATTATCAACAACAAGTTTGGTATTAGACAAATTTTCAAGTTTAGCTTCAAACTCAACTAACTTTTGTTCCAAACGTTTCATCTCTTCATCTTGAGAGGAAATTTGATTTCTCAAAAATTCATTCTTTTTATTTGATTCATCCAATCTCACAATCAATTCTTCTTTTTCAAGATTAGCCAATTTTAACTCATCCTTGAATTTCTTAGCAATTTTCATAGATTTATATAATTCTTTACGAAGAGTTTCATAGACATCAATAAAATCAACCGAAGCATTAGTGTCCTTTTTATTTAAATCATCATAGCAAAAGCAGTAAGACACTTAAAATTATCCATGACAGCAGGGATCAAGGATCTCACTTAAGATGTTAATCCAATCAGAGTGAACCTGCTCTGATACCACTTGTTAGTTCGTTTAGACCCCTGTACACTCAGATTCTTTAACCTAATTAATTAACCTAATTGATACTTAGGTTGATTTTTCAGATTTATGTTAAACACAAACAATCATATTACTTAGCGTGGAAAAGTAAAGAAGGCAAGCAATATGATGACTCAGGAAAACCATTTAAACCAACAGTTTCAAGGTAAAAAACCTGGGGAGAATTTAACCTAATCTATCCTCTAGGTAACAAATTCACTATGATAGAATGAAAGTTTTACAATAGATTTTCTCCCTAAAATCTAAAGCTACCTCTTGTATTACTTACTCATATGACCACGTGCAGCTCCGAATCCACTAACTCTTCTATTTGAATTTGCTAAACACAAACACCCATGTTTGTGACTTTGAGATCCCACTTAAAGGTTTAAATCATTAGCTATTTATGATCTTGTAGTAGCAACTTTAGATCTACCGGTTCTAATAATGTGTAGATGGAATTCTAGTAGTGACTTTGAAAGGAGAAAGCACAGTATCTTTTAGATCTCAAAAGAGCACCTCCAAAGTCTTAACAAAACGTACCTTAGGGTTTCCTTTAAATACTAGGAGAATTAGATTTGAAACCCTAATCACTTAATGAGCTGTTGGGCCAAAATCAAAATAGGGATAATTACACTTTGCCTACCTGTGGTTTGCCTCTAATTCTATGTGCCTACCCGTGGTTTCATTTTTGATACTTTGCCCACCTGTGATTCTCACCGTGAGTGTGCCGTAACCCACCTCTCTACTTTCCGTTACTCTAACACAGAATAAGTAAAAACCAAACCCCAAAACGGATCAAAACACTCTCACTCAACTCTTGAACATGAAGAACATACCCAAAAATCTGAAATTGGTTTTAGATTTTTATGAATTTACCAAATTGATACAATTCTATCTACAATCTGTTAAAATAATATTCAAATTTTTTTTTTTGAGAAAAATAAACAATATTTAATTGGTTTAACCAAATTGTTACAATTCAACACCGTGATACATAATAATAAAGACTAAAAAATCAAGCTAATCTAAACCTGTTGTCCAAAATTCCAAATAGCCCAACTGATCTCGCCGGTAACCTCTTCTCGGAACCCACAGTCGACCACCAAACTTCACCCACGGCTCCACTGAAGGCCATCGAAGAGGTCCTCATCAAGATCCCCAGCGCCATTCTCAACCTCATCGACAAGCACTACAGCGTCGAGCTTGCTTGCGGCGATCTCATAGTCGTCCAGATGACATCGTCGCCGTCCTCGCCCGTGTCGCTGATGAGATCCAATGGCCTCTAGTGAAAGACGAAGCTGCCGTCAAGCTTGACCACTCGCGTGGGGTCGTGGTGCTGTGGGTGGACCTGGGTTCGTGGGGGCATGGGTAGCAGCTCGCCATGGGTCTTGGGATTGAGATCTGTGGAGTGGTTGATTTGAATGTAATTTTTCTGGGTTTGAGAAGTCCTGAAATATATGTCTGGATTTGAAATTGGGGTTTCAAATATATGTCTGGGTTTGAATTCATTTGTTCTTAAGTTCCTGGGATCAAATGTTGTGCTATATTTTGGGGTTGTATTTTGATAGATTTATGTTTGAGGGTATTGCTTGATTTGATTTGTATTAGTTTTCTGGATGCATGTTCTTCATGTTTGTGTGTGTTCTTCATGTTTGTGAATGGTGAGAAACTAATACCATATTTTAATCTTGTTTTATTTTTTTTTTTTTTTTTTTTTTTTTGTTTGTCTTGTTTGGGAGGAGAGAGATATAAAATGGGCGGAAAAAGACTTATTTACCCTTCTTTTTTAACAGAGGTGGGTTACGGAGCATAAACGGAAGTAACCTCAGGTGGGCAAAATGTCAAAAATGAAACCACGGGTAGACACATAGAATTAGAGGCAAACCACAGGTGGACAAAGTGTAATTATCCCATTAAAATATATAGAAACACATCTTGATCGATCGAACTTGGCATGTTTCGAATTCCTGAACCTTCAGCTTCCTTATTCTTATATTCTGACTTACAGCACCTTGAGCATTGTTTAATTATAGTTATAGACTTAGAAATCTATATCTAGACAAGTTTGTATTCACAGTTTGCCAATTGTTATAAACTTTTAGAACCTAACAACAACATTTAAAAACTATACATACCTTTTATTGATAATAGTTTATTTTCTTAATAAATGGTAAATTATGCTGTATGATATAAAATCGATTTAATTGCGGTTAAATTATGACTCGTGCTTATAGATACATAGTTTGTGGGCACTGAAGCTAATAAAAGTATGGTTGCCATTCCACCAAAGAAGTCAGGCACGTCAGAGATCATCTGTGATATTTTAATTAGGGAGGGGGACGTTATCTTTGAGTGTGGGTATAATTAGGTATTGTAACAAATTATTGGGTCAAAGAGTTAAAGAATTGTACATTTTTTTCACAGTCGTACCAAAAAAAAATAAATTTGGGAGCCAGTTTTAAATATTTGTAGGTTGATAAAGGACACTACCATTATAGAGTTTAGGGACCATGGCTTCCCATTGTCTCTATATATGTGGTTCTGTAGCTACAAATCTAGCCCAATTTACCTTTAACTAAAGGAAAATTTACAAGGGAAAGAAGAAAAGGAAATTAAGAGTATGTTTGGTTGGAGTGGAAATTGGGAGAATGGAAAAAAGGAGTGAAAAGTTGAGAGAAAATAGACAAATGGTATGAGACATGTTTGGCAGAGGGAGGAAAATATAAGAGATTTTGATAGGTCTTAAGAGTTTTCTCCCTGTACCTACCAAAACATAATCCTTTTATTTTTCTCTGCTACTTCTTGTTGGTTTATTTCTGCGTTCATCTTTTTTTTCCCTTCTCATTTGGTTTTTTTTTTTTTTTTTTTTCATCTATTTTGGATTTTTGTGCTCATATATATATATATATATATTTAAGGAAGTTTCCATTTATATACAATTTTTTAATAAAAATATAATGTGCAATTATTTTTTTATCTAACAGGGGCATGAGGGTAAATTTATACAAACTTCATTATTTATCCTCTCAATTTTCTTTATAAACAAATAAAAGAGTTTTCTATCCCTCTACTTTTCTTCTCCCCCAATCAAACACCATGAGCAAAAACTAAAATCCCTTCTATCCTCCCAATTTTTCATCTACTCCCCATTTTCCATCCACCCACTTTTCCATCCCCCTAAACCAATGGGTCCTAAGCAGGGACGGAACCAGAGCGGAAGGTTTGGGGGGGCAAAGTTTGGACTTTAAAATATATATATATATATATATATATATATTAAAAATTGCAATATTTTAGTCATTAAGAGAGAGAATTCAGGCTAATTTTGATATTGAGAACCCAAAAAGTGCAGTGCCAGAAATTAATTTGTGTTAAAATTAAAAAGCTTGTTTTTAATTGTTTTTATTTTGTTTCATTCAAGTCCTCTGTTCCTTGTATATATAAGCAGAGCTGCACTTTCCTTATTCATTCAATGAGAAATAATTTTCTCTCATTTTCATCTCTAAGTTTATCTTCTCATATGAGATAGCAAACAACATATATATGGGGTGTTGTGAGGGCCCTGGTCATAACATGGCTCTGAGATTAATTTTTTTGGGCTAAATGAACATTAACATTAAATATACCTATACCTATAGAAAATGTTTTCCCCAAAATCCAGGGGGGCCATTGCCCCCCCTGGTCAAAGAGTAGCTCCGTCCCTGGTCCTAAGGCTCTCTAATAGTAACCTTTCCCTTTTAATAAAAATGAAAATGAGAAGAAAATGAATTTACACAAGAATTTTCCTTATGGAGAAAAGTGTGGTGTTAAATCTAGTCCATGTGTAAGTAGTTTTAAAGGTTTTCTAGTTGGATTTGGAATTCCACGTTTGCTAGAAAAATCACAAGAAAGTGTAATTGATTTCTAAATATGTATATAGTATCATATCATTTATAATTTTTAAATTACATGACACAATATATATTACTATTAGATTAAAAAAAACAAAACAAAATCTTCACCAAGACATGGATATTCTTCATTTTAGTTGAAATGTAGAGCATTTGAATTTAACATTGTCCCCCTAATTTTACTCCCTCATCTTAAATTGTTTATCCATCTTAGAAAATCTTTTTTTTCTTTTTTTTTAAAGGAATATCCTTTAAGAAAAAGGTTTCTCTCCAAACCAAACTAGTTTGGAGAGAAAACCTTCCAACTCTGCCGATATCTTTTTATTAGATGTGAATTTTGAAAATCTAACCGTTGGATTTCCTAGTCCTTCTATTCTTAATATGCATGTCAAATTTTATTCAAATCAGATGTTATTTATTATTCGATCAATATACTTATTTTTTATTCATAGTTTTAGATCACAAAAATTTGAAAGGGTGATTACAAAACCACCCAACCACCAAGGCCGAACAGGTAGACACATAGGACAGAAGGATAATAATATCACTCACAATCTTTTTTATGAATGTGAGATGTGTTTCAAGGCTACGTAAAGAGGTTCTTTTTGTACTTACCTTACCTATAAACTAGAGGACTTGGTTTAGGTCCAATGTATTTGTGCACTGGACCCGGTTAGATGGTAATATGTGTTTAAAAGTGGACACACATTATCTTCTCAACGGGTCCAGTACTACTGGACACTAAGCTTAAGCCTGACCCTAAACTAGAAATGTCCTAAAATGATAATAATTGTGAAATAATAATGCCGGTACAGTCCACGTGCATGCCAATAACTAAGGATGTGAACCGTGTTCAACATCATTCTATTTAATAGTATTTATCTTTTGGCTGAAACTTTTATCCATTGTTTTTTAGATTATCAAATACACAATCAGTTACCACTCTTTGTTGAACCCTAAAGTCTTTCACACTTACTGCTTGTTGATGAGGTATCTCTCTCTCACATACATGCATATTCTACTTTTTTCGTTCACTATTTACAATTTTTCAAGAAAAGAAATAAAACTTCTCTTCCTTACTTTGGTGTTGCCGCAGAAGGAAGGCTTGTGTTTGGTAGAAAAAGCAAGCTGTGTACAGGACGGAGCCAGTGCTTTGAGTTAAGGGAGGCTGCTTTACTGTTGACTATGTGCAGTGATTTCAACTTTTAATTCTGTTACTACTTAGCTGCTGAGAAATTATTATTATTATTTTTTTGTCGGTAAGAACAAAATTATTTTTGTTTATAATTTTTTAAATGACAGGGTTGTTTATTTTAAATAAAATTGGTTAATTGAGCCTACTTTTTTTTTTAATTTTACTATTGGTAATTTTTGTTGTTAAGCTATTTTTTTTGGGCTTGTATATTTTGTTTTAGATTTTAGATCTATAAATTTTTTTATAGTTGTTAGGACATATGTGTTTTCACTTGTTAAGAACAAATGTCACTTATTTATGTAAATTGGCTAATCCTTTGACAAAACGCACTCTACTTGTAATTGGGTAGTTCTAGGTGTTTTTAATACTTCAAGAAACAATGTTTCAAGATTAAGTATTGAAGTCATCAAGTCTGTCCAAGAAAAACAAGCTGAAGTGCAAAATCATTAAAGCTCGACACCTGCTCGATAACTCCTCGACACCTGCTATCTGTCGAGATTTATAAAATCAGATTTTCTGATCTGATTTTTTGGGATCTGTGAATGTGTCTTTGGGCCTTCTTTTCTCCTAACCCTAGACATATAAAAGGATTGTTTTAAGAGCCGTCAAAGTGTACACAAGTTGCACAAGCATTGAGAAAACTCTGTTTAAGCAATTTGTGATCAAAGACGAAGTTCTTGACCTAGTTCATCTTCTCTAAAGAAGTTGCTGTGTATTTGCACCAAACGGTTTTGTGACCAAGCATCTTCCTGATCTTCATTGTGTAGGATGAACTGAAGAACTTTGCAGCCAACCTCTCCTTCTAAGTTGGTGTTTGAAGTCGCGTGCTGGGATCCGTGCATTGGTCATTCACGTACTTGAGAGCCGTGCATCAAAAGGGGGAACTATCACTACAGATCAAGTCCAATTGGGTATTGGGGTAAGGGTTCAACTGTAGGTTGGTAAGGTACTTGGGATTCCTTTACTTGTAACCGCTTGATTTGATAATAGTGGAGTTTCGGGAGTGGTGACCTGAAAATCACCCGGTGGGGTTTTTGCCGTAAGGGTTTTCCCCATTCGTAAACAAATCACCGTGTCATTTAATTTCCGCTGCATATTTAGTTATTTGGTGATTTGTTTGTGCTTCCACGTATTTGCATGTTAAATTGATTAATTAATAACTTGGCTAATTAATTAATTGGTTTAATCACAAGTGGTCATTCAGTTTGTGGCCTATCAATAGTCAATAAAATAAGGAAAATACTAGCGCTACAAATTATTTTTATAAATTATTGATGTAATAAGTGGTTACTAGTATGTAAAAAAAATGATGTGAGTGGTGGGTCCATGTGCGAACCAATAAAAATTTGCTACCAAAACAGTTTGTAAAAATGTTGTAAAAAAGTTTGAGTATAGCATTACTCTTTAAAAAATCAATGATATTGTTTAAGGGAAAAAAATGTAATTTTATAAAACAAAATTGCTAAAATTAATACATACATACATACATACATACATACATATATATATATATAATAATAATATATATATATATATTTTTTTTTTTTTAAAGTTTAGGGGGCCATTGCCCCCCCTAGTCCAAAGCTAGCTACGTCCCTGGTTGTGTATAATTCTTCAGCCAATGTGAGTAGTTTTCTCACTCTCTCCTTCCTCTCTTTCTGTTTTGGGTTTGAAGTTTTGCAATCTAACAAGTAATATGTATATATACATATACATATATACATATAGATATATACATACATACATACATACATATATATATATATATATATATATATATGTATAGATACACACACACACACACACACACACACATATATATATATATATATATATGTTTGTATATATGTGTATATTTATATATATGTGTGTGTGTGTATATGTATATATACATATTACTTGTTTATTTTAATAAATTCATCATTAGATTAAATTTTACACTTTCTATTGTACCCCAAATTTGTTCAAAATAAATATTAAAAGCTAAAATTAGTTAAATTAGGGAAAAACTTAAGTATAGTTCTTTACGTGTTATACCTTAGATATTGTAATTATATTTAACCATTCTATTTTAAGAACACATGAGTTCCATATTTTTTAAAACGATTTTTTGGTAAACAAGAAAAGGAGAAATGGGGAACAATAGAGTAGGGAAATGAGTGACTGGTAGGTAAGTAGGTGTTGGTGTTGTTGACCGTGAGTATGCAGATCTGTTAATTATGTTATGGGGTATCGGTGTAGAGTTTGGTAGTGTTTCTTCTTCTACTCCGTGTGCACAATAAAGAAATTTATGTAGGTGCTAAGAATGTAAAATGGGTTGTTGTTGTCGATGTATAAAGTCAAAACAATAATATTGGTGAAAGCAACAATGGCTAATTTTTTGTGGTACCATGGTCCATGGTTTTGAACCACAACGGTGGAGGGGCCTTTATATATTGTTGAATAGTTGTGGCAGGTGGTGCTTCTGCAGTGGTGTATTCAATATTCGTCGGTTTTAGGTGGTATTTCATATATCAGATATATAAATGTATCTGCTATTTCACATGAGAGTGAACCCCACCCTTGTAGGACCCACTCCATGTGAAAGGGTGAGTACATGATAAAGTCAAAACAATAATATTGATGAAAGCAATGGCTGATTTTTTGTTATACCATGGTTTTGAATCACAACTACTATTGTTGAATAGTTGTGGCAGGTGGTGCTTTAGGAGTGGCATATTCATTATTTGCCGGTTTGAGGTGATATTTGTTTGTTTGTTTAGACTGTTGTACACTCAGATTGTTCAACCTAATTAATTAACCAAGTTGATACTTAGGTTTATTATGAGATCTAAGTTAAACACATAATCATATTACTTAGTGCGGAAAAGTAAAGAAGACAAGCAATATGATTACCGAGGAAAACCAATGAAACTAACCGTTTCAAGGTAAAAAACCTAGGGAGGATTTAACCTAATTTATCATCAAGGCAACAAATTCACTATGATAGAGTGGAAGTTTTATAATATATTTTCTCCCTAAAATCTAAAGTTACCTCTTGTAGTACTTACTCACACGACCATATGTAGCTCCAAATCCACAGACTCTTCTATCTGAATTTGTTGCACACAAACACCCACGTATGTGACTTTGAGATTCCATTCAAAGCTTTAAATCATCAACTACGTATGATCTTGTAGCAGCAACTTCAAATCTACCTGTTCTAATAATGTATAGATGGAATTCTGATAGTAACTTTGAAAGGAGAAGACACAGTAGCTTTTAGATCTCAAAAGAGCACCTTCAAAGTCATAACAAAACGTGTCTTAGGGTTCATTTGGTTAGAGGGGTGGAAAAGTGGGAGCATAGAAAATGGTGGGAGGATGAAAAGTTAGTTTGTTTGTATAAATTTACTCATACACCCTTGTTAAAAAATGATGGCCAATTAAAAAAAAAAGTGAAAAACAACCCAAAAAAAAAAAAAAAAAAAGCAATCACCCAATTTATTAAAAAATAAAAATCATGTCCCAAAAAAAAATAATGTCTAGTTAAACAAAAAAACAAAAAAAAAAAACAACTATCACACCCACAACCCAAGAAATAAAAAAAAAATTTAAAAAAAAGAAAAGAAAAGAAAAAAGAATTGGACGAATTGCCCATGTGCAAGTGCATATGAATATTTTTGTCCATTAAACAGCCTCATTTTCTCCCTTTAGTTTTCTCTCCATTTTGGAGAGAAAACTTTTTGGTGGGCCCGAGGAGAAAACACCCAGACCCTACTATTTATTTTCTCCCTCCCCACCCAACCAAACACACTCCAAAAAAGTTTTCCTTCTCATTTTCTCTCCAAAATTTTCCATCTACCATATTTCACATCTAAACAAACATACCCTTAGGGTTTCCATTAAATACTTAATGAAATAGATTTGAAGCCCTAATCACTTAATGGGCTTAATGAGCTGTTGGGCCAAAATTAAAATCTGCAGAAATACATCTTGATCAGTTGAGCCTTCTTCTCCATCGGTCGAACCTAACATGTTTCGAATTTCTGAACCTGCAGCTTTCCTTTATCTTGTATTCTGACTTGCAGCACCTTGAGCATTGTCTAATTATACCTATAAACTTAGGAATCTATATCTAGACTGTTAGGACATATGTGTTTTCACTTGTTAAGAACATATGTCACTTATTTATGTAAATTGGCTAATCATTTGACAAAATGCACTCTACTTGTAATTGGGTAGTTCTAGGTGTTTTTAATACTTCAAGAAACAAGGTTTCAAGATCAAGTGTTGAAGTCATCAAGTCTGTCCAAGAAAAAACAAGCTGAAGTGCAAAATCATTAAAGCTCGACACCTGCTCGATAGCTACCTCGACACCTGCTATCTGTCGAGAGTTATAATTTCAGATTTTCTAATCTGATTTCCTTGGGATCCGTGAATATGCTTTTGGGCCTTCCTTTCTTCTAACCCTAAACATATAAAATGATTGTTTTAAGAGCCGTCATATTGAACACAAGTTGCAAAAGCATTGAGCAATCTCTGTTCAAGCAAATTGTGATCAAAGACGAAGTTCTTGACCTAGTTCATCTTCTCTGAAGAAGTTGCTGTGTATTTGCACCAAAGGGTTTTGTAACCAAGCATCTTCCTGATCTTTATCGTATAGGATGAACTGAAGAACTTTGCAGCCAACCTCTCCTCCTTATTTGGTGTTTGAAGTCACGTACTGGGATCCGCGCATTGGTTAGTCACGTACTTGGGAGCCGTGCATCAAAAGGGAAAATTGTCACTACAGATCAAGTCCAATTGGGTATTGGGGTAAGGGTTCAACTGTAGGTTGGTAAGGTACTTGGGATTCCTTTACTTGTAACCGCTTGATTTGATAATAGTGGAGTTTCGGGAGTGGTGACTTGAAAATCACCCGGTGGGGTTTTTGCCGCAAGGGTTTTCCCCATTTGTAAACAAATCACCGTGTTATTTATTTTCCGCTACTTAATTAGTTTATTGGTGATTTGTTTGTGCTTCCACGTATTTGCATGTTAAATTGATTAATTAATAACTTGGCTAATTAATTAATTGGTTTAATCACAATGGGTCATTCAGATTGTGGCCTATCATAGACAAGTTATGTTTCCGGTTTATCAATTGTTCTAAAATTTTAGAACCTAACAGTATTACATGTATTGGAGAAAGGCATGTATCAACCCTTTCATATGGGAGTGGCCCCACATTTATAGGACCCACTCCATGTGAAAGGGTGAATACTAGATAAATTTTCTCGTTTTGGCAGGCTGAGGAGGCTATCTATTAAGTTAATGGGTATGAGGTTTTTACCCTTTTGATATTGATCAACAACCTCCATTTACACTATTCCCACTTCCCACCACCCTTGTTGGTCCTCATTTATTCCTTACTTAAATGTGGCATCATAAAGTGTCATCTCATATGATTTCCACTTTCAAAATGTCTATTACTATAGCAATTTTCACAACTTTTCTCATAACTCACCCACGTAATGAGTCATGTAGTCAATTATCAATGGTGAACAAAAAACTATGGGTCTACATAAGTTCACAACTCGTCACGTATGACACACTAGACACTAGACTTATTGACTTATTGTTCCACTTTAAAGGTCAATTTTCGTGTATATGGAAACATAATTACTTCAAGCAAATTAGTTGCAGGTTTGTGCCTCCATTTTGAGATAAACTACTCCATTCCATATTGGAAACCTGTTTAAGAACACTCATATTAGTGGGTTTATAATGTAAAAATGTATAAATTTACACATTTTTACCTAAAAATGATCCATATCAGTGCATGTATAATTATGTAAATTTACAAATTTGCTAAAGTACTGACAATATTCTTTTTGTAATTAGTTTTTATTTTTTTATTTATTTATGTATCCCAAGGATAAAAGAATAGAGTGGATGGTAATTTTTGTATGTGAAAAAAAAAACAATTAAAAAAAACAAGAAAAAATTTATATATAATGAAATGTAGTGTAATTTAGATTATCTTATGTGTGGTGTTTTGAAAAGTGGGTATGTAAAATTAAAATAAAAAAAAATAAAAAAAAAAAGAGTAAATTCCTATACTAAAATAGACTAGAATTTTTGCACGAATTAATGCAAATTTTGAGAAATTTGTCATTGTATATTGTCTTTATTCTTAATATGCCCACTAAACATTAAGTTAATCAAATGTTATTTACTATTTGATCAATAAATTTATATTCTACTTATAATTTTAAAATTAGAAAATACTTGAAATTTTAACAAAAATTATGGTGAGATAGTTATTAATCTTTGATTATTTTGATATTTTGTAAGTAATGAAGAGTATAACATTAATACATAATCCAATGGTTGATTTGTCAAAATAATTATTTAATAAAAAATTATGTAGTACAACAATATAACAAATAGGTTCTTCATCTGTAACTTGAACATAACCCATATGTTACAAACCCATGGGTAGAACTCACTCTTGAAAACAGGCTTGCAAGGGGAGGGTGCCCATGAGCTTATAAACATGTGTGGTTAAACTTATACTTAATCCATGTGGCACACTAGGATGATAACATTTCACCACGCTCTGCAGTCGACATCCACAATGGCTCACTCTAGTGACACTGACCCGATGGTAGACCTTTCTCTTTTGGTCGCTCCACTAGCCTATCAGTTATTTTAATCTAGCCTCTAGGTTGTCCCCTCGGGATCTGACCTGATTACTCGAGGTGTTGGTTAGCTCTGATACCAAATGTTACGAACCTAGTGGTTCCTAATGGGATTGGATGGGAATATAGGGGAATATATGTGAATTGTAGGGAAATTGACTTAATTCGAGATAATCACCCTCTATAGAGAAATATTAAGAAAGAGAGAGAAAAGAAATGCATTAATCAATCAATTGGTTTAATCTTTGTTAGGTTCTAAAGATTTAGGATTTTATGTATTTAGAACTCTAATTTGTATTGTTGGCAAACCATGATCAAAAAAGGTTATTTAGTCTTGTTTAGACTTGCTCAAAGTTGGGTCTTTCATGTAAAGTTGGAATCGAGTGGCTGCAGATGCATTGGTGCATTTCGGCCTGGCTCGATCGATTGAAGGAAAGGCTCGATCGATCGAATCTCGAGCAGAATGTTTTTCTGCAGAATATTCCAGCTCAGCCCTAACTCATTAAACGTTTTGGTTTTCTGTTTTTACCCTAAGTATATAAAGAAAAACCCTAGCCACATTTTTAGTGTTGCTCCAGTTGTATTGTTGCTCATACATTGCGGTTTTGTGTAAATCTCTTGTGAGATCTAGAGGAGCTTTCCTTTACACAAAGCTTAGGGTTTTCAAGATAGAGATTACTTCAACATCTTGATGATCAACTCGGTTGCTACCATTCAAGAACTTAAAGAATAACAAGCGTGGGTGCTTGTACTTGATTGAAGAGTCCAAGAAAGAAGGAGTCCGTGGATTCGGAACTTGCACGTAGTCGTGTCAGTAAGTTCTACTGGTGGGTAGCATTAGGAAGTCAAGCGGGGAGCTTGTAAGTCCTTTTGTATGAACTTTGATTCTTTCATAGTGGATTCAGGTTTGCCTTGAGGATCGGTGGGTCAAATCCTCCCCAGGTTTTTACCGTGTGGTTTCCTGGGTGATCATATCATTGTGTCTTTTATTTTTCCGCTGCTTTATATTATTGATATGATTGTTTGATTATTTTAACCTAGAATTGCATAATTTGACTAAGTAACAACTTGGCTAATTAACTAGGCTACTCAATCTGGTTGGTTTAAGGGGTCTAAAACCGTTCAAGTGGTATCAGAGCGGGTTGCTCTCTTGTTAGAGATTTTTTGATCTTTGAGCTGATCCTTGACCCCTGTTGTCATGGAGCATGGACACTCTCTTGTTGTTCCTCCTCACTTTGATGGGAATAACTATGCTTATTGGAAAGTAAGGATGAAAGCATTCCTGAAATCTATTGATGAGAGGGTTTGGAATTCCGTTAAATACGGATGGGAGAAGCCCACTACTCCTGTGAGTGAGTGGCAAACTTCTCAAAAAGAAGCAGCTGGATTCAATAGCAAAGCTATGAATGCCATCTTTAATGCTATTTCCATGGAGGAATTTAAGAGGATCTCTAATGTTGAGGTTGCTCATACTGCTTGGAAAATCCTCCAAACTGTGCATGAAGGCACAAAGGCAGTTAAGATCAATAAACTGCAACAATTGACTTCTAGAT
Organism: Quercus aquifolioides; assembly: GCA_019022515.1. NCBI lineage: Eukaryota > Viridiplantae > Streptophyta > Magnoliopsida > Fagales > Fagaceae > Quercus > Quercus aquifolioides. The sequence goes on along the minus strand of CM032333.1, from coordinate 27,873,514 downwards.
TTGAAAGCATTAGAATGTCTGATGATGAATCTTTTGATGAATTCTATGCTAAATTGAATGATATTGTCAATTCTGCTTTTAATTTGGGTGAAATCTATGATCAACCTAAAATTGTTAGGAAGATATTTAGATCTTTAACTGAGGACTTTAGACCCAAAGTGACTACCATAACTGAGAGCAAGGATGTGGACTCCATCCCTGTTGATGAGCTTGTAGGATCTCTTCAGTCCTATGAGTCTGACCTACCCAAAGTGAACAAATCCAAATCAATGGCTCTTAAGTCAGTTGATGATGTTGATGGTGGTGGATTTGATGATGAGCTCTCTGCTACAGAGATTGCGTACCTTGCCAAGAACTTTAGAAACTTTCTTAGGAATACCAACAGAAAGGCAAGAGGTACAAACACTGCTGAACCTAGAAATTTTAGGAAGAATGATCCCACTAAGGTGAATAACTTTGAAAAACCTAGAGAAAAAGTTGGTCAATCTTCAAATAATTCTTTGGGTCCTCAGTGTTTTGGCTGTCAAGGGTATGGTCATATGAAATCTAAATGTCCTACATTCTTGAGAACTAAGGGTAAAGCTATGGCTGTAACCCTTAGTGATAATGAGGTTTCTAATGATGAGTCTGGATGTGATGAGGATGGAAACTTCATTGCTTTCACTGCTACAGCTGTAGTCAATGAAAGCGTATCTGTTGAAGAGAACCCTTCTGATGGGGAACTCTCTGAGGATGCAGATCTTCAAGAGGCCTACAATAAACTTTGCAAAATTGCTGCAAAGGATGCTATGAATGTTGAACTTGGCCTGAAGAAAATTGAATCTCTTGAGCTTGAAAAGAAAATTTTGCTTGTTAAACTTTTTGATGCTAATGATCTTTTGAACAATGTTAAATCTAAGAACATGCTTTTGCTTGATAAAGTTAAAACTTTGGAACATGATTTATCTGTTGCTGGATCTGCTAGTTCTAAACTTGATCACATGCTGAATGTTCAAAAGTATCCTTCTGATAAATCTGGGTTAGGATATGTTGAAAGCATCTTTGATTCTGCACCACATTCCACGAACTTTGTTCCTTCTTCTTCTTCTGAACCTTCCGTGAGTGAGGTTGTGAGTGGAACTGTCAAACCCCCTGTGAGTGAGGTTGTCAAATCTGTAGAAGTTTCACCTCCTAAGAAGATTAGGGTTGATCTAGCAGAGACTAAACCTAAGGATTCGACTCTTTCTAAGGACAAGATGCATGGTAAACCTGCTTGGGTTTGTCATTATTGTGGAAAGTCTGGACACATTCGTCCAAAATGTTACAAGCTTCAAGCTGCTAAGAGAGCAAACAAACCAAATGTGCCTATGCCTCAAGCACAAGATCCTATGGCACTTATTGGTGAATTGGTTAAGGCGTTGAACCTTTATTCCAATCCTGGAGTTGGAAATCACTCGAATATGAATAAGAACTCCAATGCTCGTGGTGCATCTAAAAGGTTTTGGATGCAAAAGACTCGTCCTAATTGAGTCTTTTTGACATGGTCCTTGTGCTTCACTGCTCATTCCTCTGTGATCATTGTTCTTTGGTTTTTATTGCTTTTGTTTGTTTCTATGATTTGCATTGCATTACATTCATGCATTTCATTCTAGGATTTATTTGTTTTCTCTTTCAAATAAAAAAAATAAAAAAAAGCAAATTGTGTTTGGCACTATTTTTCTTGGTCTTTGAAGACAATGTTGGTCAATTTATTTTCACATAACATGTCTTATGTACCTTGTTTAGCTTTGATGAGCTTATTTATTGCACTTGACTAGTTGAAACTTTGTAGTGCATGTTGTGTGGGAAAGATGTTTATGGTGTTTATCACTTTGTCTTAATCTTGAAGTCACATGTTATTTGACTGTCGGACTTGATCCTTTTGAGAAAGGCATAAATAACCATCTCACCACTGTTCACTAGCCAATCATGAACACTTTAGTGCATATCATAAGATTTTGTGCTCGAGAAAGTGTAGCACATGCACAAAAAGAACATAAGGTGTAGCCTCGACTTAACTGCTTAATGCTTAAAATTGGTGTGTACTATTAGGCTTGATGCCAATTCACTTAATTAAAACTGGTGTGTACTATTAGGCTTGATGCTAATTCACATAATTAAGAGGCTAAATACAAGAAACTTACATGATTGCAAGCTTATGTTCTAGGAGATGTGGGAGTTATATGATGTAACACTTTAGGTGATAGCCTCTTTTAAATTCTATGTGATGAATTTTGTAGACTTTGTGATTGATTTCTATTCACATATCACCTCACATGTATCTCAAGCTTTTGCTAGTTTGCACACACTACACGAGTTACTCTTTGCTAAACACTGTACATGTTATTGTGTGTGTTTTTGGTCTGACCAACCAAGTTTGAAAATATCTTGAGAATTATGCAAAACATTATTTTGCCTGAGAAATTAAAGGATGAACTGGCTGAAACTTTCTTAGGAGAAACTGGGATTACAAATTTGGGTTTTTGAAAAATCATTCCATTTCATCTCATACTCATGCATTGTGTTTCATTGATTTTAATGCTTTAAGGAGTTATTTTTCAAAATCTGGTTTGAGTTTTTCAAAAATGTAATTTTTTCCAAAATACTGTGATCCGCTGCCTGTTTCGATCGATCCAGTCTGTTTTTCGATCGATCCAAAATTTTAAAATTCCTTTTATAAATTTCGGAGTGACTCGATCGATCGAAAGTAATTTTCGATCAATCGAAAGTCGTGAATCAGCTTTTTAAAACAGTGTTCTTTGACTGATTCCTTACCTTTTCAAAAGTTTTTTTCAAACTTTCTTTTCTCTCTCCGACTTGGCAAGGATCTACAGCAAATTTTTGTCATTTTCATCCAAATTTTTTGCAAGATTTCTCTTTCCTCAAGCCGGTAAGTCTCTTTTGCCCCTCATTTTTGAGTTTATTTGCATTTTTCATGCATTTTCTCTCTAATTTTCGGACCTCTCTAATTTTGGGATTCTTGATGTTTCAAGCCCAATTTTGTGCAATTGATCAATGGGTTTTTATGGGGACATGTTATAAACATGATTGTGATAGTTTAATTTGATCAATTTTGGGTTTTGTGAGAAATTGAAATTTCTAGGGTTTATGTTTAGTTCCGAATTGGGGATTTTGTTCAATTAGGATGAAATTGATGAAATTGGCTTGTTGATTGGATGTAATTAGGCATTATAATCTATGTGTAATGTTTTGTAATGCTTAATTCATCCATGTACTTCAAAATTTTTCAAGTGGTTTTCAAATTTTTGGGGTTTTTGTTAGAAACTCTATGCTCAAGCCAATTTTGTGCAATTGAACTTTGTTTACTGCATTAGTACATGCATCATGCCATTTTAAATGTTCATGCATCATATAGATTTTTGCTCTATATTTTTTTTGAGCTAACTTGCAGTCTGCCCTTGGTTTTTTATTTTTGTTGTTGGTTTTCTCTTATGTTTCTGTCCTTTCCTTAGCATCATGCCTAGGAAAACTAGAGCTCGTAGGTCTGTCACCTCATCTACTCCTTCCCCTCCTCCCTTTGATCGAGAGAAATTCCCTAGTGAGAAAAACCAAGAGATTTATGATAAGTCGAACCTTAAGAGGAAGATATGGTATGAGCGTTCTGTCATTCTAGATGAGCTTGATCCTGCCATTAGGGCAAACTTTGAGCGTAGGGGCTGGTTACCCTTGGTGGATATTTCTGATCCTCCTCCACCTGCTACCTTGATTAGAAAGTTCTACTCGAACATTTCTATCCGCGTCTATGATTCCAACACTTTGGTAAAGAGTTGGATACGAGGCGTAGAGTACTCCATTACTCCTAAGGTAGTGGCTGATGCTCTAGGGGTACCTTTGGTACAACACCCTGTCTATCCTTATGATGAGTCTCCTGTTTTGAGTGATGTCATGTCTTACATCACTAGGTCATCTATCCAGTAGGGTTCTGATCCTAGGATCACCACTGCTGAGCTTTCTGAGTTACACTATCTCTTCTTTAGGATAGTCTGTCACTCCATCTGGCCCATTTCTCATCTTCACACCATTCCTCTCGAGAGGTGTGTATTTTTGTACACTCTTGTCACTGATGCTCCTATCAGTTTTCCCCATTTGTTTCTTCGTTCTTTGAACGATGTTTATAGGAGTTCATCTTCTGCTCATGCTCTTGTTCATCCTATTTTCATTCATAGGATTTTACTTTATCTTGATCTTGGTGGCTTCCCTTCCTCTGAGCCTGTTCATGTGATTGCTCCTATAGGTGCGTCTTTTCTTAGACAGAGGGCTTCTCACCTTCGAGCTGGCTCTAAACACCCTAGGTCTACACCTTCTGGGTCCGCACCTCCTCCCTCTTCTTGTACAGGTCTTGCTAGTGAGGCTGTTCCTGATCCTGATGCTGCTGCTGCTGCTGCTGTTCCTCCACCTCTATCGGATGACTTTGATATCCGTCATACTTTGGAGACTGTCATGACCGTTCAGGCGGCTCATGGTCAGCTTTTGATGGACCTTTTTGACGAGATCCGAGCTTTACGAGCTAATCTAGCGCGTCTTCGTTCACCCTCAACACCTCCTTTTGATGATGGATTGTGATTGCCCTTTGGCATTCCGTCACAAAAAGGGGGAGTAGAGTTTGTAGAGGAGTTTTGTAGTTAGGGAGATATTGTTTGTTTTGTGGAGTAGATTGTATTTAGGCACTTCACCTTGTATATCATTTTTGGGATATTCATGTTAGGGGGAGTAACATTGATTGATATACATGATTTTTTATTTGATTCTTGTTTCTTTGGATTCACTGTTTATTGATTTATATTCTATGAGTTATTCATTGATATATGTCTTTATTATGTGTTGTGTGAATCATACAAGAATGTTATACCTATTTATATACTATTTTCTGTCACACATGCATTTATGCGTTTGTTGAGTATTTCAGGAATATACAGGTTGATTCAATTGAGCTGCTGTCTACACTTGCAACTGATGGATAGTAGTTAGGATTGAATTTAGTCTTTATGAGCATTATTTTTCTAAAGGGCTTTTTAATTGTAAACTTTGAGCTTTTAGTTTGTGTTTTGTCACGGATTGCCAAAAGGGGAGTTTGTTAGGTTCTAAAGATTTAGGATTTTATGTATTTAGAACTCTAATTTGTATTGTTGGCAAACCATGATCAAAACAGGTTATTTAGTCTTGTTTAGACTTGCTCAAAGTTGGGTCTTTCATGTAAAGTTGGAATCGAGTGGCTGCAGATGCATTGGTCCATTTCGGCCTGACTCGATCGATCGAATCTTGGGCAGAATGTTTTTCTGCAGAATATTCCAGCTCAGCCCTAACTCATTAAACGTTTTGGGTTTTCTGTTTTTACCCTAGGTATATAAAGAAAAACCCTAGCCACGTTTTTAGTGTTGCTCCAGTTGTATTGTTGCTCATACATTGCGGTTTTGTGTAAATCTCTTATGAGATCTAGAGGAGCTTTCCTTTACACAAAGCTTAGGGTTTTCAAGATAGAGATTACTTCAACATCTTGATGATCAACTCGGTTTCTACCATTCAAGAACTTAAAGAATAACAAGCGTGGGTGCTTGTACTTGATTGAAGAGTCCAAGAAAGAAGGAGTCCGTGGATTCGGAGTTTGCACGTAGTCGTGTTAGTAAGTTCTACTGGTGGGTAGTATTATGAAGTCAAGCGGGGAGCTTGTAAGTCCTTTTGTATGAACTTCGATTCTTTCATAGTGGATTCAGGTTTGCCTTGAGGATCAGTGGGTCAAATCCTCCCCAGGTTTTTACCGTGTGGTTTCCTGGGTGATCATATCATTGTGTCTTTTATTTTTTCGCTGCTTTATATTATTGATATGATTGTTTGATTGTTTTAACCTAGAATTGCATAATTTGACTAAGTAACAACTTGGCTAATTAACTAGGCTACTCAATCTGGTTGGTTTAAGGGGTCTAAAACCGTTAAATCTTCAATATCCAAAATGCTATGGATTACAAGTATTTATACAAGTTGCTTAGCCAAATAACCAACTAACAACTTGTAACTAACTTGGCTCAACTTGTTGCAATCCTACAACTAACTAACTAACTAAATGCAACATTACAACAATGATGATCTATATGCCTATAGGGTTTCTAACACTATATATATATATGTATATATATATATATATATATATATATTACCTGTGTATTCTAATAAATGCATCATTAGATTAAATTTCACCCTTTCTCGTGTACCCAAATTTGTTCAAAATAAATATTAAAGGCTAAAATTATTTGAACTAAAAAAAATTTAGTTCTTTACGTGTTATACCTTAGATATCGTAATTATATTTAACCATTCTATTTTAAGAACACATGAGTTCCATATTTTTTTAATGAATTTCTGATAAACAAGAAAAGGGGAAATGAGGAACAACAAGTAGGGAAATGGGTGACTAGTAGATTGGTGGGTGTTGGTGTTGTTGACCATAAGTATGCAGATCTGTTAATTATGTTGTGAGGGTATCGGTGTAGAGTTTGGAAGTGTTTCTTCTTCTACTCCATGTGCACAGTAAAGATATTTAGGTAGGTGCTAAGAATGTAAAATGGGTTGTTGTTGTCGATGTATAAAGTCAAAACAATAATATTGGTGAAAGCAACAACGACTAATTTTTTGTGGTACCATGGTCCATGTATATATATTTTGCAGTTTTTTTAGATACTAGACATTAAAATTGATAGTTGGCCCCTCCAAAAAATAAGAGCTGGCCCTGCAAAAAAGTATTGAACAACTAATTAAACATTGGGCTCTAAAAAATAATCATTAAGAGCAACAAACTATCTGCCTTGTAATGAAAAAAAATAATTCTTTTTAGTTTTTTTTTTCTCTCTCTCTTAATTGGTAAGTTTTGGTTGTTGATTTCTGAAAGCTCGAAAACGTGTTGAAAACACAAGAGCTGTTTAGACCCCCAATTAAAATTACGGCTTGGTTGATTTTACACTAACTTAATACTAAGTGCGGAATAGTGTAAACACAAGCGTATAAGCAAGACAACTACTCTAATCCATAATTAAAGCAACACAGCAGTAATAATGAAATAAACAAGAGTAGGGAAGAAGGATGCAAACACAGAAAACACCGAGACGTGTTTTCGAAGAGGAAACCTAAAAACTCGGCGAAAAACCTCTCCGCCGCCCTCCAAGCGGAAATCGATCCACTAGACAATCAGTTAGGATACATGAGTTAGCAAGAGACCCTCCAAGCCTAATCTACCCGATGTACCTAAGCCCTCCAAGCTCCTACTCCAACAAGGCTTCTCGGAACCGTGTCTTGTCCTAGTTCTCCGGATCCCGCAACAAGCTCCATGTTGCATCTGCCATCCTTGGCTTCTTCCAATGCTTCCCAGCAACTCCAAAACACTCTCTACACTCTGAATAGGTGTGGGTTGTGTTTGGGTACAAATCTCCTCTCAAGCTATGATAATGGGAGAGGGATGGAGAAGAGGCTACAATGATTTCTCACTAAGGAGGAGTAGCTCTCTCTCAAAAGATGGGTGTGTGTGTTGTAGAAAACCTATCTAGGGTTTTTCTCTCTGAATAGCCTCTCTAACATTTGTGGGTAATGAGGGTATATATAGTATGGGTGAAGGGTAAGAAAGTCACTCATTAAAATCCTCCAGGTAGAATGTTTCGCGACTATCTCGCGGGAAGGCCTTACCCGCGAGACACTCGCGAAAACGATAGCCCGGCATGACTCTTCAGCTTCCAGTCATGTGCCTCTCACATGGCTCTTTCGCGGCTTAGCTTCCAGCGACACACCCGCGAGATCCACTGATCTTCAATAAAGCTTGAGTCTTTACCAACTTGATACTAAACCCAATACAATTAAATCCCACAAAATACAAGGAAATGAAATAAAGTAATTACAACACATTTTGTCATGGAATAAAGCTAATATAAAACATAGTTGTAAATCACAACTTTACAATTTCAAATAATATGTTTTTAGTAAAATAAATTTCCTCGTAGATTTATTTTATTTTATTTTGTTTGAGACTAAGTCTTTCGTTGTTGTTAATTTTTGAATTGCTTGTCAATACTTGATTTATTCGCAAAATGTTAAATGAAAAAAGCTACATACAAAGAGGATATATAAGTGACAATACTCAAAAAGAAATTTTCTTTTGGACATAAATATATAATTTTTATTTCCTTTTCAATTTGGGACCAAGTCTTTTGTTGTTATTGCTACTGTTGTTAAGTTTCTTATTGTTTGTCAATGCTTCATTTAGTGTCCGTTTGGCAAAGATTATTTTTACCAACATATTTTACTATTCAGCTTATTTTTGCTATTATTCATAGGTCCAACTACACTTTTTGGTACTATTCATGGGTCCCACTGTACTATTTCAGCTAACTGTTACATTTATCTACAGTATTTTCAGTAAAAAGTTTTCAGTTTCAGCAAAATAAGCGGATCCCAAACGGATCCTTAGACTAAAAATGTTGAATGAAAAAAATAGAGAATATTTAATGTTAGGGTTTGATAACACTCCAAAAATTAAGTTTCCAATTGTTTGTCAATGCTTCATTTAGTGTCCGTTTGACAAAGATTATTTTTGCCAACTTATTTTACTATTCAGCTTATTTTTGCTACTATTCATGGGTCCTACTACACTTTTTGGTATTATTCATGAGTTCTACTATACTATTTCAGCTAACTTTTACCTTTATCTGCAGTACTTTCAGCAAACAGTTTTCAATTTCAGCAAAATAAGCGGATCCCAAACGGTTCCTTAGACTAAAAATGTTGAATGAAAAAAATAGAGAATATTTAAATTTTTTTTTTTTTTTTGAGAAGCAGAGAATATTTAATTTTAGGTTTGATAACACTCCAAAAATTAAGTTTCCAATTGTTTGTCAATGCTTCATTTAGTGTTCGTTTGACAAAAATTATTTTTGCCAACTTATTTTACTATTTAGCTTATTTTTGCTACTATTCATGGGCCCCACTACACTTTTTGGTACTACTCATGGGTCCTATTATACTATTTTAGCTAACTTTTACCTTTATCTACAGTACTTTCAGTAAAAAAATTTCAGTTTCAGCAAAATAAGTAGATCCCAAACGGATCATTAGACTAAAAATGTTGTGAAAAAATAGAGGATATTTAATGTTAGGGTTTGATAACACTCCAAAAATAAAACATTTAAAAAATTATAATTAAATAATGGTAAAACGTTTTGTACATATTAGTGGCAAAGTAGACAATTTGTATATACGCATTAAAGTTTATATAAAATGTACGTGTGTATCAATATAAGTAGTTGTGTAAATATATGTATTTATGAATATGTAACTTGGCCCCTCCAAACCAAAATTCCTGACCCCGCCCCTGCCTATATTGTTGAATAGCTGTGGCAAGTGGTGCTTTTGTAGTGGTGTATTCATTATTCGACGGTTTTAGGTGGTATTACATGTATAAGATATATACATGTATCTGCCATTACACATGAGAGTGGACCCCACAGTTGTAGGACCAACTTCATGTGAAAGGGTGAATACATGATAAAGTCAAAACAATAATATTGGTGAAAGTAATGATTGATTTTTTTGTTATACCAGGGTTTTGAATCACAGCTGCAATTGTTGAATAGTTGTGGTAGGTGCTGCTTCTGCAGTGGCATATTCATTATTTGTCGGTTTGAGGTGATATTACATGTATCGAATAAATGCATGTATCTACCCCTCCATATGGGGATTTTACCCTTTTGATATTGATTAGCAACCTCCATTTACACAATTCCACTTCCCACCGCCCTTGTTGATCCTCATTTATTCCTTACTTAAACGTGGCATCATAAAGTGTCATCTCATGAGATTTCCACTTTCAAAATGTCTATTATGATAGCAATTTTAACAACTTCTCTCATAACCTGCCCACATAACGAGTCATATAGTCAATTATCAATGGTGAAAAAAAACCTATGGGTCTATATAAGTTCACAATTCGTTACGTATGACGCACTAGACTTATTGACTTATTGTTCCACTTTAAAGGTCAATTTTCAAGTATATGGAAACATAATTACTTCAAGCAAATTAGTTGGAGGTTTGTGCCTACATTTTGAGATAAACTATTCCATTACATATTGGAAGCCTGTTTAAGAACACTCATATCAGTGGGTTTATAATGTAAAAATGTATAAATTTACACATTTTTACCTAAAACTGATTCATATCAGTAATTGTATAATTATGTAAATTTATAAATTTGCTAAAGTATTGACAATATTCATTTGTAATTAGTTTTTTTAATTTTTTTTATTATTTATGTATCCCAAGGATGAAAGAAAAGAGTGGATGGTACCAATTAAAAAAATCAAGAAAATTTGAAATATAATGAAATGTAGTGTAAAATAAATTATTTAATGTGGGGTGTTTTGAAAAGTGGATATGTAAAATAGAAAAAGTAAATTCTTATACTAAAATAGACCAGAATATTTGCACAAGTTGATACAATTTTTGAGAATTTCGTCATTGGGTTATATATTGTCTTTATCCTTAATATGCACACTAAACATTAAGTTAATCAAATGTTATTTACTATTTGATCAATAAATTTATATTCTACTTATAATTTTAAAATTAGAAAACACTTGAAATTTTAACAAAATTTATGGTGAGATAGTTATTAATCTTTGATTACTTTGATATTTTGTAAGTAATGGAGAGTATAACATTAATACGTAATCCAATGGTTGATTTGTCAAAATACTTATTTAATAAAAAAATTATGTAGTACTATAATATAACAAATAGGTACTTCATTTGTAACTTAAACATAACACACACACACACACACACACATATATTACCTGTGTATTTTAATAAATTCAACATTAGATTAAATTTTACCATTTCTTGTGTACCCCAAATTTGTTCAAAATAAAAATTAAAGGCTAAAATTATTTGAATTAGGAAAAAACTTAAGTATAGTTCTTTACGTGTTATACATTAGATATCTATTTTAAGAACAAATGAGTTCCATATTTTTTTAAAGAATTTATGGTAAACAAGAAAAGGGGAAATGGGGAACAACAGAGTAGGTATGGTTGACTAGCAGGTGGTGGGTGTTGGTGTTGTTGACCATGAGTATGCAAATCTGTTAATTGTGTCGTGGGGTATCAGTGTAGAGCTTGGAAGTGTTTCTTCTTCTACTCCATGTGCACAATAAAGAAATTTAGGCAAGTGCTAAGAATGTAACATAAGTTGCTGTTGTCAATGTATAAAGTCAAAACAATAATATTGGTGAAAGCAACAACGGCTAATGTTTTGTGGTACGTACCATGGTCCATGGTTTTGAATCACAGCGATGAAGGGGCCTAAATTGTTGAATAGTTGTGGCAAGTGGTACTTTTGCAGTGGGAAATTCAATATTCATCAATTTGAGGTGGTATTACATGTATTGGATACATGTATCCACCCTTTCATATGGGGGTGGACCTAACACTTGTAGGACCTACTCCATGTGAAATGGTGAATACATGATAAATTTCCTCGATTTGGCAGGCTGAGGAGTTAAGTTAATGGGTATGGGGTTTTTGTGTAACTGAGTTGTGGGTGGTGCTCTCCATGGGTTTTTATGTGTGTGTGTGTGTGTAACAATTGCAGCATCCCCTAATATACTAAATTTTATGTTTATTGAAGGGAAAAAAATTGTATATGTCCAGGTGAACATAGGCAAGCATGGACATATCTGTACGAACAAATATATTAATCTCAAGAGTCACAATCTTACTCAAATACCAGTTTACTATTTATTCTTTATAAAAAAAATCCTACATGTGTGAGGTAAAATCATCCACCAATCGGGGTTTATTGTGTTCATGAAGCACCGTATTATGTTGTTATTACCAATTACAACAACAACACACTAACAATTAGTATATGCATTAGTCTCTCTCACAATATGTGAATCTCACATGTAGATAGAGATTACATGCAATGATATCATTGAAGATATGTAAATTGAATCAAGAAACAAGTGAAGAAAAGTTGAAATAGTGAACCTCAACATTAGTCTCGACACTAGCATCTATCGAGATTAAATGATGGACCTCGACACTAGCTCAACACCTCTTGATCTATCAAGCTATGCAAATAAAAAATTCTCAGATTAGAATTTTGGCCCATGATGACTTGGATTACTAAGGTTTTGTTTACTAAACTCCTAGAGGGTATAAAAGCTTTATTTTAAAAGTCATCAAAGACATAGAGACTCATCTAGAGAATTCATATACTTTTGGAGAAGCTACTGCATTTTTGTGCACCTTAGGATTTTGTAACCAAGTCTTTACAGATCTTCAATGTGAATTGAATTGAAGAACTTTGCATCTAACAACAAACATCAGTTGCTGGGAAGTTAGTCACATATTGGGATCCATGCAAAAAAGGAAAAAGACTTTACAAGATTAAGTCTAATTGGGGATTGGAGTGAAGGTTTAACTGTAAGTTGGTACTTTGGGATAGTCCAGGATAGTGGTAAGATTCCTCATATTTGTAACTACTTGATTCTTGATTAATGGTTCTTGGGAGTGGTGACTTGAAAATCACTCGATGAGGTTTTTTCCTTGTAAGAGGTTTTTCCCATTAGTCAACAAATCACCAGGACAATTTAATTTCCATTACACTTTAGTTTATTTTGTAATTTGTGTGTGCCACCACAATTTGCATGTTATTAATCAACTTGGGTAATTAAAGTAATTAACCAGGGTCAATCTATAATTCATCAAGTGGTATCAGAGCAGACACACTCAAATTAGGTTTTTAGTATTTGTTGTGTAATCTATTGACTCCTATTGTCATGGAAACTGTTACTTGTTTTGATTTGCATGATCTTGTGTTGAATGATGATGATGATATTCAAGATGCCTATTGTAAGCTTTATAAATTTCATGTCAGGTCTATTAAAAGCTTTACCAAACTAAAGGCTAAATTTGAGAAGGTCAAACTTGAAAAAGATGAATTAATTGCAAAATTTGATGAATCCAATAAATTAAATGTGAATTTAAAAAATCAATTTTCATCTCATGTGGACAAAATTAAAAGTTTGGAAGAGCAACTAGGTGAATCTAAAACTGAAGTTGAAAAATAAACTAGTGTCAAACTTGTTTTTGAGCCTAACTCAAAAGAAAAAGATATATTCCTCCATTTAAAAGGAATATTGAAGAGTTGAAGGCTAATATTGCTATGATAGACAGAGGTAAAAATTCTGATATAGACATTAAAGTTTCTAAATCTATGTCTAAAACTCCTCCTAGGCTAAAAGAAAATTTTGAATTTGTCCATACTTTTCATCATTGTCATATTGTTGGTCATATTAGGCCAAACTGTCCTAAGTTAATGTCTCTGTCAAATCCCAAGGTTAGACCTCCTTCTAGAAAATCTAGTAGTTCTAAAACTACTCATGTTTGTCACCATTGTGGTTCTTCCGGTCACACTCGTCCTAATTGTTTCAAATTGTTTTCTCATAAGTGAGTGTCTAATAGGTCTCATCCTTCGTCTAAAAGCTCTGTGCTTATTCTTGGTGAGTTATTAAAAGCTTTGAGATTTTTAACTCAATTTTAGGAGAATTCTAATTCCTATATGTCCTTTAGTAGACATACTAGGACACTTGGCTTTTCATCTTCATGGCCAAAGACTTGTGCTGTGTGGATGATAAAAGATTTTAAGACTTAATTGTCTTTCTGTTTGTCCTCTACTTTAATTCTTCCCTTCTATAGTAGGACTTTCATGCTTGATTTCTTATCTATTTTTAGAATCATGCTTTCATGCATTGCATTGTTTTTGCATGTGCATTTTTTTATTGCTTTCAAGAAAAGAAAAGAAAAAATGATTTTTTTTTTTATACAATTTGTTTAGTAGAGGATTCCTCTACTAATATCCCACTAACCACAACTTCTCCAAAACCTAAGCTAAGCTGTCATTCATGTTTTTTTTTTAACCCACTTATTGTCTTTCATCAAATTTTTACTACTTATCCTTTTTTTTTTAAGGAGATACTATCAATAATTTAGATATTCTCACACAATGTGTGTTTATTTACCAAAATGCCATGGAAACTCTGTTTCCATAACTCAAAAACACCTAAAATGTGTTTTCAGTTTCTATGACTCATTACTCAAAAATCAAATAATTTAGTGATAGAAACAAAAACTAAAAACAAATCCAAACAAACCAAACAGGCGTGGGACCCACCAATTTTGAGTTATGGGTGATGGAAAATAGCAAAGCCAAACAGCCCCTATATCTTACACATCTTCGACACATCTTTTTCCTAAAAATTAGCACACACTATCTTTATTTAAAAATATCACACACATCTCTTTTTCAATTTTTCTACACATACTTTCATATTATCTCTCCATTCATTCCCTGTCCCTGCTCTATGATTGAACTGGTCTACACTGTGGAACCAAATCCAAGATCATGGTTTATTAAATTATTAATAATTTAGTACCAATTTACAAATGGTAAGAAAAAATAGTGTGTTTTGGTGGTAGTTTAGTACCACAAAAGGGATCAAATTCTGTCTTTAGTTTTTTTTTTTTTTTTTTTTTACTAGGTTTACAATAGTGGTTTTCATATTTACTTTATTGTGTTAACAATTATAGGTTTCTTTTTCTTCCTCTTTTTTTAATTAATATTTATGAACATATTGTGAGTGAGATTGCATTGTTGGAGTCCAATACGCTATATAGGAAATAAAGATGAGACTACGAGGGTGAAAGTGTACATTTTTCTTTTACATTAACGGTTCTAAAGTCAAACGTAGAAGAGGAATCACCATCACCAATGTGATTGTGTTTATATTTAGGTACATGTTGATTTGAGTTTTTTTTTTTTTTTTTTTTTAATGAATGAATTGAAAATTATGACACTAAACCCAAAAAGAAAGAGTCTCATTGCTTGCTTAAATAATTTGTGATGAGGTTAGTAGTTATATACTTAGGAAAATTCTAATGGGTGCCCTCAGGGCACTGGTTAATAATTCATTTAAATAAAGTTTTTATGAAAAATGAAAAGAAAAAGTAATTAATATTTTGACAGCTTTTTTCATTTCCCATAAAAGTGGTATCAAATCTTTCCTAAAATGAATTATTAATGAGTGTCCTAAGGGCACTCGTAGCATGACCCACTTACTTATATTACAATAAAAAAATTCAAAACATTTTGGGGGCATGGCCCTCCGTATAGGTGGCTCCAGTGCCGCTTGCATTGAAGAATCAGGTTATTAAGTCTGACCTCTATTAATGCTTTTCTATTTTGTGTTAAGCGTAAGCAAACGTACATTCGACCTTGGAATTAAACCAATAAACCCAATAAACAACTTATCTAGCTTTTTACTTTTTTTTCTTTTTTCTTTTTTGCTGAAAATGTATTAAAGTATAGTTGTACCTTGAAAATTTTTGAAAAAGTAAGAAATGCAGGAAAAAGTTAAATTTTAAAAACTGTACATAAAAACTAAAAGCTGAACTTATAAGCTGATGTTAAACAGACACGTGTTATGATTATTCTATGATAATAAATCTTAATGTCTATTTCTCATTGAGATTTTCATTTTTGTTCCGAGTTTGTGCCAATAGAAAAAATTGTCTACAAGAAAAAATACTCTTGACCGTGTAAACGAAGAGGCAAGAAGCTCATGTATGAATATTGAATAGTCACCTAATATAACTGTACACAACACACAATACTCCATATCGGACTAAATCAGTTGAATCATATATAAATTGCAGTTCCGTGAAGTTCAAATATAGACAATCTAGCTAACCCAACTTAAACTAAGATGGCACATATATTTATGAGCTCAGTCAAACTTTGCATTCCTTTAAATCGATGGCTGCTTGTGTTAATTTAGTTTTCCAAGCAAAATGTGTTTATTTAGTCTGTCTATAAGTCTATGCGTCTGTGCTTGAGTAAGTTTAGTTTTTTCAAAGCAACGCATTCCCAACTTTGGTGTTAATTAGCCTGTGGGTAAATTATTGAAACTGAATCAATATAATAAGGGTCTAGTTAATGAAGAAATATTTTGTATCAAATGATATATCACGTTATCCGTATCAAAATCTAATAAATAAAAGACATTTATGCAAAAATAATTACTCACTAACACATGTTTTTCAATTGTTAATGGGCTATTTATTTTTTGTTGATATGTCTTACATTTATTGAATTTTGATACCACTAACATGATACCATTTGATACCAAATATTTTCTCCTAGTTAACTAGTGCCCTTAAACTATTTGTTAATTGAGATCATTTTAAGAAAGTTTTGATATTATTTTGATGGGAAATATAAAAATTGTCAAAAAATCAATTTTTTTTGTTTAAAAATATTTCTTAAATTAATACCCCAGGATATTCATTAACTTTTCTCATAAAACAATAGAAGAATTTCAAACCATTCGTATGAGAGAGAGAGAGAGAGAGAGAGAGACAATATGATCGTTAAAACCCAAATTGAGAAGTATTAATACAGTCTATTCACCAAAATCAAACCCATCAAGCATTAATTTGATGTAATAGCTCAGGCAGGTACATTTTCATATCTTATAGTAAGCTATTAGCATTTCGATTCAGTTGGAAGCAGCAAAGGCTGAAATCCATGTTGAAGACTTGCTTGCCAAACTTTCTCAATGTTAGACACTGTGTTACCGCACTCGTGTTCATTCCATCCTTCCAAAGCATGCACAATCCCAGCTATACGCCAAGCATTCATCACTCTTCTTGGAAACCAATTCTGCCACATATTCAAAACACAAATTCTTGTAAACGAAGAAGAGAAAAAAAAAAAAGTGTGCATGCTTTGCATTTGCATTGAAAGAAACATGTTCAGTTATTACTAGACTACCCAAAATTAAAGTTTCTCTACCATTTTAGATAAAGTAGCGATAAATCCAAAATTAAGTTGAAGAGGAAAGAACACTATTCTCCGTACTCCGGGAGTAGCTAAGAATTACTCGAATGACACATATATGTATATTTTGTAGATGCAAAAACTTTGGTTTATTCATGTCTTGATTAGCTTAATTATGCTCACAAATACTAATTCTTTCCTCCAACATTACCACCCAATGGAAGAAGTTAAATGGGCTCAAAGGTTTCATTTGAAGAAGTCTTTTCAATACCGACAAAGAAGTCTTTGTTTTCTATAAATTTAGGTATTAGGATTTTCTCCATTTGAAATTGATATATTTTATTATTCATATTAAATATTACAAATCTAAAAGTGTATTTAGGTGCTATATTATTAATATGGTACTCTATACACTATCAAATCTAACAAATAAACTTTTAATCATGAAATACACTTCATTAAAGTGAAACGGAGAGGCTCCTAGATAGATCTCTTAGATAGACGTATATCATATATGATTTATTATAATACAAAGTGATAATTGAAGAGGTTTATCTTGAGCAACGGTGGTTTTGGAAAATTCTAAAATTATTGCAAATTTTACCATTTAAAAAATATGCACAAACTAACTTGTTTAATGCAATAATAGTACTTGTAACAGTTTTACAAGTTGACCTACTTGTAAAAATTAGATACTCTCGGAGTATAGTAAACTAGTGTTTCCTCCTCTCACATTTATAGTAGACCACACCATGAATTTAATGAGTGGACCATTCACTGTACTCCAAGAGTACATAAGAATTACTCCTCTATCCATAACTACTATTTGATCATTAGTTTGCACGCTTCATGATGTTAATATTGAAACTAGCTCAAACGTAATTATATTTTCCACTTTCCACAATATATGACATGCATGCCACTTTATTTTTTCTAACTTCTCTATATTCATGTAATGGCATCAATGAAGAGACCTTGGAAGGATTCTCTACTAACCTCACAAGAGTGCATATTCTCGAGAGACCTTGGAGTCACCATTGCTGGAGGGCTATGGTAGTAACAGTCTTTGCGCAATTTCTTTGGTGGGAATTGTGAGAAGGGAATAAACAATGTTCCTTGGGGCGCCTTTAACTGTTCTTCCTCATCCAATCCATCTCCCACTAACCAAATCTACAAAAATTCATAATGATTTTACTATTTCTAAGGTTCAAAGTAGCTATATATTCTTTAATAACACAATATGAATATAATTGAACTAAAACAGTAGAAAATTCATAGACTTACCTTTTGAGAATAACTTACTGAAAATATCAAATTACTTTCAGAATTGGTGTTGAACGATTTGTTTAGCTTCAAAAACTCATCCTCTCGTATCGTAAGCACCTGAATTATGTTAGATCAAAAAGGAATTAGAACCTTGTTATGAAT
Organism: Quercus aquifolioides; assembly: GCA_019022515.1. NCBI lineage: Eukaryota > Viridiplantae > Streptophyta > Magnoliopsida > Fagales > Fagaceae > Quercus > Quercus aquifolioides. The sequence continues at coordinate 27,855,172 of CM032333.1, read as the reverse complement.
AATATTTTTTTTCAACATATGAATGTAGAAAAAGAAAAGAACTCGTTCTCTCCAATGTTTTACTAATTAAGAAGCACAAATACATTTCCTAAACAGTCTTGTAGTTCAATAGAATTACCTAATTATCCTAATAAGGAAATTATAAAACCTGAATTTGAATTCCTCTCCCCCATGTATTGTAAGTAAATAAAAAAAATATAAGCATGAACACCCCAAAAGTCACACACATACATGCTTGGGACATTCCATGGGGCATGTCCTCAATCTGTTGGGAGGAAAAAAGAAAATTTTTTCTATTTGGAAAAAAATCATTTGATTTCCAATATATTTTTAAAGATATTGATCATTTTTATATATTTTGAAAACTTAAAACATTCATAAATGTGTCTAAAAATAAATTATAACTAAAGATTAATATAAGTAACTAATTAATTGTCATATACCCACAATGTCACATCTTAATTTTGCAAAAAATATCATATCATTGTGTTTCATGTCTTATCATGTATGTGCCCATGCATTTTTTTTTCCCCTATCTAAGGAGAAGGTAAAGAAATTTTTTTTTACCATATTAAGTCAAATTGAAGTTATTCAAAATGATTGCTACATATACGTAAATAAGAATATAAATTTTCTATCCCAACTTTGTATATTTCGTGTGGGTTCTAATTAGTTCAATTGGTAAAATCTCTCATGGTTGAATAAAAAATCTGGAGTTTAATCTTCACCTACATTAAAAACCGATTGGTGTCTTGATCTAATAATAAAAAGCTATTATCAGGAATAGATACCATAAATTAAATCTAAAAAAAAAAAAAAAACTTTGAATTTTCGTGAAGCATAAAGTGGGACATAAATTTTGTATTAAGTAAAACTTCTATGTTCTGAAAACTTTCATAATGTTCACTTTATGTATCAATCAATTTGCCAGTGAAAAGTGCACTAAATTTCTTTTGCCCCGGCAAAAGTACATAACATTGAATACCATGCTTACAAAGTATGAAAGTGTTTTTAACCCCCAAAAAAAAAAAGTATGAAACTGTTAGCATATATACAAGCCCATTGGGCTGTAACATGAAAAAAAAAATTTAATAATATCCTAAGCCAGACTTTGCCTGTGGCCCAACGTCGATTTTGCTTGAACAAAATAAACGTACCTTGATCCCCCTTTGGCATAAGGTAAAGGCCAAGGCATAATGTGTTCGTGCTCATGCATTTTTTATTTTTTTTGGGTCTATTCTAAGAGAAGGTAAAGAAATTTTCTCTTACCATATTATAGGCCAAACCAAAGTCATTTAAATTGATTACCACATACACGTGTAGTAGAATAAAAATCTTCTATCCCACTTTTTTGTATTCTGTGAAGCATAAAGTGAGAAAAAAAAAGTCCAAGAAGACTTTTATAATGTTCAAGTTGTGTATCAATTAATTCGATTGTGCAAAGGGCAGCAAAAGTACAGAACATTGAATAACACCATGCTTACAAAGTATGAAAGTGTTAGCATAAAAGCCCATTGGACTGTAACATACCCAAAAAGAAAAACAATATGATAATATCCTAAGCCGGACTTGCCTGTGACCCAAAATCGAGTTTGGCCTTCTTTTTGTGTTGGCTTGAACAAAATAAACGTACCTTGATACCCCTTTGGCATAAGTTAAAGGCCAAGGCGTAAGCAACCTTGGTGAGTTTGCCTCTAAGAACCACTTGGGTTGTTCCTCTGGGAATGCTGTTTAGCAGAACAGCAACTGCCAGACTACTCCCATCTACGACCTTCACATTTAGCTTAGGGTACCTCTCAACATAAAGCGCACCATATCTATTAAGCTCCTCTCCCTGCATCCAATGATAAAGTATGATGATAATATGAACTATGAAGTTTGAAAGACAAAAAAAAAAAAAAAAAAAAAATGGAATATATATGCAGATATGTACTCATATGGAAATGGTTTTCTTAATAATAATGATATGTTCATATGGAAATGGTTTTCTTAATAATAGTGATATGTATCCTATAGACTAAAGTTTAAAAAAAAAAAAAAATTAAAAATGAAGGTTTTCATGTGAAGGCCATTAAATTCTAGAGAATGCTAAAGTTTGTACTTGTTAAGAGTCTTATAACTAAACAACATTATTAGATCTGATTATTTCAATAGGAAAATTTGGGCTCGAATCCCCAACCCAACTTAAATATATTGAGCAAAAAGTAAAAATAACATAAAGTTATACTATCAATTTTACTACAAAATATTTATAAACTGACATACTAATAATGTGGTTGGTATCATTTCAATAACATAATAAATAAAATATAAATTACTTTTTTTTTGTAATTGGTAACATATCAGTTTATAAGGTTTATATACTAAAATTTATAATTATCTCTAACATCATTCTTGAAATTTATAGGGATTCTATAAATAATATATATATATATATATATATATATATATATATATATAATCTATGGGTGCATGGGAAAGTACATTGACTGTCTGAATTGTTAGTTGAAAATCATGATGAATATATATCACCTAGAGTTGGAAACTAAATTATAGAAAAAAAAAAAATTCAAGAAAGAACTAAAACTTACCTGATTCAAGAGACCTAAGCTTAATACTTTAGCACCTCTTTCCTCTGCTTCCAGTATGGCTTCCTCAATTAAGTTATTTATAGTCTCATTTTGCCATTGCAGAAAGTACTGCATGCAAAAGTATTGAGAAATATAAATCACATATGATTGAAAGAAAGTAACAAATATAAGTAAACAGTTAATAACATAGAAAAATCATTCCTTACTTGTATTCTATATTTTGGTATGACCCAACTTTGTAATCTGAGTTTATTAAAACGGTATCTGTCAACAATGAAAGTACGGCCATATAACCAATTTAACATCATAGACCACAATGTCACAGGCCAAATCAATGAGAAGTACCATTTTGATGTGTATGGTTTGGAGGCCAAAGAGGCAAAACCAAGCCTGAGATGATAGATTGACTCAGGTGTAGTTAGATGAGTTAGGTGCACTACATCTGGTAATTCTGCTTCCCTTCTGAGTGAAATTTCATATAGTTCGTCTGTAGATTTGTCCACGGTACTATATATGTAGTCATAGAGTGGCATGAACAGTGAATAATTGGTACGAAATTGCGTATGATGCAGAGAGTGAAACCTGTTGTGCCCAAACCAAAACTATTATGGATAGAAATAATAATTATATTAAGAATGATGATGATGATTGAGCACTCATATTTTACAAAATCTATAGATACAAACGAGTCGAATCAAATTGCATATTAAAAGTTCATGGTTATTTATTTAATTTTATATTAAACATAAATCAAATTCAAGATCATCAGCAAACTATATTAGATATTCAAACTTGATTTATTTTCTTATCAAACAAGTTCTAGCTTGTTCATAAACTATTTGATTAACTTTTTATTTTTTCCATATATACTAATATCAGGAATAAAATTTTTACTTGTTCACAAATTTCTACTTATAAATTATATTTGATTAACAAATTATTTTTTACTTTAAATTAATAAATAAATTATAGTTAAAACTATATTATTTGAATTAATTGGATATAACTAATTCATTGAACCATAATTCTAATACTTCCCCTCACATGTGGGATTTAAACTACCCTTTAATATAAGGGTAGCGTTAACGGGCACCGAAAGGTATCCGTTAACGAACAGCTTTATGTCAAATCATACTCTTTTATGTTAGATTTTTTACTAACTTTATAAGGTGTAGAACCAAAAAAAAAAAACCTAACTTTTTGAGTTTCATATTTCATTTCAGTAATATTTTCAGACCCCTCATCAATTTATACCAATATTTTATTAAGTGAATCCCACAATAAATTATCCTTAACAAGTACCTTACGGTGCCCGTTAACATTTTCCTTAATATAATATCGTGTTAAATTATCGATTTTCCAAAAAACTTAAACTACTAAAAAAATAATAAATTTAATTATTTAACTATATTCTAACAATGTCATCTTTTTAATTAGATCAATTGTCACTTAGGCAGGGGGAAAAACCTTATCACACTGGTAGGTTCTTTTCTTTTTTTTTGAGAATCACACTGGTAGGTTCTGGTTTATATTAATGTTTAAGGGACACATGCATCACACATAAATAAATGAAAGTATGAAACCACCATGGGCCACCGCTCTCTCCTATCAATATTATTGCCAGCAATCAACAATGAGAGCATAGCCATGCAAAGACCCACCTGACAAATACACAACATGCCACCCTAAAATTATTCCTCAAACCCACCAATCAACCAACCCAAACATCCACAATTGAATTCATCCTCATCAATACTCTGTTGCCATTCTATCCCAACCCATGCACAATTTCCCAAGCTTACACCAACACCACTCTTAAGTCCTTTTTTTTTTTAGCAAACCACTCTTAAGTCCTAATTACTGACAATCTAGAGAGAGTATGCTTGAAACTGATGCAATCTAGAGAGAGTATGCTTGAAAGTGATGGCAGTTAGAGGAAACGAGATTGAGAGTTTTTTTTTTTTTTTTTTTGGTTCTTCTTCTACTGTTGGAGCTAGAATTGATATGTCTCCTAAATTATCGATTGTGTCAAAAGTTTAAATTATTAACAAAATGGTGAATGTAATCATTTAATCATGATTTTAATATTTCATCTCACGTTTGGAACTAAATTTTCCCTTAATATGAAATCATATTAAATTATCAATTATTTAAAAAACTTAAACTACTAAAAATTTATATATTTAATCATTAAACTGCTATAATTTTAACAATGTCATCTTTAATTAATTATATCAACAGTCACCCAGGTAGGGGAAAAAAAACTTGTCACAGAGGTAGGTTCTGGTTTATATTTAAATTTAAGGGACACATGCATCACTCACATAAATGAAATATTTTAAGAACAGTCTCAAAGATGAGGACGAAAAATAAGGTATGAAAATGGCATGTTTATTACATGGGGATTAAAATAAAGGACCAAATGTTATTCAATCTTCTTTTTATTGTTTTTTTTTTTTTAAGCTTAATTCAATCATATTCCTATTCATAGGAAAAGACAAAACCATTCTTAATTCGGAAGTGGTCCAAACTCCGACCAAAAAATATATCATGAGCATCACATTGAATTTAGCATATTTTGTTGTTGTTGTTGTTGTTTTTTGTTTTTTTTTAAGGAAAATGACATGACAGTATGACATGCATTAACAATTGTACAGGCAGGGTTGAGCTATTTCCCGACCCACTCGTTGACCTAGGCTGGACAAGTTTATATATGTATATGGGTTCATTTATGTATGCTCTTAGAATATTTATTAATTATTTATTTTTAAAAATATTTTATGAAGAATTGAAAAAATCAGTTTAAAAAGTTAGTAATTTTTTTACTTTTTCATTAAAAAAATTCTAAAATAATTTAGACATACATTAGTAAAACTCTCTCTCTCTTTCTCTCTCTCTCTATATATATATATATAGAGAGAGAGAGAAATAGAGAGAGATGTTAATGAATGCTTTAAGAGCATTTGTTAGTGAACTATTTTAGAAAAAAATTTATAAGAAAAAAAATTAATATTTTAACAACTTTTTTAATTTTCTATAAAAAGATATAAATACTTTCTCAAAATAATTTATTAACAATTATCTTAAAAATAACCGGTAAAATGTAAATGTGAATGCACCAAACCCCAAAATGTTAGGTTTGGCATAAAAGCTGTTGTTGACAAGTGTGTATAACTACATCAAAATGCAATATTTCGAGTTTGGGAATGGTGTTGCAGAATGTAGAAGGTCATTCATTGACAAACATTTAATATATTATATTCTTCTTCTTCTTTTCTCATCAGATAAAATACAGTACTATCCTGTAAATAAAAAATTAAAGTGTTCAAACATAAATCTTTTTTAATTTAAATTATGGGTCAGGTTAATATATGTCCTTAGGCGACACAGATTAATTATCTATTTTTAAAAATATTTTTGGGGGAATTGAAAAAGTTGTCAAAACAATTGGTAACTTTTTCATTTTTTCATAAATTAAAAAAAAAAAAAATTTACTAATGTATACTCTAAGAGCATTAGCACCCGGTTTTTTAGAAATATCTCATTTTACCATCTTAAAAGCGGTTTTATCTATTATAACATACCATTTTACAATACACTCATTATCCCAATTCTATTCTATCATACAACTCATTAAAATAATATATATTACCCAATAAAATAATAATATATTACCATATAACTCTCCCTCTCTCTTCTCCCCCATCTCTTTATTTCTATTCCTTGGTGTCTCTTTCTTTGAACCACCAACCACCCGTAGTCAAATAGCTCATCCCCTGGCCACCGGCAACCAGCAACCAGCCACTAGCCACCACCTAAACCCATACTCAACTCAATCCACCATCGCCCACAACCCAACCACTAAAACTCAACGACTACCACCAGCAACCACCACAAAAAACCACAAAAACAACAATCACCACCACGACGCCACACGCCAACCATCAAAAGCCATTAAATCAAAAAACCAACAAACTCATTAAATCAGAAAACCAACAAACCCATTATTTCGAAACCCACACGATCAAAACTCGATCTCCACAGAACCCATGTCGATCAAAACCTGATCTCCACAAAACCCACGCCTATCAAAACCCGATCCCCACGAAACACACGCCGATCAAAACCCCATCGGAACCCACCCAAAATCAAAACCGACCTCGCCACGCCGATCTCCACACACAACCTTGCCACAACCCACAAGCCCCAAAATGAACTCCATGCAAAACGGCCCAAGAAGCTCTGGTGGCAAGTCTTGAACGAGAGAGAGATGTAAGAGAGGGAGTGAGGACAATGACACGAAGAGAGATAGAGTGGGAGAAGAAGAGAAAGTGAAAGAGGGAGAGAGAATAAAGTAATAAAAAATTATACAAGCCCGCTATAGTAGTGTCTTACATCTAAGACGTTACTGTAGCACTATTGTAAATTTTTTTTTTTTTTTAACAATTGGAAGCCCGGATAGTGCATGCTTTTTGTGCTTTGATGCTAAAATTAGTATATTTTGAGTTATACCAAAGTGAATACTAATGCTCTAAGAGCATACATTAATAAAACCCTTAAATTATATATAACGCAAACAAACAAACGCATTAAATTTTTCAACAAAATAAAGGAGTGTAATAGTGATGCACTTTAAAAATTGTTAATAAAAAAGAAGAATTATTGTTGAAATTGTACTAGAAAGAATGGATATATAATGATTTAGGATATTGTATATAGAATAATAATGGACAAATAAAATAAGGTGTAGAGCTCTCTCTCTCTCTCTCTCTCTCTCTCTCTCTCTCTCTCTCTATATATATATATATATATATATATAAGTTTTCATCTAAACACATTAGGCTTGAAATTAATCAACTTGAAATGTATTTGTGTTTGTGTAGATATAGTTGGATACCACACAATAATCTTTTTTCTAGATCAAAGAGAAAAATTATAAAATAAGTACAACTAAAACACTCTCTCGTTCTAAATTTTTAGTTTTTTTATTTCATTTTAAGATGTTACAAAATGTAGTCCTAATTGAAAAGTGAATAAATAAATTTCATAATCTACCAACAATATGGGACAAAGGCAATAGAAATTAAGGTGAAAGAAAGGGCTTGAGAGACTTACGAGGGGGTGTACATGAGGTACTTCAGTGGAGGAAAGATGGAAAAGAGCCATTTTGGAATGAGCTCGTGATTGCAGTGACCCATATTATTCATAAAATCAATATATGTGAGGTAGCTAGCAATGGATGCAATAGAGGCAGTATCAGTAAGTATTGTTGTTAACATTGGTATGGAAAACAACGCGAAATATGCTATGTGCTCCGCAAATGGATGAATGACAGCTGAAAAAACAAAAAAATTGTCATATAATATGATTAATTCCATTATGCTTTAATAAAAAATTTAGTGAAAGATTCTATCATATATAATATTTAAGAAGTTATTTATTCAGATTGGAAATGTAGAAACTAAATTGATATTCACATAAAAATCCAAAGTTGTACCTTATAAAACCATATATATATATATATATATAAAGTGAGGATATCTTGAAACATTTGAAAAGTGAACACCAAAAAATACTATTCCAGTTATTGAAAGTATAAATAATATTGTTGATAATAACATTTTCAAAAAAAATATTTTGAGAGAGTTTCAACATATAGCGTTCGTTCCTGATGATAACTTTTTTTCATCACACCAAGACACCAATCAGTTTTTGATATAAGCGGGAATTAATGAACCTCAGATCTCTTATTACCAGTTAAGTTAACTGAAACCCACTAACATTTCCAAAATTGATGTGATTTCACATTAATTTCTAAGTCTTCAACCATAGGAATATATGCTCCTAATTCCCCCAGCCAAACTCCCTTTACCAATAATACATAGGGATTTGTTAGTTGTTATGCAGAATTGTAAGGTTGGGGTTTTTTATTTTGTTAAATAATTATACTTAGTGATCCATCCAAAATTGAAAATCAAATGGCTATTGCATTTAGTTCAACCTAAACAAATGGATTTATAAAAATAAAATTAAGGACCACTGGCATTCAATTTGCAATTATTGTGAGTTTTCATAACAAAAAAGTCAAGGATTAAGGGCCCGTTTAGTAAGAGATTTCTAATAGCATAGTTGTTATTTTGTAGAAATACGTGTGGATGAAAAAGTATGTGAAAATACGCGTAATGTTGTTTAAACACTTAATATTGTTGTTTAAACAATAGTAACAAACACCCCCTAAGAGTCTTATAATATTAATGGGAAAGGACCACTGGCTCCCTCACGTGATTGAGTTATTGGTTGACCTTAAGCTCAACCTAAACAATAATCTTTAATCATGTCAATGTTTTAGGATATTTCAATTCATGATTAATGACACATACCAATTAAGATCCTAATCACTGGTACCATACTAAATTATAGATGCAAAATTTAGTATCAAAGTGCATGTAATAATGTCTTAATATTGATAGTCCTACAGTTTAGGCTACGGCTGATTGGGCTTGGGTGCTTTTAGGGTATTTGTTAACTTTTATAGGACTATAAAATAAAAATAAAAAATAAAAATCAATTATTTTTTTTCTTTTTTCTATAAAAATTTCTAAATATTCCATAAACCAATACTTTTAAGGTATTTGTTAGCTTTTCTTTTATTTATTAAACAGAAGTTCAGTATAATTTTTTAAATGTGCTTGATAGAAATTTTATTTTTAAATTTAACGAAAATCCTAATATAAAATGCTTATTACTAATAAATCATGGGAAAACATTGCTCAGTACTTAAGAAATTTGAGAGGAAAAAAAAAACGCAAAATCATTCAATCATACTCATATGAACATATGATGTCCGAATATAAATCTATTGTGGTATTCAATACTAAAAAACGCCAACATTATTAGCCTAGGCTTATGTTATGGCCCCACTACAAAAAGGCCCTACCTCTCATTATAAGAACGTCCAAGTTTTTATAATAATAATTGTTTTAAAACCTAGACCAATAATATACTACATCAATAAAAATATAACCAAATGAAACTTTAAACTATTTTGTAAATGTGTTAAATCATCATAATGATTAATTTATTATGGAAAATGTTAAAGAGCACAATTAAGGATGATTTAGTGTAAGGTACTACTAACAAAAAAATTGAAATAAATTAATGAGAGAAGTTGAAGATACAGCTGAAGTGATAAATAGAACTCAAAAAGTTAGTTCTATCGGCTCAGCTTGTCAAAAATATGACATAAAACAAAAAATTAACATAAAAAATATTTTAATAGACACACGACCCATTTACTAAAATAGCTTGAGATTGTCATTTTTTTAGAGAGAGAGAGAGCCGCCGCTGTGGGGTAAAACAATCTGTCTCACAGATACTGTCATTTTTAAAAACTAATATCTTGTTAATACCAGTGACCCTAATCTCTCATGTAGCACCACACCAAAATACTTTCTCTATCTCTCTAGAAAATATAGAGGCTATTTGGTATTTGCTTTTAAACAATAGTTTTCAGTGTTTAAACAATAATACTCCCTCCGTCCCAATTTTTTTGTCCTGTCTGAAAAGTCAAACTTTTTAAGGGGGCGTCATTTATTATCCTGTCTGCCTTTTAAAAATGTATAAGTTTCCAAAACTACCCTTAAAAAAATTATTAAAAAATTGAATTAGTAAATTAATAGGGGTATAATAGGAACATTAGTAAATTAATGACTTTTATTTTTAAAAATATGACAATATTTTGAGACATCTCAAAATGAAATAGAGGACAAAAAAAAAATGAGACAAAGAGAGTAACACTTTTGATATATATTTTTATAGCATTCAAACATGTATTTTCACCGCACTAAAAACTAAATAACAATACTTATACACTTCTACTGGACGGCCCTTAAAATTGAATTGAGTTGCAACTGCAATGATTATAACTGGCAACCCTCTTTTTAAATAATATGTTTTTTTAATCAGTTTAAATAATATATTTATATTTACCATTAATAGCAACTTACTATTTTCTTGGTAAATGTGAGTCCAATGCACAGGACAGGTCAGATTAAATATTTTCACCTACCAACAGAGTAACTAGCCCAATAATGCAAACAAATATTTTATTCACTTAATAAATTATTTTTAAAAAGTTTTTATAAAAAACAATTAATTATTTTGATAATTTTTTCAATTTTTCATAAATATTTCATAAAATAGATAATTAATGTATATTCCACCCGGACCTTTATTTTATACATAGAAAACTTACAAGTTATAGGCTCTGTGGCAATTGAAGAATGGTGATGGGAATGGTAGCGAGAGTAAAGATAATGGTGGTGCAGTGCTCTATGGAGCCAATAATAGAGAAACTCTACAGGACCAGAATGTAGAAGAAACGTCATAATTACTCCATCTGTCCTCCACAATGGTAGGTTCTCTGCCTGAGTCAATGTCTTACTTGCTAGGTAGAACAAGGCTCCATTGAACAATATTTGGTCATCCCTGCCCAAATATATTTGTAAGGAAAAATAAAAATAAAACACACCAAATTTATAATTAAGATTATTATAATTTCTACGTATACACTTGTATGCGTGTATGTATGTATGTATGTATCCGTATTAATTTATAATTACTGACCAATTGCTTTCTCTGTCAACTTGCTCAAACTCGATACTCTTGTCAACGATCGAGCTCTTGCCTTTGGCAGTCCAGTAACGAGAGAGACTAATCCATATTTGGTTGTGAAGCATCCTCCATAGTAGAAATGGAAATATGAGGAAAAGTGAAAGGGACCTTTCACTCTTATCCTTAACTATGAATGAGTAGGTGCAATGAATGGCCCAAGGAGCTAGGATCACGTACTACCAAAAAAAAAAAAAAATATTTGGTTAAAGCAGAAACCAAAAGTTTGGATTAACAACGACGACGACAACAACAACAATAATAATAATAATACAAGGCAAAAATGATTATATGCCCTACTTTCTTTTTTTAATAAACTTATATGCCCACTTAGAAAGAATATTTAAAAAGACCTATTCTTATCATATCAATATATCATGTAAGTGATAAAAAAAAAATTTGAGTCTATATAAAAGTGATATATATGTAACTAATCACAGTCTGTTTACGGAGAATAATTGTGTCAAAAATGGTGAAGTTTACAAAAGTTTGAAAGATTGAACTTGCATTGATCCCCCACTTGTTTGTTTACAACCATCCTTAAGAAACCATTTTCTAACTTTTGCTCTTAAGAAGCTGTGTTGAGAAACTACCTAGATTATCATAAAAAAGAGAAAATTTAACCCAAATTAAAAATAGGGAAGAGTGTGGGTGTGTCTATATATATATATATATATATATATATATATATATATATATTGTCTTCCTAGTTTTCATATGTTGGTAGCAGATAGTTCTAAACCAGAGAATATTTGTTCATCCACCGTGCATGGATGAAATAGTAAGGCGTTTAACCCTGCCGCAAAGTTATTTCAAACACTTACCAACCTCACCATTATACGGCCCATTGTTCATATGCCACATTTTAGTGCACGTTTTCAAACAACCCCATATCCAAAAACTTAAAAAATAAACTGTACAAACAAGCATTTACAACCTAAACTCAAGTCACAGATTGTGTGTGTGTGTGCGTGTGAGAGAGAGAGAGAGAGAGAGAGAGCACTGGCTTATAAGGACACCACCTTAAATCTTCCAAGAGGCGTCCATGGCCAGTCTGTGAGAATTCCTGGTTTAGTAGCCATAGAAAACTATCAAATACAAATACAAATATAGAACTTTCTCTTGCTGATGCATGTATGTGCAAATCAACCTTATGGTAGGTCTGTTATAATATACACTACTTTAACCATGATACACTTAGGGTCGTTTGGATAGAGCTGAAAACTGAAAACTCCCAGACCGTTTTGCACTGTTCATCACTGTTGCGGCTACTGTTCATTGAACAGTAGCCACAACATGTGACTATTTCCCACTATTTTTACTGTTCACGGACCCACAATTTTCACTTTTCAGCAATTTTTTTTATTAAAAATGGGTCCCACGGTACTATTTACCCATTTAAAAATTATTTTGCTACAGTGTTTCAGTTTTCAGTTTTCAATTTTCAGTTTTCAGCTCTATCCAAACGGACCCTTAGTCTCACAGCCAACCGGACCTCTATAGAAATTAATGTATGTGGTGACCTGTACTGTGGAGTTTGGACTTTCCAATCCCAGTGCTCCTATCACTTTCAGAATTTATGTCTATTTAATGCGGTTAATTTCACAACTTTGTTCCTCAAAAAAAAAAAATTCACAACTTTTATAACAATACACCTATATAGCATAGGTGCTATTACTAATAAGTTTACGTGAGTCCATAATTTTACCATTCATAATTCATCATACGATAAATTGTCATTTATTCTTTACTTAAACACGTGACATTGTAAAGTGTCCTCTGAGATTATTTTTTTCAAAGTGCATGTCTATTTAGAGCATCCGTAGCAGCTGGTGTAAAAATTATGCCATTTTGCCACACCAAACACCTACTTTATTATTTTACCACATCATTTTACAATATCTCATTTATCAGATGTTCTATCATTCAATTCTATACATTAAAATAATATTTACTACACATTAAAATAATATATTATCTCTTCCCCATTATCATCAACAACAGCAACAACATCAACGGCACAACCACCGGCCACCAATATCCACGGCCACAACAACACCGACAGCCACCACTAGCCACCAATACCAAATAAAGAAAAAAAGCTTCATATGCACAAAAAATTAAGCTCAACACAAACAAAATCCTTCAGAGCTAAGACTCACATCAGAATTTGCATATGCACAGCACAACCCAATCAAAACCCTTGAGAATCAAAGTAAACCAACATCAAAAAATTGCATCAAAATTGCGAACAACCCAAAATAAAATCATTGACCAATTTTAGAAATTGCATCAAAATTATCAAACAACCAAGCAAAAAATGAAAATTCTTGAAAAATAAGCAAAACCCACATCAGAATTTGCATAAAAAATCATCCAGAAGCGAAAATTCTTCAAAATCAAATCAAACCCACATCAGAATTTGCAGAGTCAAACTGATCGTGACGAACACTCCGGCGGCGGACCTCGCCTTCATGAACCCAAGCATGATCGTGACGAACAAACACTCCGGCGGCGGACCTCGCCTTCACGAACCCAAGCATGATCGTGACGAACACTCCGGTGGCGGACCTCGCCCTCACGAACCCAAGCATGATCGTGACGAACACTCCGGCGGCGGACCTCGCCCTCACGAACCTCGCTTACTGCTCGCACGCCGATCTTCATGGCTTCGCCGTCCCTGGCACCAAGCTCTACCTCGCCTCCATCGCCGATTTCTTTGTTCTTTCTCTGACAGGATGAAGATCTGTTTGGTTTGTGATGATTCCAGTCCTGGGTTTTGTTTTGAACTGGGAATTGGAGTTTGATTTGAGGTGCAAAGAGAGAAGAAAGAAGATTTTTGGGTTTGATTTGAGGTGCAAAGAGAGAGAGACGTTTGAGGTTGAGGGAGGAGCTGAAGAGGAAAGAACACCGGGTTGGGAGAGAGAGAGAGACCGATTGTGAGGAGAGAGAAAAAATGAATTAAAGAAGTGAGAGGAGAGAGAAAAGTCGAATAAAAAAATAATAAACCAAATGCAACATTTCATCCGTACCGTGGTATATTTGTAACGTTACTGTTTAATGTTGCAAAAATTATAAGATTTGCAACATCTGATAAATGGAGCTTTTTGGTGTTTGGTGTGCTAAATGTGCCAAATATTTGGCATTTGGCACATTTAGCACATCTAGTGTGGGTGCTCTTACTATAATAATTTTCACAATTTTTAATTACAATTTGTTCGCGTGAGTAGTTGTCAATAGTTGGTCCATGCGGATTGACACAGTTGTACTATTTACACCTCATCACTTGATAGTTGTGACAGTTGTGACACGGACTTATTGACTTATTGATCCACTTTTACTTATTGAAAGATCAGTTTTCAAGTACCAGAAACATAATTATTTCAAGCAAATTAGTTGGAGGTTGTGTGCCTTTAGTGTTGAGATAAACAGCACCACTTCAAATTGGAAGCTCGGGGAACTTTTCTATGTTTTCTTTATTCTTAATATATGCACACTAAATATTAAGTTAATCAAATGTTATTTACTATTTGATCTATACATTTATATTCTACTTATAATTTTAAAATTAAAAAATAGTTGAAATTTTAACAAAAATTATGTTGAGATAGTTATTAATCTCTTATCATTTTGATATTTTGTAAGTAATGGAAAGTATAAAATTAATATGTAATCCAATGGTTGATTTTTCAAAATACTCATTTGATAAAAAACTATGAATTACTATAATAACACAAACAAGTACTTCATTTTTCCAAAAAAAAAAAAAAAATGTAACTTAAACGCAATTCATATATATATATATATATATATATTTATTTATGTGTGTTTATTTAAATAAATTTACTGTTAAATTAAATTTTACCCTTTTTCTTGTGCACCCCAAATTTGTTATAAAACAAATTAAAGACTAAAATTATTTGAATTAGAAAAAAATTTTAAATACAGTTCTTTATGTGTTGTTCTAATTATATTTAACCATTAGATTAAAGAACTGAGTTCTATATTTGTAAACGAATTTGGGGTTACACAAGAAAAGGGGAAGTAGGGAACACCAGAGTAGGGAAATGGGTGACTAGTCAGGCGGGTGGGTGTGGGTTTTGTTGATCGTGAGTATGCAGATCTGTTAGTTGTGTTATGGGGTATATCGGTGTAGGGTTTGGAATTGGAAGTGTTTCTTCTTCTACTCCATGTGCATAATAACGAAATTTAGCTAGGAGCTATTAAGAATGTAACATAGGTTGTTGTTGTTGTTGTTGTTGAATAGTTGTGGAAGGTGTTGTGCTTCTACCATGGCGTATTCATTATTCGTCAATTTGAGGTGATATTACATGTATCAAATATATGCATGTATTCACCCTTTTCACGTGGAGGTGGACTCCACACTAAATTTTCTCAGTTTTGTAGGCTAAGGAGGCTATGTGTTAAGTTAATGGGTACGAGGTTTTTGTGGAGTTGGGTTGTGTACTTGAGTTGTGGAAGGTGCTTTAATGAGTGTTTTGAGGAATCTATTATTTTATGTAACAATTGCACCATCCCCTTATATACTCACTCAATCTTATGTTTGTTGGAGAGGGAAAAAATTGTATAGGCAAGCATGTACATATTTGTACGAACAAATATATTAATCTCAAGAGTCACAATCTTACTCAAATACTAGTTTACTGTTTCTTCTTTATAAATACAATCCTACCTATGTGAGGCGAAATCATCCACCAAGCAGGTTTATTGTGTGCATGAAGCACCATGTTATGCTATTAATTATCAATCACAACTACACACTAACAATCAATATATATATATATATATATATATATATACTCATACATACATTAGATGCTCATAGCATCACTCTCACAATGTGTGAATCTCACATGTTGTGTAAAGGAGTTAGTCACATATTGGGATCCGTACATTGAACGGAAAAATTGCTACTACAATACAAGTTCAATTGGGTATTGGGGTAAAGATTCAACTGTAGGTTGGTATTTCAGGATAGACCAAAAGGTTTGGTAAGATTCCTTATACTTGTAACCGCTTATGATTGATAATAGTGGATTCTTGGAAGTGGTGACCTTAAAATCACTCGGTGGGGTTTTGCCTCGGTAGTTTTCTCAATTCATAAACAAATCACCTATATCAAATTTATTTTTCACTGCATTTAGATATTTTGGTGATTTGTTTGTGCTGCCACACTATTGCATGTAATTTGATCTAATTAATTAACTTGGGTAATTAATTAAATAATTGCAAGGGGTCAATTCATTTAACCCAACAATCTTGATACAGCAACTATGTTCTACCAACGCTTGATTGTAGTTCTTGCTCCAATAGATTCCTGTGTAGTTAGAAAGTACAAAACCTCTCAAATCTCACAAAGAGTAACCACACAATTCTTTTTAGCAGCTTCAAAACGTGGCTAGGGTTTCCCTTTTATAGATGGAGAAGTTTAGATGAAACCCTAAACGTTTTCGCGGGCTTAAGCCTGTTTAAAATTTTGCAGAAAAAACTGGACCTGCGATTTTCGATCGGTCGAGCGTAATTCTCAATCGATCGAGTAAGGCAGAACCACACTCTCTTTTTCTACAATCAGTTGGACTTGAACCTTGAAACAACCACTTTTAAGCATTGCCTAAAAACCTAGACTAGACACATTTTGTTCTCGGTTTGCCAACATAATACAAATATGATTCTAAATATTTAAATCTGAACCTAACAAAAAATTTACAATTTAACCCTTATCTATGCGGGGCGAGTTGGGTCTAAAAAGTCTAAACCCAACCCATCCCCGCCCCGCCTCGTGGTGCAAAATTGTGTTCTTGTTGTTGGTTTATTTTTGCGTTCATCCTTTTTTTTTTCCCTACTCTAATAATAACATTACCCTTTTAATAAAAATGGAAATAAGAAGAAAATGAATTTACACAAGAATTGTCCATATGAAGGAAAGTGTGGTGTTAAATCTAGTCCATGTGCGTGGAAGTAGTTTTAAAGGTTTTCTAGTTTGATTTTGGAATTCCACGTTTGCTGGAAAATATAAGAAAGTATTATTGATTTCTAAATATGTGTATAGTATCATATCATTTATAATTTTTAACTAATATGACACTATATATATTATTATAGTATTAAAAAAATAAAAAATAAAATACAAAACAAAATCTTCACCAAGACATGGATACTCTTCATTTCAGTTGAAATGTAGAGCATTCGAATTTAACATTCGCCCCTTAATTTTACTCCCACATCTTAAATTGTTTATTCAACTTAGAAAATCCTTTTTTTTAAGGAATATCCTTTAAGGAAAAGGTTTATCTCCAAACTAGTTTGGAAAAAAAATCCTTCAAACTCTGTCAATATCTTTTTATTAAATGTGAATTTTGAAAATCTAACCGTTAAATTTCATGATCCTTATGTTATTAACATAAATGTCAAACTTCATTCAAATCAAATGTTATTTACTATTCGATTAATAAAATTATTTTTTATTCATAATTTTATATCACAAAGACTTGAAATTTAAACATTTGAGTGATGACATAGTTATTGATCTTTAATCTTCTTAAAATTTCGTAAGCATAGAGGATATAATAAGGACATACAATCCAATGGCTAGATTTTCAGAACTCAAATCAAATAAAAAGATATTGGCCAAGTTTGAAACATACATGTTTCCATAATTATGCTTCCTAATTTAAACTCTAATAAAATAATAGAGAAAATGAATAATAATTTTTAAACTAAAATTGAAAAAATTATACCTATTAAACTTTTAAAATATAACCAATATTTTAAGACAATTTTAGATGGGATAGTTGGCAAATACCAAAAAAACCACCATTGAAAGGGTGATTACAAAACCCCCAACCACCAAGGCCGAACAGGTAGACAAATAAAAGTGGACAGAGGGGCTAATAATATCAGTCACAATCTTTAAATGCTGTTTATATTCATGTGTGATGTGTTTCAAGGTTCCGTGAAGAGGATTTTTGTACTTACTTACCTAAAAGGTCCTATAAATTAAGGTACTTAACTAAAAACTAGAAAGGTCCTAAAATGATAATGCCGGTACAGTTCACTTTCGATCAAAGTTGCTTTTCTTTTTTTCTTTTTTTTGATAGGCAAAGTTGCTTTTCTTAGTTTGGCACGTAAGTCCACATGCATGGGAATAAATAAGCATGTGAACCTTGTTCAACCACATTCTGTAGTGCGTCTGGTTCTCTGCCTCTGAGGGTTTTGGAGATGCTAGTAAAACAATATATTTTGTGTGGGGGAAATTTGAACAAGATGTAATACAATAGAATTCACTTACAATGTAAAAATTAGAACACTGCAAAAAATTGATTTGAGGGAATGGAGGATTAAAACATGTACATCGAAGTAGACAAAAAATCTCAAAAATGGGATGACGCTTATCCTAATGGAAAATGTTATATTTGCTAAGCATTCTATTATATAAAGCTTACAGATTGATGTAACAGTAATATAATTGGTCTCACTTAAACATCATAATAAAATCAATGTTTGAATTTTTTTTTTTTTTTTTTTTTTTTTAATTTGTGACATCTCAATGTGTAAGGCTTATATTGTAAAATTTGTAATATCTTTAATACTACTCAATTTTAAGTTGAATTAATTAGTCTAGGTGGAAAAATCTTAAGACATATTATCACAAATCCCAAGGTGAATTAATGTGAATCCCTAGGTGGATTAGAATAGATATCAAGGTAGTGTCTTAGAGCATCAACAGCAGTAGAGCTAAATATTTAGCTATTTGACACTACAAAAAGTTACTTTATCTATTTTACCTACTCACTTTACAAAACATCCTGTAGCGGTGGATCTATTTTAGATTTTAACACAATAAAATAATATATTTATTACAATAAAATAATATATTCACTACAATAAACAACAATCACAACCACTGCAACCGCTACTACTGCCACAACGACCACCGCCACCACTAACTCTTCCACCACAACTCCCACCACTACAATGATATTTTTTTACCACTTCAATTTTTTTTTTTTTTTTTTTTTGAGAAAATTTACCCACTTCAATTAAATATCCCTTCTTTATTTTTTCTTTATTATTTTTTACTCTCTCTTCCTCTTTGTGTCTTTCTCTTTCTCTGAACCAAGATGCCAACAAAGTGATCACAACCCAAACCCCCACCACTGTTACCAAACCCATCAATAAAAAACCCAACAACCCAAAATTGCAAACCAATCGGCAACCCACCACCACAACTCGATCAACAAACCACCAGAGGTGTTGGCACCGTTGCTTCCGTTTCCGACGATGGCTCGGATGGTAGCAAAGTGGTCCTTGATGAACTGTGACTTCTCCGGGGCCGTCCAAAGCTTGAGGACATTGTAGCGCCTCTAGAGCTCTTGCTCCAGGTACAAGTTCATCGGGCACAACATCAATACGTCAACCAATCGGCAACCCACCACCACAACTCGATCAACAAACCACTTGAGGCTCTCGCCTTCCTCGCCAGCGTGGGTTTGTGGGTTGTGCCATGGGTTTGGACCGGCGTTGCTTCGTTCTTTCTCTCTACTCTATCTTTGTGGGTTTGTGTTTTGTGTTTTGTGTTTTGTGGTGTTTTGTAATGTGGGTTTGGTGGATTGGCTTTGCTTCGGTGGCAGTGGTCTGATCCGGTGTTTTTCTGGTGGCTGGGTGTCTGATTCGATGGGTTTTATATGGATTTTATGTGCACCACAACCAACAAGCTGGCCGGCAAAGCAGAGAGGAGATGAGGGATTTTATACCTTCACTGTTGTAGAGCCATTTTTGTATTTTGGTTAAACTAAAATAGCTATATAGCTATTTAGTTTCACTGCTGTGAGTGCTCTTAGGTTAGTAAATGATCTACAAATTATCTACCAAAAACCTATTTGTCAACATTCATTGTTGAAGCATGCGTACGTACGTATATGGACTTTAATCCATTGGTTTACCAAAATGATTTGTCTCTTCAGTTTTAGTATTTGTTTGCAGGAAAACCTAACCAATATTAAGAGAGACAACGGTAAATATCCCATTTTATATTGACCAATGAATAAGGTCATCGGTCGATGAGAAATTAATATCTTATCTAAGGATGAAAATTAATATCACTCTTGATTCGCCATGTAGGCATGAAGCATGCATGACACATACAAATACTTTGTGCACGCGCGTGTACTAGAGGTGTTTGCAATGCAACGTGGTGTAGTTTTAGGCCATTTTTAGTAACACACTTTGCGATGTGGTTTAGTCAAATCATAACTACGCCGCACCTTATTTTTATGGTCACATGGAAAGTGCGGTATTTAAGATGTGATTTAAACAATTTAAAGCCGTTATATTTTTCCAATTTTGGGCTTTTTCTGCCCAATCCAAAACTGATTCATTTCTTTTATTTTGGGTTAAGTTTTAAACTATTGAGCTATTTT
The DNA here is from genome assembly GCA_019022515.1 of Quercus aquifolioides. Classification (NCBI taxonomy): domain Eukaryota; kingdom Viridiplantae; phylum Streptophyta; class Magnoliopsida; order Fagales; family Fagaceae; genus Quercus; species Quercus aquifolioides. Next base: position 27,834,471 of record CM032333.1, on the reverse strand, counting down.
TTATTTATTTTGGTCAGTCTCTCCTAATCAACACTTGCTAGGGCTATTAAACTATATATATATTGAAAACTAAGGTTATTAAAATACTAATAATATATTTAATATTTAAAAATAAATATATTAATATATAGAAAGGGTGCAGTGCGGTGCAATTTTCTCATTATAAAACCGCAAACTACACTACACTATGCGGTATGGTGCACTGTTATTTGGTGGTGTGGTGCAGTTATGCCATTTTGTGAACAATTTTGGTGTGCTTTTTAGGGTCTATGCGGTTTGGTGAACTCCCTTATGTGTACATATGCAGCAGTAGAAACTTTGAAATCATATTTTCTTTGAGAAAAATTGCCAACAAAATCATGGGCAACGGTGGTTTTTAGGGTCATTTCGGGGTCTAGTTAGTAGTTACTACACCAACATCCCAAAAAAACCAATATAAACCACCTTCCAATAATAAGATAGGTTATATTTTATGGTAGGGAAAAAAAACTTTTATTATTGAAAAAACACTGTCAAAATCAATTTTAACAAATTTATTTTTTGTAAAAGCCCTCTAAGAATAATGGTTCTTAACTTGTGTTTGTTCCTTTGAGTTACGTTAAAAACTCTCAAGAGTGATTATATATGTACGTAGGGTTTTCCAAAAAAGAATGCTAGTTCTAAGAAAAGTGAGACTTCTCATAATTTTTCATCTTTCTAAAATATGGAAGATGCAATTTAATCTAGAAAATGCATGCATATGATATGGACCCACTTAGTAATTAAGTTCATTAAATAAATATGTCCTTAAAACACGATTGGAAACCGTATCCATTCGATTAAAAGGTATTGAGTACCTAACATCTTCTCAATCTCATACCTAAAAACTCAAGTTTAGGTAAGTGATTTTTTTGACCTAAAGTAAGAGCCACCTTCTCTATTCATCCTATCCTAGAGTTAACAGTATATTTCTAAGTCCATATTTATGACTGCCTACACCAAACTGTTTCTAAAAAGGCCACTAACATTCAAGGGTCATATTTTAGGGCACTCATAATCAATATACTTAAATATGGTAGTTTAGGCTACTATAAGGCCAACCACCTAGCTATATGCAATCGCTAAAAATTAAAAGTGTCCTATATGCAATTGCTAAAAATTACTAGTATCAATAGGATATCATTAAGAAATTGAGAATGTGACAAGCCATTCCAACCTCTTATTCAAATTGCTATATATCTATTTTGAAATTTTATATAAACATGAATGTCAATTGACTAAACTGAATTTTTCTCTCTCTTTTTTTCGGTACTCAACTAATAAAGGAATTTTAGAATTCGCCTTACCTGCGAGGAAGGGATGCATGAGGGAGTTTAGAGTTATCTCATGTTACGTACCCGTTATTTTTAATGGGCCTCCACTCGAACCAAATAATAATAATAATAATTGAACATGGTATAGAAAAAGACAATAGCAACTTTATTTACACCAATTAAAATGATAAAAGATAATTGTATGAATAAATGAGTGGAAATAATTAAATTATTTTCAATTCATTCAAGCAATTGGTTCGTATCTTTTATTATCCTAGCTTCTAATGACATGTAATATAAAGAACATGTAATAATAAATTAAGATGGTTTCTCAAATATTATATCACATAGTACTGTTATATGAGACATAATATAAAGTATTACAAAATGTTTGAAGATGCATTATCCATTGCACAAGTCTCATATTTATGAAGATTCATAGGAGAGCATCAAAGGTTGAAATCCATGTTGGACATTGTGTAACCACATTCATGCTCATTCCATCCTTCTAATGCATGCACTATCCCAGCTATACGCCATGCACTCATCACCCTTCTTGGCAACCAGTTCTGCACCCATATATTTCAAAGCTTCCATAAGCAAAGTGATTGGAAAAATCAAATTTAAAATAATAGTGTCATTCAGCATTAAATTTCAAAAGAAAGGGAGTGACTGATTCTTAGCACAAAATTCCCATTAATAGTAATATTAAATTGGGTAGGGCCCAACATGTGTAAATTTAAATAGAAGATAAGGTGGACACAGAAAATTGAACTCAAGATCTCTTATTTTAATACTATATTAAATTACTGATTCTCTCAAAAATTTAAGCTATTAGGAGATAATAAATTTATTCATTTATTTTATCTAATATTATGAACCTCACAAGAGTAGATATTCTCAAGAGAAGGGGGAATCAACATTGCTGGTGTGAAATGGTACATGCAGTCCTTACGATATTTTTTTGGCGGCGATTGTGAATAGGGAATAAATAATGTTCCCTTCCGCACCTTCAACTGTTCTTCATGCAATCCATCTCCTACTAACCATATCTGTAAAACTTTGTAGTGTTATTTATGTTGTTCATGGTTGAAAAATCCATTTCTAGCTAGATATTAGAATGTTTTAGCGTGTGGCATGTTCATCTAATGTACAAATTAGTGAAAGAGTAGTTTAAATATTTAAGAATAATTGAGCATAGGCTTAAATATTTGATGGTTCACCTTTTGAGCGTAGGTTTTTGAAAGGATCAAACTACTCTCAGACTTCTTGTCCAAGGCTTTGTTAAGCTTCATGTACTCGTCCTAATGTAATGTAGCCACCTAAAATGAGGTCATGTTAGAAGGTAAAAGCAGTAGTTTACCTTGTTTTTGGCCCATTTCATCCCAAAATAATTGTAAGCTATTCCGTCTTTGAGCTTTTCTTAAAAAATCAAAGTTCATAAATGGTTGTACAAATAAACCGACTACAGCACCACACCACTGCATGAAGCATGATGTACGTAGTTCATTAATAAAATCCAACCTCGTTGAACTGTACAACATAATGTAGTTCTCCTATCACACTCAACACAAGAGAGAGAGAGTTACACGACTCAATAATATAGTTCATTAATAATGTAGTTCATTAATAATATAGCCCACCATAACTATTGAGTTCCTCACGCTGCAAAAATTTTAAGAAAAAAATGTAAAAACTCCTACTAATATTATTACATTATATTTACAAATTAGCGTGGTAGTGATAATATGATGGATGCCATATCGATAACATAATATATATTATATAAAAAAAATAGCATAATAAATAAATATCTAATCTTTTATATATATATATATATATATATATATCTTGTGTTTAAAAGTTGACAAATCAATTTGTATGGTTAATATATTAAAATTATAGTATCTCTAGCATCACTTAAGTCTTAAATTTTATGGAGAGAGAGATAACTGACCTACGGGTGTGACCGGGTTGGTTTTGAAGAGGCTTTTTCAAAATGAAAATACTCTCTTACACTCGTTTACATCCACTATTTTATATCAATATCCATAATTTATGCAGAAATATTCACATTTTAATGCATGAAAGTGGATGTATAAGTAAAAAAAAAAAAAACCGAGCGTATGAGACCAAGAGTATCAATGAATCATTGCCCTTTTTAAAAAACTCAAACTGACCTCAATGGGCTGAAAAACCATTAACCCAAGCTAAGCTGTAGGTGCTAAAATAATTGATCCAAACCAAACCACAGGTGATGGGTTTGAATATTTTGGGCTGGTTGGTTTGGGTTCATTATATATGTCAAGCCCACTCAACCATTTATCTCCAATAATGCTTATTGGTTAATTGGTTTTGGTATATTTTGTCATGTCCATTGGACTATTTTTCTCTAATAATATTTGCAGGTTTTAGGATAAATGAGAGATAAAAAATAGGTTCGAACTTAGGATCACTTGGTCTCTAATACAATGGGAGATAAACCATTTTCAAAAGTTTATGTAAATTGTTAAGAAATTGTTAATTTAATTATTTAATCATAATTATAACAAAAGAAATCATCGTTGTTTGCAATCACCTTTTCTTTTAGAGTTTGTAAAGTATCTTAGGAGCTTTCTATATAGCTGATCAAAAGTTGCTACGAATTTTCAGAAATTCATATAGTAGTCTAAATTAAATGTTCTTTCTGGTCACCAGATCATTGATTTATATGATTCTCAAAAAAAAAAAAAAAAAAGGATCATTGATTTATATGCGTTCGTATTGTTGTCTACTAGTCTCCAAGTGCACCACCAAAGGGAAAAAAAATTATCTGACCAGTGCATATATGAAAAGAAAAAATAAATAAATAAAGATAGATAAAAAAAATAAAAAATAAAAAGAATAAGAGAAAACTAACACTTACCTGGTTCATGAGATCTAGACTGAATACTTTAATGCCCTTTTTATCAGCTTCAAGTATGACTTGCTCAATTAAAGAATTGATAGAGTCATTGTGCCATTGCAAAAAGTACTGTGGCATCAAGTAGATAAATAAAATGTTGGCCAAAGTTGGGGAAAAAGAAAAAGGAAGAAATTAAATTTAAACAGAACAATAAAAGAAAAAGTGGTGAAATTTTTTCTTACTTGTATACTATACTTGGGGATGACCCAAGTTTGTAAACTGAGCTTATTGAAACGATGCCTCTCAACCACAAATGTTCGACCATATATCCAAGTTAAAATCTTAGACAATAATGTCATGGCCACATTAACCACATGTACCATTTTGAAATGTGAGGGCTAGAGGCAAAGGAAGCAAATCCAAGCCGCAGATGATAGATTGATTTTGGTGTTGTGAGATGTGTTAGATGCACCACATGGGGCACTTCTTCCTCTTTGTTGAGAGAAGTTTCATATACTGCATCAGAGGATTTGTCCATAGTACCATAGATGTAATCATAAAGAGGCATAAATAGAGAGTAGTTGGTCCGAAATTTTGTATGATGTAGAGAGTGAAACCTGTAATATCAGATATTTAATTATATTCATAACTCTCCATTTAAATGTTAAAACGAAAATTTTCACTTGTTACAATCATGTTTTAATTGTTTAACAACAGTGTTACAAACAAAACAAATTTAATAATTTTTTGCAAAATCGAAAGTGATAAATTGTGTTTAGTAGTGTAGCCTCATGTTCAACAACAACACTAGATGGACCTACAGAGATGTTTTGAAAGCACCGCTATAGGCCTCATACTTTGTAATGCCAACCTGTCACATTAGCAATTATGAAGAAAAAAAAAATTGTGAAATTTATTGTTCGTCCTATAAATTTATAGTTATTTTAAAATTGTACTAACTAAACTAAAATAGTTAATTTAGTCAAGTTCTACTCTTTTCTCATTTTCTAATCCGTGTTTGCCTATAGTGGTAGAGGGCACCATCTCCAGGTGGCTATGATATGGCTAGTTTGGCATGTCATGGCATTTTGAAAAAAAAAAAAAAGGCGATATAGCAATAGGAAAACATGTTATTAACCAAAAAGTGTTATAGAAAATATATTGGATAAATTTTGTGCACAAGTATCGTTTGTATCTTCAAATTGTAAGAATATAAATATCTTTTTAGAATAAATCATAAAGAGTTTGAATTTAATAAAAATGTGGTGTACCCTACAATAAGAGTTTATCACATTAGTTTTTTACTTAAAACTCAACACATTTAACCACACACAATAACTCTATTTAATATCATATTTCACAAATCAAATAGGATATTAAAATAGGCTGTTATAGTGTATGGGAAGTTATATTCAATTTTTTAGTAAATGATGATGTGGCATCCATTTATTGGTGGGTGTAAATCAAGGGGTTTACACCTCATCCTAACAGAATTTAAACTCAATCATAGATCATGCTTTGAGTAATTATTAAATTATTGCTTTTTTTTTTTTAAGAAAGAAATTATTGCATTTGACCTTTAATAAACTCTCATGAAAACATTAATAACATTGGTATTAAGACCTTTTTGTAGTGGTACTTTGGGTTAAGTAATGTGTTTGAGTTTAGTGAAAGAGTGTAATTAAGTGTGTGTGTGTGTGTGTGTTTAGCAGTTAGTTTGTTTCTCAAAAAAACTTTTGCCACAACTTGCTTACACTGTAAGTTGTGAGTGATGTAGTAAAAGTAGTGGGTCTACAACTCCACTACTCACAATTTATCACGTAAACAAATTGTAATAAAAGTTGTGATCTTAACATTACTCTTTTAACCGTGAACTAACACAAATAGAGACTTATATGGAAAATAGGGAATTAAACTTACGAAGGAGTGTACATGAGATATTTAAGTTGGGGAAAGATGGAGAACAGCAACTTTGGAATAAATTCAAAATTACAGTGACCCATGTTGTTCATCAAGTCTACGTAAGTAACATAACCGAAAAGGGAAGCCAAAGAAGCAGTTCCTGCAAAAATGACAGTCGCCGATGGTATTGTAAAGAGCATAAAATATGCTATTAGCTCGGCAAATGGATGAGTGACAGCTGCCATAAGAAGAAATATAAGAATGAGAAGGTGATTAGAAAAATTATGGATACTGTTAGTTGGTCATTTTTTATTTCTTTTTTGCTTATTCGTCTTACTAATACTAGACGAAAATCTTGGTCTGATTAGTGTCTTAGTCTGATGATAAAGAACTATCATCAGAAGCCGACGCCATAGACTGAAACTCTCAAAATAAAAATAAAAATAAAAAACTTTGCAAAAATCTAAAATTCAATTTATTATTGACGTGGGATTTATGAGATTAAAAATTATTTTAAGTCTCTCTCTCTCTCTCTCGCTCTCTCTCTCTCTCACCAATCATTAATGGCTCTAAAATAGCTAAGCCTTGTTGTATATATAGGTATATATATGAATAGGTTGTAATAATGATATTTGAGTTTGGAGAACATTGTTTCATAAAATCGATAAAGTGAAAATTCAAGTTCTGGAATTTTCTAAGTGAAAATTCGAAATTCATCAATATTTTCGATCAGTCGAAACTTTTGCTCAATCGATCGAAATGGTAAGGAAATCTATCCTAGAGTCTTTGCCTATTTCGATCGATGCTCGATTCCTATTCTATCGATCGAAAAAAGCATTCAATTAATCGAAAGGAACTCTCAACCGATTGAAACTCGTAAAAACTGAATTTTCTGCAAAATTTTCTGGTGAATGTTCTGAAAGTTTGAAGAGGTTTCAAGCCTTGTGAATAGTTTTATGAAATATTTTGACTTTCTATACATGCGTTTTGATGAAATATAACCCTATGTGTATAAATAGAAGCTTATGTTCACTTGAAAGTTAGAGAGAAACACAAGAAATCCTGTAGTTATTCTCCAAAATTGTTATTTGTAAAACCCAACAATTTGGTTGTATCTTGGGAACAAGTTTGTAATAACCCTTTAGCAACAAGAGTGTGGGGGTAAATATTGTCTGGGATAATAATTCAGTGCCTCAAAGTTATTAATTTATGTTTGTCTTTTTGTGTTATTCTTGTTCTTACTTTATTACTTTGTGTATTATTCTCAACAAGCCTATGTTACATGCAATAATTCTATACAAGAATGTTAGGTTCTAAAGACTTAGAATTTAATGTATTTAGAACTCTAATATGTATTGTTGGCAAACCATGATCAAAACATGTTGTTTAGTCTTGTTTAGACGTGCTCAAAGTTGTGTTGTTTATGTAAAGTTGGAATCGAGCTGATGCAGAATTTAATGTGCATCTCGGCCTGGCTCGATTGATCAAAGCTTAGGCTCGATCAATTGAAAATCGGGCAGATGCGTTGTTCTGCAGAATTTCCAACTTAGCGCTAACTCCTAAAACGTTTAGGGTTTTATGTTTTTGCTCTAGGTATATAAGGCAAACCCTAGCCACGTTTTTAGGTTGCTCATATTACTGTTTGTGTGAATCTCTTGTGAGATCTGTGAGGAGCTTTCCTTCACACAAGTTTAGGATTATCAAAAAGGAGATTCGTTCAAGAACTTGATGATCATTCAGTTGCTGCCATAAGAGCTTAAAGATACACAAGCAGGTGTGCTTGTACTTGCTGGAGAATCCAAAAAAGAAGGAGTCCGTGGTTTCGGAGCTTGCATGTGGTCGTGTCAGTAAGTGTCTACTGGTGGGTAGTAATAAAATGTTAGTGATCTAGGTCTTATTGTAAAACTTGGATTCTTTCATAGTGGATTCAGGTTTACCTTGAGGATAGCTAGGTTAAATCCTCCCCAGGTTTTTACCGGTATGGTTTCTTGGGTCATCATATCTTTGTGTTATTTATATTTCCGCTGCTATATACTTGATATGATTGTTTGATTGTGATAACCTAGATTTGCATAATTTGATTAAGTTAATCACTTGGCTAATTAACTAAGTTAATCATGTTGTTGTTTAAGGGGTCTAAAAATAAACAAGTGGTATCAAAGCGGGTTGCTCTCTGTTTGTAGATCTTTTGATCTCTGAGCTGATCCTTGACCCCTGTTATCATGGAATACGGATACTCTCTAGTTATTCCTCCCCACTTTGATGGGAATAATTATGCTTATTGGAAAGTAAGAATGAAAGCATTCCTGAAATCTATTGATAAGAGAGTCTGAAACTTCGTTGAATACGGATGGGAGAAGCCCACTACTCCTGTGAGTAAGTGGCAAACTTCTCAAAAAGAAGTAGCTGGGTTCAATAGCAAAGCTATGAATGTCATCTTTAACGCTGTTTCTATGAAGGAATTTAAGAGAATCTCTAATGTTGAGGTTACTCACACTGCTTGGAAAATCCTCCAGACTGTGCATGAAGTCACTAAGGCCGTTAAAATTAATAAGTTGCAGCAGTTAACATCTAGATTTGAAAGCATTAGGATATCTGATGATGAATCTTTTGATGAATTCTATGCTAAACTAAATAACATTGTTAATTCTGCATACAATCTGGGTGAAATCTATGATCAACATAAAATTGTTAGGAATATTCTTAGATCTTTGACTGAGGACTTTAGACCCAAAGTAACTGTCATCACTGAGAGTAAGGATGTGGACTCCATCCCTGTTGATGAACTTATAGGATCTCTTCAGTCCTATGAGTTGGACCTACCCAAAACTAGTAAATCCAAGTTAATGGCTCTTAAGTCAGTTGATGATGTTGAGGTTGGTGGATTTGATGATAAGCTCTCTGCTACAGAGATTGCTTACCTTGCCAAGAATTTTAGAAACTTTCTTAGGAACAGTAACAGAAGGGCAAGAGGTACAAACACTGCTGAACCTATAAACTTTAGGAAGAATGATCCCACAAAGGTTAACAACAATAAAAAACCTAGAGAAAAAGTTGGTCAATCTTCAAACAATTCTTTGGGCCCTCAGTGTTTTGGATGTCAAGGGTATGGTCACATGAAATCTAAATATCCCACATACTTGAGGTCTAAAGGGAAGGCTATGGCTGTAACCCTTAGTGATAATGAAGTTTCTGATGATGAGTCCGGATGTGACGAGGAGGGAAACTTCATTGCTTTCACTGCTACTGCTGTAGTCAATAAGAATATATCTGTTGAAGAGAACCCTTCTGATGGGGAACTCTCTGAGGATGCAGATATTCAAGAAGCCTACAATAAACTTTGTAAAGTTGCTGCAAAGGATGCCATGAATGTTGAATTAAGCTTAAAGAAAATTGCATCTCTTAAGCTTGAAAAGAAAATTTTGCTTGTTAAATTGTTTGATGCTAATGAACTTTTGAACAATGTGAAAACTGAGAATATGCTCTTGCTTGATAAAGTTAAATCTTTGGAACTTGATTTATCTATTGCTAGATCTGCTAGTTCTAAACTTGATCAAATGCTGAGTGTTCAAAAGTCTCCTTCTGACAAATCTGGATTAGGTTTTATTGAAAGCATCTTTGTGTCTGCACCCCATTCCACAAACTTCGTTCCTTCTTCTTCCTCTGAACCCCCTGTGAGTGAGGTTGTGAGTGAGACTGCTAAACTTGTAGAGGTCACACCTCTCAGGAAGATTAAGGTTGATCTGAAAGAGTCTAAACCTAAGGAGTCTACCCTTTCTAAGGACAAGATGCATGGTAAGCCTGTTTGGGTTTGTCATTTTTGTGGAAAGTCTGAACACATTCGTCCAAACTGTTACAAGCTACAAGCTACTAAGAGAGCAAACAAACCAAAAGTACCTGTGCCTCAAGCACAAGATCCTATGGTACTTATTGGTAATTGGTAAAGGCTCTAAACCTTTATTCCAATCCTGGAGTTGGAAATCACTCTAATGTGAATAAGAACTCCAATGCTCGAAGTTAGGGCTGTAAACGAGCCAAGCTCAAGCGAGTAGTGCCTGTTTGAGCTTGGCTCGTCAGTAAAAATCAAATGCTCAAGCTTGGCTCGAGCTCGAGACAAGCCTAAATATGGTGTTTGAACTCGAGCTCGTGGGAAAACCCAAAAGCTTGGGCTCGGCTTGGCTTGGCTTGATAAATTAATCAAGCCAAGCTCGAGCTTAACATCAAGCTCAAACTCAATCTCAAGTCAAGCTTTTTTGCTTGGGATCTAACAAAATTGCATTATCAAGTGCTCAAATCTTCTCAAATCTCCAACAATCAACTAAACAAAAATAAGAAAATAATATACTCATTTGTTCATGCATCTAATTCCGCCTGTGATTAGCTAACCACTGAGGACTCTGCACCTCAGGAAAAGAAAAGCACAGACCCATTCCAAACTACATACCAAACTCCACAACCACAATCCACTAATTGTTCAATGATAGTTTCGGTAGAGAGAACTCAGAGAAGAAACTAAACTACTAAACTGACCTGGGTTTTTTTTTTTTCGATGGAAAGACCGAAACTAAACTAGTAAACTAACTAGTAGAGAGAACTCAAATGGAAAGGATACTTAGCATTACTTTTATTTACTTTACTTAGAAAATGACTGAACTAGTAAACTGACAACAAAGGGACATCTAAGGGCTAAGATGGTGAAGTCCAGCTGTATGCAGGAAGTGCTATTGTACTAGAGAACTCTAGAAGAGTAGAAGTGGAAGCTGAAAAGTCTAGAAAAAGCGTGAACTCCGGTCTTTATTTATTTATTTATTTATTTATTTTTTGCTAAAAATGTTTATAAAAAAAAAAAGGAAAGAAAAAAACTTAAAGTAATGGGTACTAAAAGTGGTCTCATGTGGAAAATTTTATTATTAAAATATGTGTAATGTAAAAATATTTAGTTTATTTAGCAAATATATATCAAGCCTTTTATCAAGCTATACACGAGCTTAAGCTTGGCATGTGTTGTATCGAGCCCAGTTGTTCACGAGCTTGTTCACGAACAAATTTTTTTGCTCAGGCTCGGCTTGTTTATCAAACAAGCCGAAAACTAAGGCTCAAGCTTGGCTTATTTATAAACAAACAAACATGAACGAGCTTTTTATCGAGCCAAGCCCGAGTTGTTCACAATCGGCTTGGTTCGTTTACAGCCCTACTCGAAGTGCATCTAAAAGGTTTTGGATGTAAAAGTCTCGATCTAATTTAGTCTTTCTGACATGGTCTTTGTGCTTCATTGCTCTACCCTTTGTGACCATTGTTCTTTGGTATCTGTTTTTTTTTTTTCTAGGATTTGCATTGCATAACATTCATACATTTCATTCTAGGACTGTTTTTGTTTCCTCATTTCATTTATCTTCACATAACATGTCTTTTGTATCTTGTTTAGCTTTGATAAGCTTATTTTTTGCACTTGACTAGTCTGAGTTTTGTAGTGCATGTTGTGTGGGAAAGATGTTTATGATTTTTGATCACTTTGTCTTGATCTTGAAGTCACATGTCTTTGACTGTCGAATTTGAACCTTTTGAGATAGGCATAAATAACCATCTCACCACTGTTCACTAGCCAATCATGAACACCTTAGTGCATATCGTAAGATTTTGTACTCGAGAAAGTGTAGCACATGCACAAAAAGAACATAAGGTGTAGCCTCGATTTAAATGCTTAAAATTGGTGTGTACATTATTGGACTCAAAACTAAATCAAATAATTAAAATTGGTGTGTACATTATCCCGGCTATCTCTAATAAGTTTCTAATAAACTAAAATTTGTATGTACATTATGAGGCAAATTCAAGAAACTTACATGATTGTAAGCTTATGATTTAGGAGATGTAGGAGTTATATGATGTAACTCTTTAGGTGATGGTCTCTTTTAAATTCTATGTGATGAATTTTGTAGACTTTGTGTTTGATTTATATTCACATATCACCTCACATGTATCTCAAGCTTTTGTTAGTTGCACACACTACACAAGTTACTCTTTGCTAAACATTGTACATGTTATTGTGTGTGTTTTTGGTCTGACCAACCAAGTTTGAAAATACCTTGAGTCTTGTATGCAAAACATATTTGATGCTTGAGAATTCAAAAAGAAAATGTGTGAAAATCTTAATTTTGGGAAACTGGGTTTAAAAACTTGTGCTTTTGAAAAGCATTTCATATCATACTCGTGCATTTTGTTCATCTATTTCAATACTTTGAGGAGTTTTTGCCCAAAATGTGTTTTTGTTTTTCAAAACTATGTTTTTTTCTCTCAAAAATTAAGTGAGCCTCTGTCTGTTTCGATTGATCCAATCTGCTTTTCGATCAATCGAATGTGTTTTAAAAAATCTTTATGAGTTTCTGACTGTTTCGATCGATCGAAACTGATTTTCGATCAATCGAATATCGTAAATCAGGTTTTTTAAAAATTAGTTTTTGACTCGTTCAAAACACTTTTTCAAAAAGTTTTCAACTTTTCTCTCTCTCTCCGACTCGGATAAGCTCACTCATCAAATTTTTGTCGTTTTCCTCCCAAATTTTTGAAAGGTTTTTCTCCTCTAAGGCCGGTAAGTCCATTATACCCTTCCTTTTAAGTTTATTTTCAATTTTCATGCATTTATCATGCATTTTTTCTTTGAAAATTTCAAACCTATGCATATTGGGATTTTGGATGTTTCAAGCTATTTTTTATGAAATTGATCTTTGGGTTTTTGTTGGGAGATGTTTTAAACTTGATCTATGATGCTTAATTTGATCAATTTGGGGTTTTGTGTTGAATTGAAATTCTAGGGCTTGAAATTAATCCGAATTGGGGATTTTGTTCAAATTGGGTGAAATTGATAAAATTGGCTTGTTGAATTGATGTAATAGATCATTCTAAACTGTATGTTGTGTTGTGTGATGATCAATTGGTCAATTTGTTTTACAAACAAACAAGTGGTTTTTCAAACTTTGGGGTTTTTGATAGAAACTCTTTGCTCAAGCCAAATTTTGTGAATTTAAACTTAAATTGAACTTAGTTTCACTGCATTAAAGCATGCATCATGCAATTTAATCTGTTCATGCATCATATAGATTTTTGTTCTATATTTGTTTTGTGCTAACTTGCAGTCTGCCCTTGGTTTTTCCTTTTTGTTCTTTTTGGTTCTGCTTTGTGTCTTTGTCCTTTCCTTAGCACCATGCCAAGGAAGACTAGAGCTCATAGGACTCTCTCCTCTTCTTCTGAGTCTCCATCTAGGAGGGAGCTATTTAAGGATGCCAAAAGCAGAGAGGCGAATGAAAAGTTGAACAGTAAAAGGAAATTTTGGGTTGAACGTTCTGTTGTTTTAGATGAGGTAGATCTTGCCATTAGGACAAATTTTGAGAGTAGGGGCTGGCTGTCTTTGTTGGAGATAGATCATCCACCCCCGACTGCCCTGATTAGAGTGTTCTACTCGAACCTCTCTTGCCACGTCTATGATTCCAACACCCTTGTTAGGAGTTGGATACGAGATGTTGAGTTCACCATTACCCCTAGGGTAGTGGCTGAGGCTCTTGGGGTCCCGGTCGTTATGCAGCCCGTCTATCCGTATGAGGAGTCTCCACCCTTAGATGGCGTCATGTCATACATCACTGGGTCTTCTATCCTGTGGGGTTCTGATCCTCAAATCACATCCGCTGAGCTTTCTGAGACTTCCTATCTTTTTCTTAGGATAGCGTGTCATTCTTTGTGGCCTATTTCTCATCTTCACACCATCCCTATTGAGAGATGTGTGTTTTTGTATGCCCTTGTCTCTGGTGCTTCTATTTCTTTTCCTCATTTGTTTCTTCGTTCTTTGAACGAGATTCATAGGAGTAGCATTGTAGGTCATGCTCTTGTTTATCCTATTTTCATTCATAGGATTTTGTTGTTTTTAGGATTAGATGATTTCTCCGCGTCTGAGCCCGTACATATTACTAGTCCCATAGGTGCCACCTTCCTTAGGCAGAGGGATGCTCATTTGAGACCTCCTTGTGTTCAGTCTTCTGGTGTTGTACCTCCTCATCCCTCTTCTACAGGTGATGCACAGGCTGAGACATCTGGTGCTGCTACTACTGTTGCTGCTGATGTTCCTCCACCGACTACTTCGGATAAGTTCGACATTCGATGTATGTTGGATCATGTCTTGACCGTTCAGGCGGCTCAGGGACAGGTTTTGGTGGACTTGCTTGATGAGGTTCGTGCTATGTGTGCAGAGTTGGTGCATTTTAGACGATCTCCTACGCCACCTCCTTTTGATGATGGATTCTGATTGCCCTTTGACATTCAATCACAAAAAGGGAGAGTAGCATTTTGAGTAGCTTTTGTATAGCTTGTAGAGTTTTTGTCAATAGGGGGAGCTTTTTTTTGGTTGGTTGGAGCCTGTGGTGATTAGATTGTATCTAGGAGCTGCACTTTGTATTTACATTCTTTTTAGCTCTTGATGTATTTTTGTTGGGCTATTCATGTTAGGGGGAGATACATTTTTTTATTTATTCTTGTTTCACTGCTTATTGATTTATATTTATGAGTTATTCATTGATATATGTATTTATTTTGTGTTTTGGTGAAATCAATAATTTATTTTGTTTACTTGTATTTTTCACACATGCGTTTATGTGTTTGTTGAGTATTTCAGGAAATACAGGTTGATTCAATTGAGCTACTGTCTACACCTACAACTGATGGATAGTAGTTAGGATTGGATTTGTTATGTAAAGGGCTTTATTTTTGTAAACTTTGAGCTTTTAGTTTGTGTTTTGTCACGGATTGCCAAAGGGGGAGTTTGTTAGATTCTAAAGACTTAGGATTTAATGTATTTAGATCTCTAATATGTATTGTTGACAAACCATGATCAAAACAGGTTATTTAGTCTTGTTTAGACTTGCTTAAAGTTGTGTTGTTTATGTAAAGTTGGAATCGAGCTGATGCAAAATTTAATGTGCATCTCGACCTGGCTCGATTGATCGAAGCTTATGCTCGATCAATCAAAAATTGGGCAGATGCATTTTTCTGCAGAATTTCCAACTCAGCCCTAACTCCTAAAACGTTTAGGGTTTTATGTTTTTGCCCTAAGTATATAAGGCAAACCCTAGCCACGTTTTTAGGTTGCTCATATTGCTGTTTATGTGAATCTCTTGTGAGATCTGTGAGGAACTTTGCTTCACATAAGCTTAGGATTATCAAGAAGGAGATTCATTCAAGAACTTGATGATCATTCAGTTGCTGCCATAAGAGCTTAAAGATACACAAGTGGGTGTGCTTGTACTTGTTGGAGAATCCAAGAAAGAAGGAGTCCGTGGTTTCGGAGCTTGCACGTGGTCATGTCAGTAAGTGTCTACTGGAGGGTAGCAATAAGATGTTAGTGGTCTAACTCTTATTGTAAAACTTCGATTCTTTTATAGTGGATTCAGGTTTACCTTGAGGATAACTGGTTAAATCCTCCCCAGGTTTTTACCGGTGTAGTTTCCTGAATCATCATATTTTTGTGTTATTTATATTTCTGCTGCTATATACTTGAATGATTGTTTGATTGTGATAACCTAGATTTGCATAATTTGACCAAGTTAATCACTTGGCTAATTAACTAGGTTAATCCTGTTGTTTAAGGGGTCTAAAAACAAACAAAGAAATTAAATAAATGATCATTGGCCATGTAGGTTCTTTTTTATTATGTTGTTGAAGTGACATCAATAACATTCATTATCACATTATTTGGTAAATAACATTCATTATCACATTATTTGGTAAGTATTTTATAGTAATATTGATAGTAATTGTAGCATTTTCCATAAAATAGTAAACCAACCAGTTATTTTATTGAAGTTAGAAATCTTAAACTATGTATATTTCACTCCTACAAATAGCAAACACACTTGGCATCCAACCCACCCATCCTATGATATTCTTAACCGTTTAACTTGGGGATTGATGCCAGAGAATTTCATGATTTGATTTTCGAAAGTGTAAAAAAGCATTTCTTGAACCTTTAACACCTAGCATAACATGAATGACATGGCCCATAGCTCATAAAGTACAAGTTATCAATTTGAATATTTCCTCTCCTTTCTCTTTGCTTTCTCTGTAGGATCAAACTCAATTATAAAATTATAAACGGTCTTCTTTTCTTAGTTGGGGTTCTTAAATGTTTCTATTGGAAATACTAAGAAGTCCAGTTGAGCTACAAGATTTTTAATATCCTAAACTACCTTCTACTCCTACATAAACAAACACACTTTAGTTCTAACACACAATCAATCATATTATCAAGTTGTGGTAAATTTTTATTATCTTAATAAATAGCTAATTTATTATTGTCTTAATTATCAATGTTAGGATCAATTATTAATTTAAGGTATATTATAAAAATGAGCATTCTATTTTTAAATCTGAAAATCTCCCACCTATTTGCATACATTTAAGAGGAAGTATTAGTAGATAAAATTCATATTCTACCAACAAGCATGATAATAAATATAATAGGTCTCACAAGTCATAGGCTCTGTGACAATTGAGGAATGGTGGTGAGAATGGTAGCGAGAGTAAAGGTAATGGTGGTGTAATCCTCTATGAAGCCAGTAGTAAAGAAATTCCACCGGTCCCACATGAAGTAGAATTAATATAATTACTCCATCAATTCTCCAAATGGGCAAATGTGAAGCTCTCTGTACCATGCTGCTGAATAAGTAGCATACGATTCCACTGAGTAATATATGATCATCCCTATCCG
Organism: Quercus aquifolioides; assembly: GCA_019022515.1. Taxonomy (NCBI): domain Eukaryota; kingdom Viridiplantae; phylum Streptophyta; class Magnoliopsida; order Fagales; family Fagaceae; genus Quercus; species Quercus aquifolioides. The sequence goes on along the minus strand of CM032333.1, from coordinate 27,817,643 downwards.
GAAGTTTAATATAACCAAAAAAAAAATACTTAAGACAATTACCATCTGTACTTAACTTTTATGATCATTAGCTTTTGTCAACAGAAAATGTTTAGTGGTGCATGCAATTCTTGTGCTATAACTATGAAGGGATCGATTATGAATATAGAAAGAAAGAAAAAAAAAAGTAATGAGTTTATGTAAAAGTGATTTTTCACCAGTCACAATTAATTATATTATCAAGTTGTGGCAAATTGTATGATCTTAGAGAAGAACAGTTTGATAGTTAGGGGAGGAGATTTAAACTCTAAACATTTCCATTAGAAACACTATGAGATGTCAGTTAAGTTAAAAAGCTTTTGACTACATGCATATGTTTATATGAGTAATGTTAGGGACATAATTTTTTAGCGTAAAAAATAATGCGCACAAAGTTCACAGGTCACGAATTCAGTGCAAAAAAAAGTAAGTGTATGTACTTTGTGTGCAATAGTGCGTTTGAAATAAACACCACTCATTTTGATATATATAAATTGATAAGAGGGTAAGTTGTGATAAGAAACACATTAGTTTTACATGGATCCATCATTGACACAACTTTTATTATATAATATCAATCACAGTAGATTATTTCAATAATTATGAAAAATATGGTAAAAAAAAATATTTTATCCCTATACATATTGGTGCTTATATTGATGCTTATTGTGCACTGACCAATTTTGCTCTCTGTCAACAAGTAGGTTAATTGCTGCCTTTCGCATTTCGATAACGAGAAAGAGAAATCCATATCTGGTTGTGAAGCATCCTCAATAACAGAAAAGGGAGTATGAGAAAGTTGGTTTGGTCCATTTCACTCTCTTCCTTGACTATGAATGAGTATATGCCTTGTACAGCCCAAGGAGCCAAGATCAAATACTATGATACAATGAAACCACGAGAAGTTAGTATACAAAATGCAAACCATTTAATTTAGTTATATATATTATCAAAACGTAGCCATAATATATTAGGTCGTTTTCAATTTGTCTTATAAGTAGTTCCTACGTACAAATTTTAGAAAGATTGAACTTGAATTTGATCCATCATCTGCATGTTAATAACCTCATCAAAAATAAAAGAATGTTAACAACTATCCTTAAGAAACAATGCCAAGAGTATGTTTTTTTTATCTTTCTTCCTAGTTTTCTTACGTTGGTCATACAAACTTGTTCATATATATATATATATATATATATACAGCGATGGTGTACTAAACAATAAGGTATTAAGGTGTTAAACCCTAGTAAAGTAATTTCAAGAAAAACTTAATTGCCACCCTCAACGCTTGGCTAACCGTGCGTCCCTTTTGTCACATGGCCCATTATGCTACATTTAACAAGAAAATATAGCAACAAAAACACAAGTTACAAACTGTGCTAGCTAGTATGTGTAAGAGACAGAGAGAGAGGGCTTCAATTATTGTCTCAGACTCGAAAAATTATATCTTGTTTCGAGTGTACATGTCATTTCTTTCATAACAAATGAGTGTCACAGATGCCATAAGAGAGATGGCATATACACCCAAAACAGGCCAAGGTATATCATCGCTTCAAACTCTCTTTACACGCTATCTATACACATGATGTGACATCATGTTTTAGATGCGGACATTTTTTAAAAATGTAGACACCCGGTGTGAAAGCGTGGACATTATATGCATTCATAGAATATGTGAAACATTAGATTTTCCAAGCAAAAATAATAATAATAATAATAAAAGAAAGAAGATTAGCTAAGAACACCACCTTAAAGCTACCAAGAGGTTTCCAAGGCCAGTCAGTGAGAATTCCTGGTATAGAAGCCATACTTTCTTTACTATTCAGTGTATTTATTACTATATATACACTACGAAGCTTCTTGATGATGGACTCAGCCAGTGCACAGTTACTAGTCTAGTCGGTACGGATATCTACCTCTTTCTTGGTCGGACATGTATATTTATCACAGAGCAACTCCCGCATATACAGTTGCCACCGCTTTTGGTGGTCCTCACCCCTCATTATATCTTTGGTTTGTACGTCGGCGTTATAAAGACATTAGTTGATTGGTTTGTGACGTGTGGAGCGTCACGATTTGATATCGTAGAGATTGAGATAGAGATGAGGGGAAGCAATAAGAGAGGGAAAAAAAATAAGAAGAGTTACGTGGTTCAGGCACCAAACGTCTCATGTTGGCTTAATGTATTGTGGGACTTATTCTTATATTTTGAATATAAACCAAAAATTTATTTAACTTTTGGTTTTTTTTTTTTCATTTAAAATCTTTTCTTTTTTTAGATGCAAACTTACAAATTAAAACGAATTCATCGTGTTACTCAATAATTATACAACTAAAGCAAACACTATTTAATGAGTGAAGCAACCAAATACTAAACAATTATGATTGAAAATTTTAATAAAATTATATATTTGATATTTTTAAATAAAATTTGAGTATAAATTTATTTACTAGTGAAAAATTAATAAGTTCTTTCAACATTTGTGTGGGGGAAATTAAATAAATTCCACACTTTAAAATTGAGAAAAACAAACCGTCATTGCCACATCTAATGAAAATATTTTTTTTTAATTGGTTTTTCTTTGATTAAAAAAAAAAAAAACAAAGTTTAGTTACAAAATTATTTGTAACGTAAGACTACAACTTTAATATAATTTTATTGAAAGCGAATTTTGACAAATCTACCATTGGATTACATTTTTTTCTTATATCTTCCGTACTTGCAAAATTTCTAGAAGATTAAAGATTAGTAGCTATGTAATCAATCAATTGTTTAAATTGCAAGTTTTTGTAGTGTAAAACTATGCATAAAAAATAAATTTATAGATCATATAGTAAATAATATCCGATTTGCACAAAATTTGACATGTGTATTAAGTGCGTAAAGAACATGTAATCCAATAATTAGATTTTCGAAATATTTAGTAATATTTATGATATTGAGTAAGGTTGTAACCTTAAGTTACAACCAAATTTGCAGCTAAATTTTGTCCAAAAAAATATACTTTTATTTATTAGTGAATATTTGAGGCTTAATTAATACTTCGATTGGTACAGGGATATCGTTATTAGTAAAAATTTAGGGGCCCTTTTTCATTGGAGCCATAGGCTGTTGCATATTTGCCTCACCTATTACGCCAACATTAGCTACATGTTTAATATATAATGAAGTACATGAATACATAAAACCCTAGTAGGATATATATATATATAGGAACTACATGGTTTAGGATTAGCCCTAAACAAGTTTTACACTTAGTTGAGCCTTTACAAATCAGAGTAAGATAGTTAGGTGCTCTAAAAGCCATGGACACTCACGTTATCCCCAAAAAAAAAAAAAGTATCACAATATTTCAAGTGCCTGTATGCATGTGCCGTTTTTATAAATGGTTTGAGAGAGTTAAGCCTTGGGAATAGAACTTAAAATCACCATCTTGTTAATATAGCCCATATGATCCTAGCCAATTAGTAAACTTAACTTTCTCTTTCACAAAGCTTTGTAGTGATTGAAAATCATTTGATGTCTCCTTAGAACATCATCAAAGTTATTAGGTTCTAAGGAATTAGGAACTAATATATTAGAACTTCATTTTGTAATGTTGGCAAACTATGATCAAAACGTTTTAGTCTTGTTTATACCAAGGAAGACGATACCGTACCGTACCGGCCGGTACGGCCGAAATTTTCCGTACCGTTACCTTGGCCGGTACAGAAACGTTGGCATTCTGTACCGGTTTAAATACCGGCCATACCGGAGCCATTTCGGTTGTACCGGAGAAAATTCCAGATTTCGGCCGGTAAATCTAAACCGGCCGGTAAAGAAAAATAAAAAATAAAAAATAAAACCTTGCCGTCGCTTGCCACCACAGATCCGGTCGCCGACACAACGCCGATATCAGAGTTCTCTGCTTTTTCTTCTCGGCCTCACGTTGCTACTACTACTGCTCCGTCCTCTTCTTCTTTTAGCTTCATCTTCTTCTTCTTCACTTCCTTTTTTTAGTTTTCTCTTCATCTTCCTTTCTCTTGTTTTATCCGCCCCTACCCACGATAGTTGATTAGTTTTTTACTACTAATTGGCACACTTTTTAAGGGATTGATACTAGTTTGACCGGTGAAGATTTAACAAATAGTGAAAATTTGAATGTAATTTATTGACTATTCAAACTCTCTTTTATCACATCAACCAGTAGCTAGTAAAAGTCACACTCACGTGTTCAACACTTCAGCTATAGGCTTTATTTTGAATTTCATTTTTCATTTTTGTTTTAATTATCTAACTACATTATTTTTATTATTATTATTATTATTATTATTGGTGAATTGAATAAATTAGGCATTTATATTCAATGAGACATAGACTTATGATTTTATATAAAAATAGCGGTAATTCCGAAACGGTATACCGGTATTGACCGGTATCCGAAATATATCGTACTACTAGCTAAACCGGTACAGCATCCGGTACAATATTGACTTCCTTGGTTTATACTTGCTCAAAGTGTATTTATATGTAAAGTTGGAATCAAGTGTTCTACAAGATTTACTGTGTAAATCTGCCTGGCTCGATCTATTGAAAATTAGGCTTGATCGATCGAAAGTCGTGTATATTTTTTTTTGCAGAATTTTCCAACTCAACTCAAGCCCGTTTGACGTGTAGGGTTTTATGTTTTGCCCTATGTATAAAAGGGTAAACCCTAGCCACGTTTTGAGGTTGCTCTTTATGCTCTGTGTGTAAATCTTTTGTGAGATCTAGAGGTATTTGCCTTCACACATACTTAGGGTTATCAAGAATCAAGACTATGTCAAGAACTTGGTGATCGTTTCAGTTGCAGAGTCACTATTGTGTAAAATTCGATTCTTTCATAGTGGATTTGTTTTACCTTGAGAATAGCTAGGTTAAATCCTTCTCAGGTTTTTTACCGGATTGGTTTTCCTAAGTCATCATATCTTTGTGTTCTTTATTTTCCGCACTTTACATTGATATGATATATTTGTGTTAACCTAGATCTGGTTAATTTGACTAAGTAATCACTTAGCTAATTAACTAGGTTAATTTAGTTGTGTTTTAAGGGGTTTAAAAATGTACAAAAGTTAAAACCCAGACATATTAACATTTCAAATTGAGTTATCAATGTCATAACTAGGAGATTTTTCCTGTAGGCCTCCTTACTAGACCTATATTTCTGATAACATTTATAGGAATGGATGTACTTACCGAACACCATGAGATATGATTTTTAACAGTGATCATAACATTGTACAGTAGAGGTGTATGGGTGAAGTGTTTGTGGCAGACATGTTTTGCTTGCTTTTATTGGAGGCTGAATGAAGTTGTTAACTGACTTGCTAGCGATGATGGCAGTGCTTCAGTCTGAAGAACAGATGTGTTGCTACTTCCTTCTCTTCTGTCTCCATTTTTTGAAAATCATGGAAAAAACTTTGCCAGATTCTTGTTTTGTTTCCATGCCCCCATCAAAACTAAGAAACACTGGTTATTCTCCTTGAATCGAATGTCTTTGTTAATGGATCCTGCATTAGTAAGTGGAAGGAGCTTTACAGCTTTGAAGTACTTTTCTCTTGATGTCCCTGCCATAAAATGTTGCCAGAAAAGGGTTTTGTTTTGTGCTATATATTTTAGGAATGATGATTGATTTCAAATAATTTGATTCATGAAAATTTAAAAATCTGCACTGTGTAGATTTTTTTTATTTTAAATATTTCATCCTCATATGAGAAAATATAATGACGTTTTACATCATTTTAGAGAAAATTGAACACCTTATACTAATATTGAAGTTGAACATTCATACCCCAGATGTGAACTTGTCATGGTAACTTTTGCATGTTATCAATTATTTGCTTCAACTTCAACACCAGGCAACAAATTTGACTCTTTGAGTTAACGTTTTATGAGAACTTGTTGCTTGTTTGCAACAAACCTTATCCTCCAAAATTGTTGCTCCAATTAGAGAATGATAATTTTAAACATCTTGGCTACATGCCCACGTGGGGTATGCCATGGCCTAGGCTGCGTGCTCACGCGAGCATGCCACGGCCTTGGCTGAATGACCACAGTGGGCTGCCATGCCTAGGCAGCATGCCCTGGCACTGACTTGTTGGTATGACTTCAAAGAAATGCATGTCTTTGCAACCATGCCAGCCAAGGAAAAATATATACTTTGTATCATATTTTATTACTATAATTTTTTAAAATTGATGCCCCATTGCAATAAAATCAACAAATCATATCGTGCACTAGCATAATATATTATCCGATGATCATATATGCCAAAAGAATGAATCAAAATTAACCTTTGTCATTCGTTCTACTTCATTTTATTGAATTGAATTCTAAACGAAGCTCAAAAGTAGAAAAATGGTGAAAGGCAAATGGCTAAACTTAAATATGCAGGATAAGCCTCTCCTTAGGACTGCTTTAGTACTTTTGCCTAGTTGTAAAATAATTTTGGTTAAAATATTATTTTTAATCATGAATGTCGCTTTTTGGCAAAGTCAACAGAAAAATGTGATGAAGAATAATAGGTGAGGCACTTTGATATCTTTATAATGGGTCCGTTTGGATTAAATTTATTGTTGCTGAAACTGAAAACTGAAAACTGAAAACACTGTAGCAAAATAATTTTTAAATGTGTGAATAGTACCGTGAGACCCATTTTTAATGAAAAAGTTGATAAAAAATGAAATTTGTGGGTCCGTGAACAGTGCACAAATACACTGTTCATGAACAAAAGTCAACCAGTGCGGCTACTGTTTATGTGAACAGTAGCTGCACAGTAGCACACAGTTCCGCTTTGCTCCCTCTCACGCTTGAAAAAAAAAAAAAAAAAAAAGGTCCAAAACGTGAAAATGAAAACGCGCCGTGAGGATAATCTCAATCCAAACGCTCACAATAATTGAGAGTGTAAATAGTAAGTTTTGAAAATTGAGAAGCCAATTTAGGAAAGGACTTGATTTAGGTCCAGTGTATCTAGTGCACTAGACTCGGTCAGATGGTGACACGTGTTTAAAAGTGGATACATGTAATCATCTCAACAAATTCAGTACTACTGGACACTGGACCTAAGTCTGACCCTTTAGGAAAAACCAAAATAAGTTTAGAAACACAAAAAATTTCAAAACTATCTAAATGATAAGTTATTATTAGATTTGAATCTTATGTCTCCAACCGAAAATACCATGTGATAATACCATGATAGTTGAGGGAGAAGACTCTCATCATTTGAACTGTCAAACCCGAATTTAATGGGTATAACTATAAAGTGTGTCATTTTTATTGTAATGCACTTAATGCTACCTACATAAATTAATATAGACATGAGCTTGAAGTCCTGTGTGGACTGTCATCTTCATTCTTCACGTTGAACCTACCCAACTTATTATATTTAAAGCCTCCTCACCACTCACCAGCACAAATCTACTTGCTACATACTTGCAAAAGCATTGAAAAGGGGGCCACGTAGCACTATTGTATTAATGGTGAATATGCTTGCTTTAAAAAAGTTTGATTTGTATCAACCTTGAATTGATAAACTAATCAAATTCAACAATCATTCCTTAAGGGCATAATTATGGCAAAGAGTTTTTTTCAATAGTTAAGAGACAAAAATAGGGATGAAAAAAGAATTTTTTCAATAGTTTAGAAATGAAAAATAAACTTTTAGTAAAGTTTAAGGACATAAATTAAATATTTTCAATAGTTTAGGGATGAAAGATGAACTTTTCAATAGTTTAAGGATGAAAAATGAACTTCTTAAAATTTAGGAATGAAAAAAAAAAAAAATTAGTAAAGTTTAGGGACCAAAATAGTATTGTAGCTTGTATTTGATAGGGGCATAATAAAAAAACTCAGTAAATTAATGATTTTTAATTTCAAAAACAAGACAATTTTGAAATATCCCAAAAATGAAACACAACCAACAACTTGGGGCCAATGGAGTAATAATAAAGGAAAAATATCATGAAATTTACACCAAAAATCTTAAGTTAATATCAAAGCCAGTTGGAACCCTTGGCAATATGGTAGCTAGGGAGATCAACAAAACATATATACACATCTCACTTGTGTTAGTTAGAACTTAAACGAACCATGTTTGCAAAAAAAAAAAAAAGGAGTGAATACCAATTAGTTCAACTGGTAAAATCTCTAATGGTTGTATAAGAGATTTGGAATTCAATCCCCTATCATCAAGAGCGGACACCATAGGTTGAAACTCTCTTTAAAAGAAAAAACAAAACAATAAATGTCATTAAGCCAATTCTGTGTCCCACTGAGCCCATTGTGGAAGATATATATATCCAGTACTGTTGTAATGTTTTTCTTTCAAGAATCCTTTCCATGTTCTCACTTCTCGTGCAGGCTAATGGGCTTGCCCATATTGCCCCAATGGGCCACTTTATAAAATGATAAAACAATTCCTATCTCCACTATGCCAGGACCCATTGTTGTGTGGGCTTGAATATTATATAGGGCCACTTCCTCTCTTTTTCCTGGTCTGGTTTAATAACAGTATTCAGGTCAAAGTTATATATATCCACTATCAAAGTTGAAAATGAAGATAGTCTTAATTTAACCTTTTGTTAATGTTATATTGTTTTTTGTTTATATAGAGAACAACATGTCTACCCACCTCTTTAGCCCAATGGGTTGCCCTTTTTGTCTTGGATTAGGCTAGCTCCCATTGCCTCTCTGTCACCTCGTGTTGTCCATGCTATGGTTGGAGATGGCCCTAGCCCATTCCCTCTTGTTGTTCTGTTGTCTTGCTTGATCAATAAAGTAATTTTGTAAGAAAAAAATGAATTTAAATTTTTTAGAAAAATAAAACAAAAGATCACTCACATTAATTTTTAGTTTTTAAAAACTCAGCTACTTTATCTATTTTAAAACATCAATTTACAATGCACCCAACATCAAATATGTAATGTTGAATTTTATCAACCATCTTGTTGGCTTTATTCCGTGTCAATTTGCTTGTAATTTAGCACTTAGTAATCCTGTATTTAGGTGGGATTCATGTAAGAGTAGTGTGTGAAGAGAGTGTGAAGAATTGCTCAACAATGTGCAAGGAAGCAGGGATTCGCGGCTAGGACTCGCGACTGACTCGCGGCTTGCAAGCCGCCAAATGCTGCACACATGAGAAGCATGCGGGGAGGTGAAGGGCCATGCCAATTGTCGCACTACAGGACAAAAGTCTCAAGCTGGCCAGGCCGTTATCTCGCGGCTTGAACTCGCGACTTAGACCAATCGCGAGGCCAAGCCGCCAATCAGCCTTGTTTGGGAAAAACTGACTCTTCGTATTCCAAACACACACCACTATATATAAACCCTTATACCCACGAAATGTAGAGAGCTTCCAGAGAGAATTTTGTGAGAGAAACCCTATAGAAAAACTAGATTGCCTCATCCCCAATCTTCATCTAAGAGACTCTTCAAATTCCTCTACTCTCTTCCTCTCCATTGATACATCCTTGAGAGGTTCTTGACCAAATCCTTTTCTCATCACACCCACGTCTGTGAGAAGGCATTTTGGTGTTAAGGGAAGCAGTTTGGAAGGGACCAATGGTTATTGGTTGATGCTATGGGTTATAGCGGAATCCGGTAAGCTAAAAAAGAAAAAGGTTCGACGCAACCTCGTTGGAGCAGGAAACTTGGAGGGCTTAGGTACCTGGGTAGATTAGGCTTGGAGGGTCTATTGTTGTTCATGTATCCCAACTACATTTTCTAGTGGATTATTGACCACTTGGAGGGCAGCGGAGAGGTTTTACGCCGAGGGCTTCGGTTTCCTCTTCGATAACACATCGCGTGTTGTCCTTGTATTTGCATCTCTCTTCCTTTATCTTTGCCTTTTATTTTCTGCTATGGATGTGATTATAATTGGCTTAGATTGTTTATCAATTCTGTGTTTGGCTTATGTTCATGTTCCGCACATTAATTGTTTAATAATAAGCTTGAATTGATAATTTGTAATTTGGAGTCTAAACGTTCAAGGGTGTTTTATACACATATTGAACATTCAATTGGTATCAGAGCGGCTACACTTGTTGTGGTTTAAATACCTAAGTGTGATCCTTAACCCCTTGGTTTATTTGCCATGGATTGTGCTTTGTATGCCTATTTGTATGATTTGATTGATGATGAATGTAACATGCCACGTGTTTGTGAAAATGCCTCTATGAGTGATAATCCTCATAATTGTGATGCTATGTTACATGAATCTTTGGATGTTGTTGATATTACAAATGACAAACTCTTGAAGCAAAATGCTAAGAAGTTTCAAAAGAATTTAAGCAAGTTATTTTGTGAAAATGATGATTTGATTGCTAAGCTCAATGAATCCAACAAATTGGTTGAGAAATATAAAAAACTTGCTGAAATTTCTCTTGAAAAGTTGAAAGAGTTTGAATGTTTGAATATGGACTTGGACGCTAAACTTGTTTTGTCTAACAAACTTGTTGATGATCTTAAATGTGAAAATGAATCTCTTAAGATGCATGCCAAGTGTTTGATTGCTGAACTTATTGCTAAAATGGATGATAATATATGTTTCAATCATGTTGTGGTACCCAACTTTGTGCCTAATGTGTGTTTTACCTCTAAGGACAAATCGGTGTACATTCCTCCACATAAAAGAAACCAGAAGGTGGAGAGAAAGGCTATTAAATCAAAGCCTCCATTTAGGTCTCAACCTAAGGCTTTGGATGGATCTAAGTTTGTTCCAACTTGCCACCATTGCGGTGTGATCAGTCACATAAGACCTCAATGTTCTAAGTTGAAGAGAGAACAAAAACATGTTGCTAGATCCCTTCCTAAAAAGCCTAGTGGACTTAGACACATTGTTTGTCACCATTGTGGTGCTTTTGGTCATCTAAGACCTCACTGCTCTAAGTTTCATGCTCTTAAAAGAATTAAAAGAAAAGAGAAACTTGAGCTTTTTGGAAGTTATGCTATGAAAGCTAAACCGGATTTGAGTGAAAATAGCATGTTGTTAAAGAAAGTGTTTAATGCTCTTAACTCCTTAACTATGTGCATCTTCGGTTCTCACTCTTCCAACCCTCGTCTTACTTCTCATGAGACACTCATTCCAAACAATCGTTCAGTTTGGATGAGGAAGGGTTCCTATGATTGAGCTTTTGCTTTTTTTGGTCCTTGATCTAATTCTTTCGATCTTTGTAGGACCTTTCATGCCTTGTTTGTCATTTCTTCATGCATTTGTGTATTTTGCATTTATTTGTATGCATTGTTTTTGTTTTGATCTTACTTTTATGTTTTAGTTTTGTGTGAGTAAAAAATCCAAAACCACATAAAAAGCGAAAAATTCAAAAAGTTTGATCGTATATGTTTGAGCACATATCACATGTGAGTTTTGCCTTGTACCTTCGTACAAATGGCTTTATGCATTTACGAGCTTAGCTTTTTCTTTATGCACTTATATCTTTGTGGGAAAAATCTTGACATCTATGTGTGATTGTTATAAATTGATCTTCAAGCTTGTCATGAATGATTTGTCAATAGTCATGTTGGTTTTGATACATGCGTAGACTTGTACCTATATATCTTCCCACTTTTTTTTTATTGCTTAAAGAGCTCAACAAATGTAAATCTCAAAATGAAAAGAGATAATGAGCTGCAAAAGTCATCGCACATACTAGTATTTGACTAGGAAAAAGGGAAAGCGACTTTTATGAAAATGTATGTTGCCCAAAAAGGCCAAAGGCTTGTTCATCAAATTGAAATACCAAAAATTTCAGGCATTAATCTCAAAATGAGATGTATTGATCCAAAATTATCAAATGTTATGATTTGTAAAGAAGCCAAATGAAAAGCTTCAAAGATATGTAATCACTTTCTTGTGGGAGGTCATATATGTTCATTTCTATAATTGAGATAGACCACTTGACTTAGTACTAGTTGTGTATGACTTGATTGAATTGATCATTGAAGTTTCATTCTAGACTAAGGACTATTCCACACTTGATACACACACACAACACACATGCCTAATGTTCAATGAATGCTTTATTCATTTGTTCGATTGTACTTGTTTAAATGTGATGTGTGTGTGCTCAACTATATATGGATCAATCCAAAAAGATTTTTGATCATTTTATATGTTTTTGGAAGTGATTTTTATCACTCTTTGTGTTCATGTTTAGTGCTTACATTGTTTTTCAGTGTTTAAACATGTTTTGTGTTGAAAAACAGGTGTCAGAGTTTTTCGCGACTCACTCGTGACTCACTCGCGACTTACTCGCGACTCGCCAGTCGCCAACCCCAGTCGCGAGTTTCATCCAGAAGCTTTGGTGACTCACTCACGACTCGCAAAATTTTCGCGACTGAACTTCACGACTCGCCCAGTCGCGAAACGCCCAAAAACAGCTTTTTAAAGGACTTTTCATGGGAAACCTGTTTTAAACCTCTCCCATCCTCTGTTAAACTCCCCTTTCACTATTTTTATATCAAAACTCAATCAATTTGAATGGTTTTTCATTCCATTAATATCTCTAAGGTAATTATGAACTTTTTTCATTGTTTTTGATCCTTAGACTATGTTTTGGAGAGTTTTGTGCCCTTGGTTGAGTTTTTCAACATAAGGGTTGGGAAAACTTATTTTCTAGTCAAATTTTTGTATGGGATTGGTTTCTTTTAATGATTTGCTTTGGATGTTGGCCCCTTGTGGCAAAAAGAACATGTATTGAGGGTGTATTTCATATTGTTCATGCATTGTTTCTCATTGTTGTTCATAGTGTGCATGCTAGGTGTTTGATAAAATGCCTCTTAGGCATTTTCTCGCTTGTTTGGACTCCGATGAGTATCAAATTTTGGGGTTTCTCATGTTTCCTCATTAGGAACATGTTTAGTTCATTGGTTGTGTATTTAACACACCTTGCCCCACATGTGCATTTTCCATGCATTGGTCATGCATTGCACTTTGCCACTTCTTGCACACACATTGCTACCCTTGTCATGCATTGGTTCATACATTATTTCTTCATACTAGCATGTCATGTCTTAGGATTGAGTTTCATTTTCTCATTCATCTTGCACCCCTCATGCATCATAATAATTGTTCATATCTTCATCTCTTGCCCTCGTTTCTCCTTGACCCTTTGTCTATTCTTGACAAAAAGGGGGAAAGTATATCGGAGAGTTTTTGTCATTTCTATATGACCCTTGTGCACATTCTTAGGGGGAGAAATTCTATTTCTCGTGCACATTTGTAAGGGGAGAGATATTCCATAGGGGAGATGCATATACCAAGGGGGAGAAGACATTGAGCTAATAAGAAAACTTTGTTTTGGTGTTTGGTGTTTGATCAAGTTGCTCACATGTTTCACATCATGATTACTTGATCGCAATTTACCTGTTACATTATACTTATCCTTTTATGACTTGCTTTACCTTAAGGGTCTAATGTGTTTTGTGCAAGTGCTTCAGGTTACAGGTATATATGTTCCAAGTGCATCACAGCTTCTCATCATTTTGAAGGGGAGAAACTTTAAGCACTTTTAGTTTATTTAAAATGTTTTATGAGTTTGTACCTGGTACCTTTGTAGGTTTTTAAGGTTCTTGTTTATGTTTGTACCCATATTGCTTTTGTAAGCTTTTAGGGTTTGTTTCTATGCACTTTGTAGGCTTTATGGTTTGTACCTTGCTTTATGCAGCCTTTGTGCTTTGTTAAAACAGTACTTCTAACTAAATGTTCTGCATTTCCTTTTAAGTACTGTCACTCTTGTGCCCTTGTAGGATTTTTCCTAGATGCACATACTTCATGTACTGTGCATTGGTTGAGTGTTGGTCATTCAAGTGATTTGCCTTGTGTTTGTCAGCTTGAATGTCCGGATGTTCATTCCAAGTGTGAATGAGCATTGTGATCACTTGGTTATAGTGATTGCTTGTTTAGGTCTTGCCATGGTTTATTGTTTTATTCCATTGTGCTTGATCGCATTGTGCTTGCTCCATATGCATTACAAGTTTTCTGTATACAATGAACTTATTGTGTTGTTGTGTTTTAGGAGATTCTTGTTCTTATGGTTCAAAAGCTTCACAGATTCTAGAGTTAGGTGTGAGTGAGTTTTTCAACTGTTCCCAACTCACGCGTTAAGTCTAGAGTTTGTTATAGGGTTTTGTCACGGAATAGCCAAAGGGGGAGATTGTAAGGTTGAGTTTTATCAACCATCTTGTTGGCTTTATTCCGTGCCAATTTTCTTGTAATTTAGCACTTAGTAACCCTGTATTTAGGTGGGATTCATGTAAGGGTAGTATGTGAAGAGAGTGTGAAGAATTGCTCAACAATTTGCAAAGAAGCAGAGATTTACGGCTAGAACCCGCGACTGACTCGCGGCTTGCAAGCCGCCAAATGCTGCACACGTGAAAAGCATACGGGGAGGTGAAGGGTCACGCCAGCTGTCGCACTATAGGACAAAAGTCTCAGGCTGGCCAGGCCGTTATCTCGCGGCTTGAACTCGCGACTTAGACCAATCCCGAGGCCAAGTCGCCAATCAGCCCTATTTGGGAAAAACTGACTCTTCGTATTCCAAACACACACCACTATATATAGACCATTATACCCACGAAATGTAGAGAGCTTCCAGAGAGAATTTTGTGAGAGAAACCCTAGAGAAAAACAAGATTGCCACATCCCCAATCTTCATCAAAGAGACTCTTCAAATTCCTCTACTTTCTTCCTCTCCATTGATACATCCTTGAGAGGTTCTTGACCAAATCCTTTTCTCATCACACCCACGTCTGTGAGAAGGCATTTTGCTGCTAAAGGAAGCAGTTTGGAAGGGACCAATGGTTATTGGTTGATGCTATGGGTTATAGCGGAATCCGGTAAGCTAGAAAAGAAAAAGGTTCGACACAACCTCGTTGGAGCAGAAAGCTTGGAGGGCTTAAGTACCTGGGTAGATTAGGCTTGGAGGGTCTATTAATGTTCATGTATCCCAACTACATTTTCTAGTAGAATATTGACCGCTTGGAGGGCGGTGGAGAGGTTTTACGCCGAGGGCTTCGGTTTCCTCTTCGATAACACATCGCGTGTTGTCCTTGTGTTTGCATCTCTCTTCCTTTATCTTTACCTTTTATTTTCTGCTGTGGATGTGATTATAATTGGCTTAGATTGTTTATCAATTCTGTGTTTGGCTTATGTTCATGTTCCGCACATTAATTGTTTGATAATAAGCTTGAATTGAAAATTTGTAATTTGGGATCTAAACGTTCAAGGGTGTTTTATACACATATTGAACATTCAAAATTCTCTATTCTTTTACCACTTCATTTAAATATTCTTTCTTTTACCACTCAAGTCTCAAGAAAAATGGGCTTTTGCCCTTTATTTTTAAAATATCCAGCTCAATATCTCTGTTTTCCAAACTAATAAGCATTGTGCCCCTCTTTTAGAATTTTTTAAAAATCGAGTTTCAATGTAACTCGATTTTATGATTATCAAGTTTTAGGTAAGTTTTTACCATGCTGGACATACAGACGTGGCTTTTCCCAATTTCAACTAGAACTTGATTTTAGTCCTTAGAAATTTTTTCAAAGCTGAACTTGATATTTGTAAGACCAAGTTTCACACGAATTTGAAAAAATATTATGTGTAACTCGATATTCGTAATATCGAGTTACACTGAAATTTTTTTGTCATGTCAATAACTCAATTTTAAAAGTATCGAGTTATGTTGGGATTTTTTTAAAGTGAACTCAATTTTAAGAAAATCAAGTTTCACTAATGCTATATCCACAATAGATTGTTTAAAATCAGCATTTCTGTATCCTTAACTTCAATGTTTCTCACAGCTCCGTAGCTATACATCCCTGGATTCGATGTTATCTCTCAAGTGATCATCTCTCTATCATCTTAGGTACAAAACCCATATCATAATTTGATGCATATAGAAAATTTTCTGACATAAGTGAGGAATAGTTTTAGATATTGCAAAGGTTTATCAGCCAAAATGTATTTTCATATTGGGGAAGTGTTTTCATTTGATATATTGTATTGTTTGTGCTTAGATATTTGGTTTAATGAGCGTTATGTGAGTACATTGGGCTTATATTGGTTGTTTGGTGTTTTAAATTTGAAGTACAAAAAATGAAATTTTTTAGATCTATAAGAAGCAATGAACTATAAATCTTATTTGGCTGAGATTTTTTTTTAAAATTGTTATTAAGAGTTTAGGAGGGATCTTAGCGAAATGAAGGAACTTAATTTGGTAGTGACTCTTGTTATTTTCCCCTTTAAGGGACACCACATTTTTTGTGGAAAAGGAAATGGGAAAATGAAAACGTTCCCCCCTCCCCCCCCTAATGAAAACAAAAACTAGTCGATTTTGACAATATTATGATGATATAGTTTAATATTATGATAAATATTATTTAGGTACTGTTGATGTAACTTAGTATTGTTGATAATACTAGAAGGCTTTTATTTACAAATGGCCTCTTAAAGGCAATAAAAGTGATCATAATGAACTCAATTTCACTATGAAAAAGTATGCAGTTCTTGGTTTTTTTTAATATGCATCCATAGGTTGTGGGACTCACATATCATACTTCATGTTGAAAAAAAAATTTTAATTTGCATATTCAATCGAAGGTGTATGTAGTAAGCATAAGTTCTTATTTTGTAAAAGTTGAACATACATGATCACCGTTGTTAGACATTAACAACAACACCACATTAACAACAACGTCCAATCTTTGTAGGTAGAAATTTCTTGGAAATCATCATTGCTTGAATCTGAGAAGTCTGAAATATCTTTGTCATCATCTAACGAAGTAATTTCATTAATGGAGTTGATGGCTCGCTCTTATGCCTTTCCCTATAGATGTTTCCTAGCTTTTTGGATTGCATAAAAATGGTCTAGTCGTCTTTGCATTTGATTGTTCTCTTTTTCAAGACAAGCAAATATGTTGATAGGTTCGTCTCTAGGTAACTCGGCTGAATGTGCCATAGGAACTCGTAACCCATGTCATCGACAATACACCTCCAACTCACACCTCTTCTCATATAACGTTGACCACAGTGGTTCTGCTATGGTGAACTCTATTGTGATGGTATCTATACTCAGTTGTGTAGGTTTGCCGACCATGATGTGTCCGACACTTCCAAGACTCTCGTACATGTATATAGGAACATTAATGAAATCATTTTTCTTTCCAACTCATTTCCCTCCATAATGGTCTGTGTATGTCTGTAGTTGTTGCTCTATTGGAACTTGTGATGATGCATATGTTGAAATAGATCCAAACATGTTACGCACAATATGATTTGATTTTAAGGCACTGCGACTTATACCTTAGTCAATCTAAGAAGCTAGTGGGGTAGAAATAAACCATTCAATATTGTGGTACATTTATAACCTCAGTTCATGGTCTAAGGATTATAAAATATATGAATTTTTAGGTCTTGTCATGTCAATACAGGCTGGTAAAACAGTAAATGAACAGGATTACCCATGTTCCCAATGTTACAATGATATTTCAACATGTGTGCAATAGTTTAAGCAATTATATCTGCATAGTTACAGCATACTTTGACAGAGCTTCATCTTTAATTTACACAGTGTTGTGCATTATGCACCATGGTACGATTATTTATATATTTACGTTCTGTGCCACATGTGAGTGCTATGCATTGTGCATGTTATGCATGATGCATATGTTGAAATAGATCCAAACTTGTTACGCACAATATGATTTGATTTTAAGGCGTTGCGACTTATACCTTAGTCAATCTAAAAAGCTAGTGGGGTAGAAATAAACCATTCAATATTATGGTACATTTATAACTTCAGTTCATGGTCCAAGGATTATAAAATATATGAATTTTTAGATCTTGTCATGCCAATACAGGCTAGTAAAACAGTATATGAATAGGATTACCCATGTTCCCAATGTTACAATGATATTTCAACATATGTGCAATAGTTTAAGCAATTATATCCACATAGTTGCAGCATACTTTGACAAAGCTTCATCTTTAATTGACACAGTGCTATGCATTATGCACCATGGTACGATTATTCATATATTTACGTTCTGTGCCACATGTGAGTGTTAGCATTTAATTTAATGAATGTACTACTACATAAATTTATGAATGTCTTTATTGTGTACCATCTTATGCAGTTTTACATTATTTATTAACAGTTAATGCACATTGTTAACTTGATCATTTAATGTTATTGCAAACAACATGAATGGCATATTATGGAATGGATTTTTCAATTTACAGGCTGTGCAATGTGTTCACCGCAATGGGTCATCACTAGATATTGGAAGATGAATTCAGCTATCCAATCGATCCTCGTAGATAGCCGCAACAACCTTCTTTTTCATGTCCCTAACCTTGTAGTGAGATGTCCAATGCTTATGCTTCACATGTAGAAGACAATGTAAGCATGGTACCATATTTGAAATGTCTTCCTGTATATATGTCTCAAGTGTGACAGCAATGAAATTCGAATCCATCATCCTCCTATCAAGCTTTACTTAGAGTGATGAGCAAGTGTGGGGACCCTTACATTTTGTGATCTTCCACATGCTGTGCTTCTTGCTACAAATAGCTCAAACTGACCATAGACATGCGTTGTGTACACAACTCACTACCAACCTATCGAAGTCTGACTTGATGGACTTATATTTCTTATTATGCTCCACAAAGAACATGGTTAATGCATGCTGCACCAAAACCTTATTTTTTAATAGCATCCCCTTAGTCGGTTGGTCCCCTTCTTGCCAACTCGTCAGACATGTTTCCATAAAAGGTGATGGGTCATGAATACTATTCCACATGTTTGTTGTGAACCATTCAGGTGTAGGACTTAGAATGGGGCATGTGTCCACATTGTGTTCCACTTGTAGTTCATCAAAGAATTCAGGATTGTCCTCAGCACCATCATTATCAATGAACTCTTCGTACACATCTCGACCGGCATCAATATCAATTGCATTAACCACATAGGTTTGAACATGTTCATTTTTGTGAGTAGACTCTTGTACCTTATGTGTGCGTATTACCCCTAACACTTCAGCTTCTTCAATATTATCCATATCAGCTTCATTACATGGTTGAACATTGTAGGGCAAAGGGGTGTCTTGTGTAAATGAAGGATACACATCAATCGGTACTGATTGTAGCACTTCGGCTCCACTAGTATGCTGCAAACCTTCACCAACATTAAACCTAACTGCCCCAACAGTTACATACAAGTCGGAAGCTATGAATTGAGGTGTTTGCTTAATCACTGCCAACATCATGTCCACATCATCTTCGCACAGTAATTGAATTGAATTGTAGAAAATTTGGGTATTCACCAGTTGCTAAGAAGCACGATATACAATGGATAAGTTATGCAAATCCTTATCCAACCCCAAAGTTGTCATTATTTTCCCTCGAAATTTTTTCATGTGTATCCCATGTTTCACTTTAATAAACTTCTATTTTTGTGAAGGGCCTCGGTATGACAACCATGTGAGTCATGATGATATGCCTCCCCATCGTAGTAAACATATAAATAATGGCTACCCATAACGAACCTAATGATAAACAAATGTAATTATTTGGCAGTAGAATTAATGTGAGCTATATTGATGCAATTATAATTTTTAAGTATGCACATTCAAACTCAATGATGTATTCTTCTTGAAATAAATGTGCACAACACATGCTGGACCCATTTTTGAAAATTTGTAAATTTTTCATTTCATATCATTAGAGATTAGGGTATATCATCAATGTTGTGCTACCATGTGTCATGTAGTGATGCTCATGGATAGGAAAAAAAAATAACGTACAATGGTTTTGGGTTTCAAATAAGATATTGTAAACCAAATGAAAAGTAAGGAAGTACTCGAACTTGTTAATATATAGCAAGTAAAAGTATTCCAAATACGTAGCTACTAACTTTATCACCCAACTAGATAAAATTTTCTTATCATAAATTGTACTACAAGTGTCTTTAGTTATTACCTGTAAGAGTAGATTTTTATGCAACGATGAAGATGTAGACTGAAGAAATAGAAAATTTTGCTGAAGCTATTGACACAAAGTAGAAAATGGCAGGACACTTTGCTCAAATGGTTACCAAGAGATAGAGTGAGGCAGGCGAATGCCTTGTAAATGATCTATACACTTGAACTTTGAATACAGTCAAAATTAAAATGAAATCGATTTTTCAAAAATCGAGTTCTATGTTGCATATAGCTCAATTTTTTCAATATTGAGTTACATTTAAAAATAAGGACTTGGAGCAATGAGATATTAATTAAAACTCGATTTCTAGATTATCGAGTTTTTCACTGCATAAACTCGATTTTTTCATTATCGAGCTATATTTTAAAATAAAGCCTCAGAGTAGTGAGATATTAATTGAAACTCGATAATCCAAAAATTGAGTTTTTCACTGCATATAACTCCACAACCTCCATGGCGTCCATGCCCTCGACACCCACCACCTCACCTGCCATGGCCTGTGGCCCGTGTACTCGTCTTGCTTGCCGCATGTGCATTCTCCAATGTCACTTGATTGAGCTCTTCCACAATCTCCAGTGTACACTTAAGGTGATTGTACATATTGGAATTTCATTCGCACGTTAGTAGTAATTTAACATTAGACTTAACTTGTGGAATAAGGGAGTAGTGTTAGTAGGGTGGAAAAGAAAGCATGCAGCAACACACATATATCGTCAATCCATAAAAGAACCATTGAATTGTTGCCTTACCAAGATTTCCTAATATGCAAACTCTCGCGTAATGAATCGTCTAGTGATTTTAAGATACCACTTCATGTAAGCATCAAGGTACGTTATGTCACCATCCAAGATTGGTGCATCATGAACACATTGCACTCGATTGGCCCATTGCTGAATATAGATAGCATGCTCTACGGCCCAATCCTTGCCGCATTTATCGTGGAATGATATATTGTGAAGTGCAGCTGAAGTATCCACAAAACCCGGTGAAAGTTGCTTCATCCCAAATTGACAGAAGACATGTTTCGGATGATGCTCCTCCACTACCCAAAAATAAAAGGCATAGCAGACCTCTGTATATGTTGGTCGACAGTGCAATATGTGGGCAGAGAGTCCAACACATTCTTGTATGGCTCCCATACAATCTGAATAAATGGTCAATGTAAAGTTGAATTTATTCAATCATGTGTTGGCTTTATTCCGTGTCAAATTTGCTTGTATTTTAGCAATTAGAGACCCTGTATTTAGGTGGAAATTATGTAAAGGTTGTGTGTGAGAGAGTGTGAAGAAAACTCAAGTTGTGTGCATACAAAGGAGCCTCGCAACTGGCAAGTCGCCAAAGTGGCACATGTGTGAAGCATGCAGGGAACTGAAGGGTCACAACAGCTAGAGCACTATAAGAGATAATGTACAGTTTGGCCAAGCAGTTAGCTCGCGACTCAAACTCGGGACTTGTCCCACTCATGAGACTGAGTAGCCAAAATGCCCTATTATGCAAAAAAATGACTTTTCACATTCCTCACATACACTACTATAAATACTCTTATACCCACAAAATGTAGAGAGCTTCCAGAGAGAATTTTGAAAGAGAAACCCTAGAGAAAAACAAGATTGACTCATCCACAATCTTTGATATTTGATTTTCCAAATTCCTCTACTGTCACCATCTCCATTAACATATCCTTGAGAGGTACATTTTCCAAATCCTTATCTCATCATACCCATATCAGTGAGGAGGTATTTTAGTGCTTGAGAAGTAGTTTGGAGATGACCAATTTACTTGGTTGATGCAATGGGCTTATTGCGGGATCCAGGAAGCTAAAGAAGACACGGTTAGGCTTAACCCTGTTAGAGCAAGAAGCTTGGAGGGCTTAGGTGGATTAGGTAGATTAGGCTTGGAGGGTCTTCTGCTATTCTTGCATCCCAACTTTATTCTTTAGTGGATCATTTGACCGCTTGGAGGGCGGCGAAGAGGTTTTTCACCGAGTTCTTCGGTTTCCTCTTCAATAACACGTGCCGATGTTATCTTTGTATTTGCATCTCTCTTCCCTTACTCTTTACTTTTTAATTGCTACCGTGTTTGTGATTAATTATGGTTCAAAGTGTTTTACCAATTTGGATATAGCTTATATTCATCATTCCACACATATATTGTTTGTGTATAAGCTTGTATTGGTATTGTTGAAATTGGGGGTCTAAACATTCATTAGTGTTTTACACACTAATTGAACATTCAATATGAAAAGCCGAAATAGTGAACCTCAACATTAGTCTCGACACTAGCATTTATCGAGATTAAATGATGGACCTCGACATTAGCTCGACACCTCCTAATCTATCGAGCTATGCAAATAAAAAATTCTCAAATCAGAATTTTGGCCCATGATGACTTGGATTACTAGGGTTTCCTTTACTAAACTCCTAGAGGGTATAAAAGCTTTATTTTAAAAGTCATCAAAGACATAAAGACTCATCTAGAGAATTCATATACTTTTGGAGAAGCTACTGCATTCTTATGCGATTTAGGTTTTGTAACCAAGTCTTTCCAGATCTTCAACATGCATTAAACTGAAGAACTTTGCATCTAACAACAAACATCAGTTGCTGGGAAGTTAGTCACATACTGGGATCCGTGCAAAAAAGGAAGAAGACTTTACAAGATCAAGTCTAATTAGGGATTGGAGTGAAGGTTTAACTGTAGGTTGGTACTTTGGGATAGTCCAGGATAGTGGTAAGATTCCTTGTATTTGTAACCGCTTGATTCTTGATTAGTGATTCTTGAGAGTGGTGACTTGAAAATCACTCGGTAGGGTTTTTTCCTTGTAAGAGGTTTTTCCCATTAGTCAACAAATCACCGAGACAATTTAATTTCCACTGCACTTTAGTTTATATTGTAATTTGTGTGTGCCTCCACGATTTGCATGTAATTAATCAACTTAGATAATTAAAGTAATTAACTGGGGTCAATCTATAATTCAACAAGTGGTATCAGAGCAGGCACACTCAGATTAGGTTTTTAATATTTGCTATGTAATCCATTGACTCCTATTGTCATGGAAATTGTTGATTGTTTTGATATACATGATCTTGTGTTGAATGATGATGATGATGATGATATTCAAGATGCCTATTGTAAGCTTTATAAATTTCATGTCAGGTCTGTTAAAAGCTTTACCAAACTAAAGCCTAAATTTGAGAAAGTCAAACTTGAAAAAGATGAATTGATTGCAAAATTTGATGAATCCAATAAATTAAATGTGAATTTAAAAAATCAATTTTCATCTCATGTGGACAAAATTAAAAGTTTGGAAGAGTAACTAGGTTAATCTAAAACTGAAGTTGAAAAATAAACTAGTGCCAAACTTGTTGTTGAGCCTATCTCAAAAGAAAAAGATTTTTTTTTATATTCCTCCATTTAAAAAGAATATTGAAGAGTTGAAGGCTAATATTGCTAGGATAGATAGAGGTAAAAAGTTTGATATAGACGCTAAAGTTTCTAAATCTATGTCTAAAACTCCTCCTAGGCTAAAAGAAAATTTTGAATTTGTCCCCACTTGTCATCATTGTCATATTGTTGGTCATATTAGGCCAAATTGTCCTAAGTAAATGTCTCTGTCAAACCCCAAGGTTAGACCTCCTTCTAGAAAATCTAGTAGTTCTAAAACTACTCATGTTTGTCACCATTGTGGTGCTTCCGGTCACACTCATCCTAACTATTTCAAGTTGTTTTCTCATAAGTGAGTGTCTAATAGGTCTCATCCTTTGTCTAAAAGCTCTGTGCCTATTCTTGGTGAGTTATTAAAAGTTTTGAGATTTTTAACTCAATTTCAGGAGAATTCTAATTCCTATATATCCTTTAGTAGACATACTAGGACACTTGGCTTTTCATCTTCACGGCTAAAGACTTATGCTGTGTGGGTGATAAAGGATTTTAAGACTTAATTGTCTTTCTGTTTGTTCTCTACTTTAATTCTTCCCTTCTATAGTAGGACTTTCATACTTGATTTCTTATATGTTTTTGGAATCATGCTTTCATGCATTGCATTGTTTTGCATTATTTGTTTTTGCATGTGCATTTTTTTATTGCTTTCAAATAAAGAAAAGAAAATTTGAATTTTTTTATACAATTTGTTTAGTAGAGGATTCCTCTACTAATATCCCACTAACCACAACTTCTCCAAAACCTAAGCTTTCAATCACGTTTTTTTGTTTTTTTAAACCCACTTATCCTTTTTTTTTTTTTTAGGAGATACTATCAATAATTTAGATATTCTCACACAATTTCTAAAAAAAAAAAAAAATATCTCACACATCTTTGACACATCTTTTTCCTAAAAATTAGCACACACTATCTTTATCTAAAAATATCACACACATCTTTTTCAATTTTTCTGCACATACTTTCATATTATCTCTCCATTCATTCCCTGTCCCTGACTCTATGATTGAACTGGTCTACACTGTGGAACCAAATCAAAGATCATGATTTATTAAATTATTAATAGTTTAGTACCAATTGACAAATGGTAAGAAAAAATAGTTTATTTTGGTGGTAGTTTAGTACCACAAAAGGGACGAAATTCTGTCTTTGGTTTTTTTTTTTTTTTTTTTTTTTCTTTGTGCTATTTATTTCACTGGGTTTACAATAGTGGTTTTCATATTTACTTTACTGTGTTAACAATTATAGGTTTCTTTTTCTTCCTCTTTTTTTAATTAATATTTATGAACATATTGTGAGTGAGATTGCATTGCTGGAGTCCAATACGCTATATGGAAGTAAAGATGAGACTACGAGGGTGAAAGTGTACATTTTTCTTTTACATTAACGGTTCTAAAGTCAGACGTAGAAGAGGAATCACCATCACCAATGTGATTGTGTTTATATTTAAATACATGTTTTTTTTTTTTTTTTTAATGAATGAATTGAAAACTATGACACTAAACCCAAAAAGAAAGAGCCTCATTGCTTGCGTAAAGAACTTGTGATGAGACTAGTAGTTACATACTTATATTACAATAAAAAAAATTCAAAATATTTTGGGGGTATGGCCCTCCATATAGGTGGCTCCAGCTCCGCCTGCATTGAAGAATCAGGTTATTATGAGTCTGACCTCCATTAATGCTTTTCTATTTTGGGTTAAGTGTAAGCAAACGTACATTCAACCTTGGAATTGAACCAATAAACCCAATAAACAACTTATCTAGCTTTTTATTGAATTTTTTTTGCTGAAAAATGTACTAAAGTATAGTTGTACCTTGATAATTTTTAAAAAAGTAAGAAATGCAAGAAAAAGTGAAATTTTAAAAACTGTACATAAAAACTAAAAGCTGAACTTATAAGCTGATGTTAAATAGACACGTGTTATGATTATTCTATGATAATAAATCTTAATGTCTATTTCTCATTGAGATTTTCATTTTTGTTCCGAGTTTGTGCCAATAGAAAAAATTGTCTACAAGAAAAAAATACTCTTGACCGTGTAAACGAAGAGGCAAGAAGCTCATGAATGAATATTGAATAGTCACCTAATATAACTGTACACAACACACAATACTCTATATCGGACTAAATCAGTTTTTTTTTTTTATAGTCAATACTCAAACTACTTCATTAATTTGGGATTAAACCCGAAAAAGATACATCAGCACAAACCTGATCATAGATCATTGGGGGAGTATCTTCCACCCAAATAACACTATTCGTTACATTACAAGCATATCTGGCCAGTAAGTGGGCCGCAACATTACCGTTTTTGTTAATGTGACTGGCTTTCCAAGCATGAAACTGCAGTAGACATTTTTTCGATCCTTCAATGATCTTCTGGATTGAAATTGGAGAATAATCAGACTGGGCCAGAGCAGACATGACAACCTGCGCATCTCCTTCTATAATTACATCCTTCAAGCCCAAGTCGTTTGCTAAACGGATTCCTTCATCTGCCGCTATAGCTTCCACCTCTAAAGCTCCCAAAGGCAGAGGGATGTTTTTGCTCATTGCTCCCATCAGACAGCCCTCCTCATTTCTAATAATAATGCCCACACCACAGCTACCAATGTCCTTAAAAACCGCTCCGTCAACATTAATTTTGTACCATCCAAACTCTGGGGGGCGCCATTGCACTACGGCTATCGGCTTTGGATGAGGCTTGGGGTTGGATAAGATTCTCCCCTGCCTAATTTCTTCAATAAATCTGTTAGTATCACAGACAATGGTTTTTGCAGGCTTGCAATTTCCTTCGTGCTTCAGCTGTTACGATTGTTCCAGATGTTCCAAGCCAGGATCGCAAACTGTTAGGTTCTAAGGTCTTAGGATTTTATGTATTTAGAACTCTAATTTGTAATGTTGGCAAACCATGATCAAAATATTGTATTTAGTCTTGTTTAGGCTTGCTCAAAGTTGATTAAATATTGTAAAGTTGGAATCGAGTGGCTGCAGATGTACTGGAGCATTTCGGCCTGGCTCGATCGATCGAAGCTTAGGCTCGATCGATCGAATCTCGGGTCAGATGCGTTTTCTGCAGAGTTCCAGCTTAGCCCAAACTCTATTTAAACGTCTTGGGGTTCAAGTAAAACACTCCTATATATAAGGAAAACCCTAGAACGTTTTTGGGACTTTTGATGAGAGATTAGAGTGCCTCTTGTGCCTCCTTTTATTAGGGTTTTGTACCCAAACCTCTCTAAGTCTTTGTTGCTCATATTTGCGGTTTATGTGAATCTCTTGTGAGATCTTTGAGGAGCTTTCCTTCACATAAACTTAGGGTTGTCAATATCTTGATGATCAACAAGGTTGCTACCATTGGAACTTAAAAGAAAAGCAAGCGGGGAGCTTGTAGCTGATTGAGGAATTCAAGAAAGAAGTAGTCCGTGGATTCGGAGCCTGCGCGTGGTCGTGTCAGGAAGTTCGTACTGGTGGGTAGCATTAGGAAGTCGAGCGGGGAGCTTGTAGTCCTTCTGTAAGAACTTCAATTCTTTCATAGTGAATTCTTGTTTGCCTTGAGGATCGGTGGGTCAAATCCTCCCCAGGTTTTTACCGTGTGGTTTCCTGGGTGATCATATCTTGTGTTCTTTATTATTTCCGCTGCTTTAATTGTTTTATATACATGATATGATTATTTGATTGTTTTAACCTAGAATTGCTTAATTTGACTAAGTAACAACTTGGCTAATTAATCTAGGCTACGCAATCTGGTTGTTTAAGGGGTCTAAATAACCAAACACAAACACATTCCAATCAATATTCGGTGCCTCCTCTCTAAGTTTCCAATAAACCTCAATGAAGTCTCGATGTGTATAGTTCCATCTTGGGAATTTGATGCCAGATTCCTCCCATACCTTAGATGCCAACATGCAATCCCAGAGGGCGTGGGCTGAAGATTCTTTCTCACCACAAGCTGCGCATCTATCTTCAACCATGACTTTTCTTCTAGTCAAACAGTGGTTCGTCGGCAGTATATCTTTACATGCCCTCCATAGGAAATGCTTGATTTTATTTGGGCAATCAAGATTCCAAATGGACTTCCAAAGGCTTGTCATTTTTGAAGCATCAGAGCATTCACCACCATTCATGGTCCCTTTCTTCTCCTTTATCACTTTGATTGCCACACCGTATGCGCTCCTCACTGAAAACTTGCCATTACCCGTCCAAGCCCATACTCTAGAGTCATCAGGGAAGCTTGGGCTAATTGGAATTCCAAGGATAACTTCTGCTTCATGAGGTAGGAACACATTTCTCACCTTTTCAAAGTCCCATGTGCCATTCTCTCGGTTTAGCAGACTCTCCACCCTTTCCCCCTCTAGCTGTAGGATTCTTGGGCTGATTACTCGAAAGAACTCCGGCGTAGGCAGCCATCTATCTCTCCAAATGTCCACCCTTCTACCATTGCCGATGCACCATCGCATCCCTCTCTCCAGGATGCTTCTGGCTTCCAATAAACTTCTCCAAGTGTAGGACGGCCTCTTTCCAAGTTGAGCTTCCATGAAGCTAGAACTTTTGAAGTATTTTGCTTCCAACACTTTATGAAGAAGAGATGATGGGTTTTGGATGATCCGCCACCCTTGTTTGGCAAGTAATGCTAAATTGAACGCCTTGAGGTCCTTAAAACCCAAACCGCCATCTAACTTCCTTTGACACAGCTTATCCCAAGAAATCCATGCCATTTTCCTCTCGTTTTCCTTCTGACCCCACCAAAAGTTTCTTACCATAGCATTTAACTCCTTACATAGCGAATCCGGAAGCTTAAAACATGACATAGTATAGGTCGGGGTAGCTTGAGCCACCGCCTTAATGAGAATCTCCCTACCCGCCCTTGAAAGAAGTTTACCCTTCCAGCCTGCAATCCGTCTACCCACTTGGTCTTTAATTCGGTTGAAGGCCTTCTTTTTACCTCTACCTGTCACCGGAGGCAAACCGAGGTATTTTTCATGTTGCTTGATTATCTGAGCCCCAAACAAGTTCTTCACATCTTCCTGGACTTCCTTTGGTGTGTTCCCACTAAAAAAGAGGGAAGTCTTTTCTTTATTTAATTTCTGACCCGACCCCCATTCATACTCTTTTAAAATCTGGTTTACCCGAATGGCCTCATCCATGGTTGCTCTACAAAAGATAATACTGTCGTCCGCAAAGAATAAGTGTGATATTTGAGGAGCCCTTCTACACACTGATACCCCATTAATCCGGCCCAAATTCGCTTCCCTTTGTAACATGCCTGATAGACCCTCAGTGCACAAAAGGAATAAATAAGGGGAAATAGGATCGCCTTGCCGAAGACCCCTTGTCGGGAAGATTTTTCCTTTTGGTTCACCATTAATAAGGACCGAATACGTAACAGTTTTTACACACATCATGGAGAGCTGAATCCACCTTTCCCCGAACCCCATTTTTCTCATCATCTCCTCTAGGTATCTCCATTCCACCCTATCATACGCCTTGCTCATGTCGAGTTTAACAGCCATCAGCCCTTGCTTCCCTTTTTTCCTCATATTGATACAGTGCATCGTCTCAAAAGCTACAAATACATTATCTGTTATCTGTCTTCCGGGTACAAATGCACTTTGAGCTTCACTTATCACTTATGGCAGAATTTTCTTCAACCTGTTTGCTAGGACCTTGGACATGATTTTATATAATACATTGCAAAAACTGATTGGGCGAAATTCGGAAACCTTCTGCGGACACTTCACTTTTGGGATTAGACAGATATAAGTCTCATTAAGGGCATAAGGCATAATACCAGAATTTAGAGAATGCAAAATACAACTAATAACATTAGGTCCAACAACATCCCAATATTTCTGATAAAAGATAGGTGGCATACCGTCCGGACCGGGGGATTTTGTGGGATGCATTTGGTTTAGTGCTAATCTGATCTCCTCCTCTCGAAATTCCTCCAACAACTTCTCATTCATTTCCGGTGTGATCCGGACATCCATGTCCTCCACGTTGACTTCATGGTCACTTGATTGCTCAGTACTGAAGATGTTTTTGAAATAATCAATGATGATCTCTTCAATTTTTTCCTTTTCCTCATGCCAAAGCCCGTCCTCACCCCATAGGCCTTCAATCCTATTATACCTCTTCCTTTGAGTCGCCATTGCGTGGAAAAACTTAGTATTCCTATCAGCACATTTTATCCACAACGCCTGTGACCTCTGATTCCACATTACTTCTTCCTGCAAAAGCACCTCATTTATTTCTTTTCTAAGGTTTTCAATCTCACTGGCAGTTTCATGAAGCATATTTAGGGTCTCAAGATATTGGAGACGATCTTGCTTCACTTTCAAGACTTTGTTCACGTTTCCAAAGACTTCTCTGTTCCACCTTTGAAGGCCGACTTGACAGCTTTTAAGTCGCTCATGAATCTGAAAATCCGGGACTACTCTTAGCGGATCCCATGCTTCCTCAATAACTTGCTTACACCGCTCATCTCGGGACCACATAGCCTCAAAAAAGAACCTTCTCTTCGGCGATCTAGAACCAAACTTTCTTTCCAACCATAAAACTAGCAAGCAATGATGAGAGGCAGACATTGACATGTGATGTACTTGCGCACCTGGGAACAAACCTCTCCACTCCTCATTAGCCACCATTCTATCTAAACGTAACAGAGTCCTATGCTCCCCAAAGTGGCCATTGCACCACGTATACCTTTGCCCCACAAAACCCAAATCAGTTAGACCACAGTTGTTTAAACATTCCCTAAACTCTCTCATCTGTCCAGCATCCCTCTCCATCCAACCCAACTTTTCATCCGAATGGGTAATCTCATTAAAATCCCCAAAAACTACCCAAGGCAGGTCACATTGTTTTCTCAAAGAATTCAGCAATTTCCAAGAGATATGTCTCATACCTGTGCTGGGCTGACCATAAAAACCCGTTGCTCTCCACTGCGAAACTCCCACACCACTGTGTACTATCACGTCGATATGCGAGTTAGAGCAACTTTTTAACCGTACATCGGTCCCTTCCTTCCAGATCATTGCCAAACCTCCACTCTTCCCATCACTAGGAACTGCAATCCCCTGTGTGTACTCAAGTTTTTGTTGAAATCCCTTCATCTTACTCACGCTTGCTTTGGTCTCCGACAAGAAGACCAGGATCGGTTTTTTTGACTTCACCACATCGGTGAGAGTCCGCACTGCTGGGGGTGATCCCAGACCCCGGCAGTTCCACGCTAGAATATTCATTGGGCTCGGCGGCGCTGCACCACAGCCGCCGCCACACCGCCATCCCTGTTGCCACTATCCTCTCTTCGCGAAGTACTGCCCTGACCCTTCTTACTGCGTTTCAGCTCTTTAATGTGTAAGTCTAATTCTTGTAATGGTACTAGGCTCTCCCTCTTAGACTTACTTGTATCTTCTTTTTTAATTTCACTCATACTTGCTTTTTCCTTTAAGCCCGAATTCTGAACAGCCCTTGCCTTACGTTTCCAATGTCCACTCGTTGGACCCAAACTTTCAGCAGTCCAGCCCAACTCTTTAGAGTAAGTCATTGCCATTGGGCCTATGGCGTTGTTGGGCCTTCCAATGTTTGTTTAATTCTGAACCCCTATACCCTCTGGTCTCACGTTGAAAACAAAGGTAGGGTCCTCTCTATGTGCAGTCACCATCTCCCATTGCATCTCTTCCCCCGAATCTTTCCGGTGTGTGGTTGCTATTTGACTTTCTTTTCCTAGGATTGGGAGGTCGCTACCTTGCTTTTTGTCTGCGCAGCCAACATTACCTCTCTCGTGAAAAGTCACTTCATCCTGCAACGCCTTTCCTGCCACTTTTGTCTCCTTTCCCTTGTCGCTACTTTCTTGGGGAGGCAGAGTTGACTCGAGATTCACGTCGATGCTTTTGCTTCGTTCCGGCAACCGGTCCTTTGTGCTATCTCGGTTACCACCTCCCTCTGTTTCCCCCGCCGGTTGACTATCACACCCTCCATCCGGACCCAATCTCTTCTCTGTTGCCACGGTACTGCTTTTCTGCACTGGCTCTTTATTTGATTTCCTAATAAACTCACCCCTTAACCAGGCACCATATTGGAGTTTCCCCTGTTCTAGTTGGTTTTCCCCACCTTGAACCTCTGAACAGTCTCTAAGATCATGACTTAGAAGGCCACAACTGTAGCAGAAATTTGGTAATCTCTCATATTTAAAGTAAATCCACCTTTCTTCATCTCCCTCAATAGTAATCTTCTTCCCCCTTACCAATTTTTTCGTGACATCCACCTTAACTCTCACCCTGAGACACTTACTCCATTGAACTCCCTTTTCAGCTACATCCACTTCCATGACTTCACCAAGGGTTGAGCCAATAGAGCGCCCTGTTTCCCTTGTTCTGCATTTTAGAGGCAGATTGTGTATTTGAACCCAGAAGGGAGACCATCTGAGTGATATTTCCCTCGGCACTTGATCGCCCTTAAATTCTTGAAGGAGTATCAGTTGTTTATCATAACTCCATGGGCACAGCTCCAGGACCTTCTTTTTGTCTTTTTCATCACCAAACTCCACCATGAACATCTCATCATCAATATCAGAGATTTGAACGCCTTTATTCGGTTTCCAGACCATCCGTAGGTTCTTCCTTAATGCGTCTATGCTTTTACTTCTCCGGGACAGAATCTTCATGACTAAACAGCATCTCCCCGCCTCTTTCGCCGCCTTTGTACTGTTGTTTCCTAGGACGATTTTCTCATCCTCTTCCTCTGTGAGCGACAACTTCTGCCACCAAGCTTCTAGTACCTCTTCCATCTATCTATTCCCTGACCTCACCCAGGGGAGATCACACACACTCTTGCAAGGGACAAGACCCTACAAGACACTCACTGCTACCACATGCACAAGAGCACGAGAGCACTTAATGGATGTTTTCAAATCTCTCCTACTAGGTCCTTGAATGCAATTTTGATTTAAGTGGACTAAATCAGTTGAATCATATATAAATTGCAGTTCCGTGAAGTTCAAATATTGACAATCTAGCTAGCCCAACTTAAACTAAGATAGCAAATATATTTATGAGCTCAGTAAAACTTTGCATTCCTTTAAATCGATGGCTGCTTGTGTTAATTTAGTTTTCCAAGCAAAATGTGTGTATTTAGTCTGTCTATCAGTCTATGCGTCTGTGCTTGAGTAAGTTTAGTTTTTTCAAAGCAACGCATTCCCAACTTTGGTGTTAATTAGCCTGTAGATAAATTATTGAAACTGAATCAATATAATAAGGGTCTAGTTAATGAAAAAATATTTTGTATCAAATGATATAACAAAATCTAATAAATAAAAGACATTTATACAAAAATAATTATTCACTAACACATATTTTTCAATTGTTAGTGGACTATTTATTTTTTGTTGATATGTCTTACATTTATTGAATTTTGATACCACTAACATGATACCATTTGATACCAAATATTTTCTCCTCGTTAACTAGTGCCCTTAAACTATTTGTTAATTTATCATTTTAAGAAAGTTTTGATATTATTTTAATGGGAAATATAAAAATTGTCAAAAAATCAATTTTTTTTCTTTAAAAATATTTCTTAAATTAATACCCCAAGGATATTCATTAACTTTTCTCATAAAACAATAGAAGAATTTCAAATCATTCGTATGAGAGAGAATATGATCGTTAAAACCCAAATTGAGAAGTATTAATACAGTCTATTCACCAAAATCAAACCCATCAAGCATTAATTTGATGTAATAGCTCAGGCAGGTACATTTTCATATCTTATAGTAAGCTATTAGCATTTCGATTCAGTTGGAAGCAGCAAAGGCTGAAATCCATGTTGAAGACTTGCTTGCCAAACTTTCTCAATGTTGGACATTGTGTTACCGCACTCGTGTTCATTCCATCCTTCCAAAGCATGCACAATCCCAGCTATACGCCAAGCATTCATCACTCTTCTTGGAAACCAATTCTGCCACATATTCAAAACACAAACTCTTGTAAACGAGGAAGGAAAAAAAAAAAGTGTGCATGCTTTGCATTTGCATTGAAAGAAACATGTTCAATTATTACTAGAATACCCAAAATTAAAGTTTCTCTACCATTTTAGATAAAGTAGCGATAAATCCAAAATTAAGTTGAAGATGAGAGAGCACCATTCTCCGTATTCCGGGAGTAGCTAAAAATTACTCGAATGACATATATATGTATGTTTTGTAGATGCAAAAACTTTGGTTTATTCATGTCTTGATTAGCTTAATTATGCACACAAATACTAATTCTTTCCTCCAGCATTACCACCCAATGGAAGAAGTTAAATGGGCTCAAAGGTTTCATTGGAAGAAGTCTTTTCAATACCGACAAAGAAGCCTTTGTTTTCTATAAATTTAGGTATTAGGATTTTCTCCTTTTGAAATTGATATTTTATTATTCATATTAAATATTACAAATCTAAAAGTATATTTAGGTGCTATACATTGATATGGTACTCTATACACTGTCAAATCTAACAAATAAACTTTTAATCATGAAATACACTTCATTAAAGTAAAACGGAGAGGCTCGTAGATAGATCTCTTAGATATGACATATATCATATATGATTTATAATAATACAAAGTGATAATTGAAGAGGTTTCTCTTGAGTAATAGTGGTATTGGAAAATTCTAAAATTATTGCAAATTTTACAATTTAAAAAATATGCACAAACTAACTTGTTTAATGCAATAATAGTACTTGTAACAGTTTTACAAGTTGACCAATTTGTAAAAGTTAGGTATTCTCAGAGTATAGTAAAATAGTGTTTCCTCTTCTCACATTTATGGTAGACCCCACCATGAATTTAATGAGTGGACCATTCACCGTACTCCGAGAGTACATAAGAATTACTCCTCTATCCGTAACTACTATTTGATCATTAGTTTGCACGCTTCATGATGTTAATATTGAAACTAGCTCAAACATAATTATATTTTCCACTTTCCACAATATATGACATGCATGCCACTTTATTTTTTCTAACTTCTTTATATTCATGTAAGGATTTTACTAATGTGTGCCCTAAGGGCACACAATAATTTTTATTTTTGGAAAAAAATTTCTTGAAAATTGAAAAAGTATTGACAACTTTTTCAATTCTTAAAAAAAAGGTTTCCAAAAGTGGAAGACTTAATATGTGCTCTTAGGGCACACATTAACCCGATCCTTCATGTAATGGCATCAATGAAGAGACCTTGGAAGGATTCTCTACTAACCTCACAAGAGTGCATATTCTCGAGAGACCTTGGAGTTACCATTGCTGGAGGGCTATGGTAGTAACAGTCTTTGCGCAATTTCTTTGGTGGGAATTGTGAGAAGGGAATAAACAATGTTCCTTTGGGTGCCTTTAACTGTTCTTCCTCATCCAATCCATCTCCCACTAACCAAATCTACAAAAAATCATAATGATTTTACTGTTTCTAAGGTTCAAAGTAGCTATATATTCTTTAATAACACAATATGAATATAATTGAACTAAAACAGTAAAAATTTCATAGACTTACCTTTTGAGAATAAATTCCTGAAAATATCAAATTACTTTCAGAATTGGTGTTGAACGATTTGTTTAGCTTCAAAAACTCATCCTCTCGTATTGTAAGCACCTGAATTATGTTAGATTAAAAAGGAATTAGAACCTTGTTATGAATAAATTTTTTTTGCAACAAATGAATGTAGAAAAAGAAAAGAACTCGTTCTCTCCAATGTTTTACTAATTAAGAAGCACAAATACATTTCCTAAACAGTCTTGTAGTTCAATAGAATTACCTAATTACCTAATTATCCTAATAAGGAGATTATAAAACCTGAATTTGAATTCCTCTCCCCCATGTATTGTAAGTAAATAAAAAAATATAAGCATGAACACCCCAAAAGTCACACACATACATGCTTGGGACATTCCACGGGGCATGTCCTCAATCTGTTGGGAGGAAAAAAAAAAAAATTTCTATTTGGAAAAAAATCATTTGATTTCCAATTTATTTTTGAAGATATTGATCATTTTTATATATTTTGAAAACTTAAAACATTCATAAATGTGTCTAAAAATAAATTATAACTAAAGATTAATATAATTAACTAATTAATTATCATATACCCACAATGTCACATCTTAATTTTGCAAAAAATATCATATCATTGTGTTTCATGTCTTATCATGTATGTGCCCATGCATTTTTTTCCCCCCCCCTATCTAAGGAGAAGGTAAAGAAATTTTTTTTTTACCATATTAAGTCAAACTGAAGTTATTCAAAATGATTGCTACATATACGTAAATAAGAATACAAATTTTCTATCCCAACTTTGTATATTCCGTGTGAGTTCTAATTAGTTCAATTGGTAAAATCTCTAATGGTTGAATAAAAGATTTGGGGTTCAATCTCCACCTACACTAAAAACCGATTGGTGTCTTAGTCTAATAATAAAAAGCTATTATCAGGAGCAGACACCATAAGTTGAACCTCAAAAAAAAAAAAAAAAAATTGAATATTTCCTGAAGCATAAAATGGGACATAAATTGTATTAAGTAAAACTTCTATGTTTTGAGGACTTTCATAATGTTCCCTTTATGTATCAATCAATTTGCCAGTGAAAAGTGCACTAAATTTCTTTTGCCCCGGCAAAAGTACATAACTTTGAATACCATGCTTACAAAGTATGAAAATGTTTTTTACCACCCCCCCCCCCCCCCCCACAAAAAAAAAAAAAAAAAAAAAAAAAAAGTATGAAACTGTTAGCATATATACAAGCCCATTGGGCTGTAACATGAAAAAAAAAAATTTAATAATATCCTAAGCCAGACTTTGCCTGTGGCCCAACGTCGATTTTGCTTGATCAAAATAAACGTACATTGATCCCCCTTTGGCATACGGTAAAGGCCAAGCCATAATGTGTTCGTGCTCATGCATTTTTTTTTGGTCTATTCTAAGAGAAGGTAAAGAAATTTTCTCTTACCATATTATAGGCCAAACCAAAGTCATTTAAATTGATTACCACATACACGTGTAGCAGAATAAAAATCTTCTATACCACTTTTTTGTATTCTGTGAAGCATAAAGTGAGACAAAAAAGTCCAAGAAGACTTTCATAATGTTCAAGTTGTGTATCAATTAATTCGATTGTGCAAAGTGCAGCAAAAGTACAGAATTGAATAACACCATGCTTACAAAGTATGAAAGTGTTAGCATAAAAGCCCATTGGACTGTAACATACCCAAAAAGAAAAACAATATGATAATATCCTAAGCCGGACTTGGCCTGTGACCCAAAATCGAGTTTGGCCATCTTTTTGTGTTGGCTTGAACAAAATAAACGTACCTTGATACCCCTTTGGCATAAGTTAAAGGCCAAGGCGTAAGCAACCTTGGTGAGTTTGCCTCTAAGAACCACTTGGGTTGTTCCTCTGGGAATGCTGTTTAGCAGAACAGCAACTGCCAGACTACTCCCATCTACGACCTTCACATTTAGCTTAGGGTACCTCTCAACATAAAGTGCACCATATCTATTAAGCTCCTCTCTCTGCATCCAATGATAAAGTATGATGATAATATGAGCTATGAAGTTTGAAAGACAAAAAAAAATGGAATATATATGCAGATATGTACTCATATGGAAATGGTTTTCTTAATAATAATGATGTGTATCCTATAGACAAAAGTTTTTTTTTTTTTTTTTTTTTAATTGAAGGTTTTCCATGTGAAGGCCATTAAATTCTAGAGAATGCTAAAGTTTGTACTTGTCAAGAGTCTTATAACTCAACAACATTATTAGATCCGATTATTTCAATAGGAAAATTTGGGCTCGAATCCCCAACCCAACTTAATTATATTAAGCAAAAAGTAAAAATAACATAAAGTTATACTATCAATTTTACTGCAAAATATTTATAAACTGACATAATAATAATGTGGTTGGTATCATTTCAATAACATAATAAATAAAGTCTAAATTACTTCTTTTTTTCTTTTTCTTTTTTGTAATTGATAACATATCAGTTTATAAGGTTTATATACTAAAATTTATAATTATCTCTAACATCATTCTTGAAATTTGTAGGGATTCTATAAAAAATATATATATATATATATATATATATATAAAATCTATGGGTGCATGGGAAAGTACATTGACTATCTGAATTGTTAGTGTGACAGCAAAGTTGGAGAAATTAAATAACAAAGAAATAAAGGAAGGGGAATTTTAGTTGAAGATCATGATGAATATATCACCTAGAGTTGGAAACTAAATTATAGAAAAAAAAATTCAAGAAAGAAACTAAAACTTACCTGATTCAAGAGACCTAAGCTTAATACTTTAGCACCTCTTTCCTCTGCTTCCAATATGGCTTCCTCAATTAAGTTATTTATAGTCTCATTTTGCCATTGCAGAAAGTACTGCACGCAAAAGTATTGAGAAATATAAATCACATATGATTGAAAGAAAGTAACAAATATAAGTAAACAGTTAATAACATAGAAAAATCATTTCTTACTTGTATTCTGTATTTTGGTATGACCCAACTTTGTAATCTGAGTTTATTAAAACGGTATCTCTCAACAATGAAAGTACGGCCATATAACCAATTTAACATCATAGACCACAATGTCACAGGCCAAATCAATGAGAAGTACCATTTTGATGTGTATGGTTTGGAGGCCAAAGAGGCAAAACCAAGCCTGAGATGATAGATGGACTCAGGTGTAGTTAGATGAGTTAGGTGCACTACATCTGGTAATTCTGCTTCCCTTCTGAGTGAAATTTCATATAGTTCGTCTGTAGATTTGTCCATGGTACTATATATGTAGTCATAGAGTGGCATGAACAGTGAATAATTGGTACGAAATTGTGTATGATGCAGAGAGTGAAACCTGTTGTGCCCAAACCAAAACCATTATGGATAGGAATAATAATTATATTAACAATGATGATAATGATGATTGAGCACTCATACTTTACAAAATCTATAGATACAAACGAGCCGAATCAAATTGCATATTAAAAGTTCATGATTATTTATTTTATTTTATATTAAACATAAATCAAATTCAAGATCATCAACAAAATATATTAGATATTCACACTTGATTTATTTTCTTATCAAACAAGTTCTAGCTTGTTCATAAACTATTTGATTAATTTTTTATTTTTTCCATATATACTAATATCGCGAAAATAAAATGTTTACTTGTTCACAAATTTCTACTTATAAATTATATTTGATTAACAAATTATTTTTTACTTTATATTAATAAATAAATTATAGTTGAAACTATATTATTTGAATTAATTGGATATAAATAATTCATTGAACCATAATTCTAATACTTCCCCTCACGTATGGGCTTTAAACTCGTTAACAAACAGCTTTATGTCAAATCATATTCTTTTATGTTAGATTTTTTACTAACTTTATAAGGTAAAAAAAAAAAAAAAAATCTTTTTGAGTTCCATTTTTCCTTTCAGTAATATTTTCAGTCCCCTCATCAATTTATACTAATTTTTTATTAAGTGAGCCCCACAATAAATTATCCTTAACAAGTACTATACGGTGCCCGTTAATATTTCCCTTAATATAATATCGTGTTAAATTATCGATTTTCCAAAAAACCTAAACTGTTTAAAAAATAATGAATTTAATTATTTAAATATATTCTAACAATGTCATCTTTTTAATTAGATCAATTGTCACTTAGGCAGGGGGGAAAACCTTATCACACTGGTAGGTTCTGGTTTATATTAATATGTAAGGGACACATGCATCACTCATAAATAAATGAAAGGAATAATTTGAAAACAGTCTCAAAGATATGAGGACAAAAAATGAGGTATGAAAATGACATATTTTTAACATGGGGATTAAAATAAAGGACCAAATATTGTTAATTTATATCTTATAATTAAATTATTTATAAACTCACACAATTTAATATCAAATCTCTACATATAGACATATTGTATTATATATAATTGAATTGAGTTTCATATTGACAAGCTTATTGATAAACACATTATTATTTTTGAGTTTGACTTGTTTATTAGTCGGTTCTTAGACTTGATCGTTTGGTTCATTTATTAAATAAACGAACATAAACAAGATTTTATGAAGCTAAACACCATATCCTTCAAATCTTTACAAATCAACCCAACTAAGGCCAACACGCCTAGCTAAAACAGCTCCACTACCAGCACAAAACAAAGCATGAAACCACCATGGGTCACCACTCTCTCCTATCAATATTATTGCCAGCAATCAACAACGAGAGCATAGCCACACAAAAACCCACCTGACAAATGCACGCTGTTTGTTTTTAGAACCCTTAAAACACAATCGAATTAACCTAGTTAATTAGTCAAGTTATTACTTAGTCCAAATTTTAGATCTAAATTAACACAATCATATAATCATATCAATGTAAAGTGCGGAATATAAAGAACACAAAGATATGATGACCTAGGAAAACCAAACTGGTAAAAAACCTGGGGAGGATTTAACCTAGCTATCCTCAAGGTAAAACTGAATCCACTATGAAAGAATCGAAGTTTTACAATAGCGACTTAGACCACTAACATCCTATTGCTACCTCATGTAGAAAACTTATTAACACGACCACATGCAAGCTCCGAGACCACAAACTCCTTCTTTCTTGGATTCTCCAGTAAGTACAAGCACTCCCGCTTGTGTATCTTTAAGCTTTTTAGTGCAACAACTGAATGATCATCAAGCTCTCAATAAATTCTCCTTCTTGATAATCCTAAGCATGTGTGAAGGCAACCACCTCTCAAATCTCATAAAAGATTCACACACACAGCAAAAAAAGCAACCACAAAAACGTGGCTAGGGTTTCCCTTTTATACCTAGGGCAAAACATAAAACCCTACACGTCATATGGGCTTAGGGTTGAGTTGGAAATTCTACAGAAAAAACATTCTGCCCAACTTTCAATCGGTCGAGTCTAATTCTCGATCGATCGAGCCAGACCGAATTGCACAATGAATTCTGCAGCAGTTCGATTCCAACTTTACATAAAACACATACTTTGAGCAAGTCTAAAACAAGACTAAAAACCTATTTTGATCATAAAAACCTATTTTGATCATGGTTTGCCAACAATACAAATTAGAGTTCTAATACATTAGTTCCTAAGTACTTAGAACCTAACACACACCATGCCACCCTAAAATTAATCCTCAAACTCACCAATCAACCAACCCAAACATCCCCAATTGAATTCATCCTCATCAATACTCTGTTGCCATTCTATCCCAACCCATGCACAATTTCCCAAGCTTACACCAGCACCACTCTTAAGTCCTAATCACTAACAATCTAGAGAGAGTATGCTTGAAAGTGATGCAGTTAGAGGAAACGAGATTGATAGTTTTTTTTTTGGTCTTCTTCTACTGTTGGAGTTAGAATTGATATGTCTCTTAAATTATCGATTGTGTCAAAAGTTTAAATTATTAAGAAATTGTAAATGTAATCATTTAATCATGATTTTAACTTTTCATCTCTCGTATGACCTAAATTTTCCCTTAATATGAAATCATATTAAATTATCAATTATCTAAAAAACTTAAACTATTAAAAATTTATATATTTAATCATTTAACTGCTATAATTTTAACAATATCATCTTTAATTAATTATATCAACAGTCACCCAGGTAGGGGGGAAAAAACTTGTCACTGAGGTAGGTTCTGGTTTATATTTAAATTTAAGGGACACATGCATCACTCACATAAATGAAATATTTTAAGAACAGTCTCAAAGATGAGGACGAAAAATAAGGTATGAAAATGACATGTTTATTACATGGGGATTAAAATAAAGGCCCAAATGTTATTCAATCTTCTTTTTATTTTTAAAGTTAATTCAATCATATTCCTATTCATAGGAAAAGACAAAACAATTCTTAATTCGGAAGTGGTCCAAACTCCGACCAAAAAATATATCATGAGCATGACATTGAATTTAGCATATTTTGTTGTTGTTGTTGTTGTTTTTTTTTTTTTTTGAGGAAAATGACATGACAGTATGACATGCATTAACAATTGAACAGGCACGGTTGAGCAATTTCCCGACCCACTCATTGACCTAAGCTGGACAAGTTTATATATGCATATGGGTTCAATTAATGTATGCTCTTAGAATATTTATCAACCATTTATTTTTGAAAATATTTTATGAAGAATTAAAAAAATTGTTAAAAAAGTTAGTAATCTTTTTACTCTTTCATAATAATAAAAAATCTAAAATAGTTTAGGTATACATTAGTAAATCTCTCTCTCTCTCTCTCTCTCTATATATATATATATATATATAAAGAGAGAGAGAGAAATGTTAACGAATGCTTTAAGGGCATTTGTTAGTGAACCATTTCAGGAAAAAATTTAAAAGAAAAAAAAAATTAATATTTTAACAACCTTTTTAATTTTTCATTAAAAAAAAAGTATAAAATTTTTTTTAAAATAATTTATTAACAATTATCTTAAAAAGTAAATGTGGATGCACCATACCCCAAAATGTTAGGTTTGGCGTAAAAGCTGTTGTTGACAAGTGTGTATAACTACATCAAAACGCAATATTTTGAGTTTGGGAATGTTGTTGCAGAATGCAGAGGGTCATTCATTGACAAACATTTAATATATTATATTCTTCTTGTTCTTGTTCTTGTTCTTTTCTCATCAGATAAAATATAGTACTATCCTGTAAATAAAAAATTAAAGTGTTCAAACATAATTCTTTTTTAATTTAAATTATGGGTCTGATTAATATATGTCCTTAGGGGACACACATTATTTATCTATTTTTAAAAATATTTTTGAGAGAATTGAAAAAGTTGTCAAAACAATTGGTAACTTTTTCATTTTTTCATAAAATTTTCTTTAAAATAGTTTACTAATGTATGCTTTAGGAGCATTAGCACCCGGTTTTTTAGAAATATCTCATTTTACAATCTTAAAAGTTGTTTTATCTATTATACCATACCATTTTACAATACACTCATTATCCCAATTTCTATTCTATCATACAACTCATTAAAATAATATAATATATTACCATATAACTCTCCCTCTCCCTTCTCCTTCATCTCTCTGTTTCTATTCCTTGGTGTCTCTTTCTTTGAACCACCAACCACCCAAAGTCAAATAGCTTATCCCTTGGCCACCAGCAACCAACCACTAGCCACCACCCAGACCCATACTTAACTCAATCCACCATTGCCCACCACCCAAACCCATACTCAACTCAATCCACCATCGCCCACCACCCAACCACAGAAACTCAACTACTACCACCAGCAACCACCACAAAAAACAACAATCGCCACCACCATGCCACACACCAACCATCAAAAGCCATTAAATCAGGAAACCAACAAACTCATTAAATCATAAAACCAACAAACCCATTATTTCGGAACCCACACAATCAAAACTCGATCTCCACGGAACCCACGCCTATCAAAACCTAATCTCCACGGAACCCATGCCGATCAAAACCCCATCGGAACCCACCCAAAATCAAAACCCGCTTCGTCACTCCGATCTCCACGCACAACCTCGCCACAACCCACATGCCCCAAAATGAACTCCATGCAAAACGGCCCAAGAAACTCCGGTGGCAAGTCTTGAACGAGAGAGAGATGTAAGAGAGGGAGTGAGGATAGTGACACAAAGAGAGAGAGTGGGAGAAGAAGAGAAAGTGAAAGAGGGAGAGAGAATAAAGTAATAAAAAATTATACAAGCCCGCTACAGTAGCGTCTTACATCTAAGACGTTACTGAAACACTATTATAATTTTTTTTTTTTTTTTTAACAATTGGAAGACTGGATAATGCATGCTTTTTGTGCTTTGATGCTAAAATTAGTATATTTTGAGTTATACATAATGCTCTAAGAGCATACATTAATAAAACTCTTAAATTATATATAACGCAAACAAACAAACGCATTAAATTTTTCAACGAAATAAAGGAGTGTAATAGTGATGCACTTTAAAAATTGTTAATAAAAAAGAAGAATTATTGTTGAAATTGTACTAAAAAGAATGGATATATAATGATTTAGGATATTGTATATAGAATAATAATGGACAAATAAAATAAGGTGCAGAGCTCTCTCTCTCTCTCTCTTGAAACGTATTTGTGTGTTTGTGTTAGATATAGTTGGATACCTCACAATAATCTTTTTGGTAGATCAAAGAGAAAAATTATAAAATAAGTACAACTAAAACACTCTCGTTCTAAATTTTTAGTTTTTTTTAATTTCATTTTAAGATGTTACAAAATGTAGTCCTAATTGAAAAGTAAATAAATAAATTTCATAATCTACCAACAATATGGGACAGAGGCAATAGAAATTAAGGTGAAAGAAAGGGCTTGAGAGACTTACGAGGGGGTGTACATGAG
Source organism: Quercus aquifolioides (assembly GCA_019022515.1). Taxonomy (NCBI): domain Eukaryota; kingdom Viridiplantae; phylum Streptophyta; class Magnoliopsida; order Fagales; family Fagaceae; genus Quercus; species Quercus aquifolioides. Next base: position 27,773,754 of record CM032333.1, on the reverse strand, counting down.
GTACTTCAGTGGAGGAAAGATGGAAAAGAGCCATTTTGGAATGAGCTCGTGATTGCAGTGACCCATATTATTCATAAAATCAATATATGTGAGGTAGCTAGCAATGGATGCAATCGAGACAGTATCAGTAAGTATTGTTGTTAACATTGGTATGGAAAACAACGCGAAATATGCTATGTGCTCCGCAAATGGATGAATGACAGCTGAAAAAACAAAAAATTGTCATATAATATGATTAATTCCATTATGATTTTATAAAAAATTTAGTGAAAGATTCTATCATATATAATATTTATGAAGCTATTTATTCAGATTGGAAATGTAGAAACTAAATTGATATTCACATAAAAATCCAAAGTTGTACCTTATAAAACCATATATATATATATATATATATATATAAAGTGAGGATATCTTGAAACATTTGAATAGTGAACACCAAAAAATAGTATTCCAATTATTGAAAGTATAAATAATATTGTTGATAATAACATTTCCAAAAAAAATATTTTTGAGAGAGTTTCAACCTATGCCGTTCGTTCCTGATGATAACTCATTATCGTCACACCAAGACATCAATCAGTTTTTGGTATAGACGGGAATTGAACCTCAGATCTCTTATTCAATCATCAAAAACTTTACCAGTTGAACTAACTGGAACCCACTAACATTTCCAAAATTGATGTGACTTCACATTAATTTCTAAGTCTTCAACCATAGGAATATATGCTCCTAATTCCCCCAGCCAAACTCCCTTTACCAATAATACATAGGGATTTGTTAATTGTTATGCAGAATTGTAAGGTTGGTGTTTTTCATTTTGTTAAATAATTATACTTAGTGATCTATCCAAGGAAATCTTTTTGGCTTCTCCTCTCTAGTTAGGAGACTTTCTTTCTCACCTAGTGTGAGACATTTTCTTCCCTACCCTACTGTTGGTGTGGGTTGTTAATCATCCTAGAATTATCGTTCTCTCAAATAAACTTTTCTTTCATTCCCTATCAGCATGGACTCGGACTTCATAGAACGGCTTCAAAGAGTTAGTTTGACGGAAGAGGAAGGAGAGGTGATCATGGTGTGCTCGGAGCATTGTGCGAAGAATCTTGAAGATTGCTCCCTCAGCTTGCTTGGACGATTTCACACAACAAAACCGATCAATTTTCGAGCCGCTAACAATCTGTTACGCTCGACCTAGAAGATGGGAAACGATATGAAAATAATAGATGTCGGGGATGGGTTGTTCCAAGTCAAATTCAAGATGGAAAGTCAAGTTAACTGGGTGATCAACAATGGACCATGGAGTTTTGACAATCACATACTACTGCTACGAAGGTGGGAGAAAGGAATGACGGCTTTCTCAGTAAAGTTTCTAACTATTCTGATTTGGGTACAAGTGTGAGGACTACCCTTTGATCTGATAAATGAGGAAGCTGGCAGGGATATCGGAAGAGGGATTGGTAGAGTCATTAAGGTGGACACCAAAGCTTTTGCATCTGACTAGGCACGTTTTCTTCGAGTCCGAGTCGAGATGCCGTTAGACAAACCAATTCGCCGAGGGGCTCCTATGCTCAGTTCGGAAGGTGATAAGGTTTGGGTGGCCTTCCAATACAAACGTCTCCTGGGGTTATGTTTCCATTATGGTTTACTTGGTCATGAGGCAAAATCATGCACCAACTCAATTGTGCGGGATGGGGAGGAAAGTCCATATGGAGAATGGCTAAGAGCAGGCTTTCGAAAGGTGAAAGGCCCACCAGGGAGGAAGCAACCTAGCCCACCACATTGGCAAGCAGCAGAGAGTGAGGAAAGGCCACAAACCGGTGGCACTGAGATGGACAATCCTCTCACACCTACGAATCCCGAAATTTATGGCATTAATGGTGGGGTAACGGATACACACCAACCATTTATTTCGGGTAATAGTAATCCTATTCCTTCAATATCTAAAACTGACATGCTAAATGAGGGAAACCCAGATACTATGGATATCATGGAGTGTAGGCAATGTAAAGCAATTAATGAGGAGTGCAATCAGGAAGCAATTGTTGGAAAGTTTATCAATGTGCCAATTGAATATATGGATAATATGGGAAGTAGTTTGAAACTTGCTAAAAGTGAAATTCAAAAATGCATGGGTGGACAGTCACGTGAGCTCACTAAAAGTCCCAAAACAAAGGTTCCTAAGTGGACAAAAATTACTAGGGATCGAAAGGTAGGCAGTGAAACAAAACTTGGCACTTGGAGCATAGGGAAAAAACATGGGGCAGAGACAGAAGATGGGGGCAGAAGCAAATGTACAAAGGTGTCTGGTAAAACTCAAGAAAGCACAACGACGAAGGCTAATACCCAACCCCGCCGAGCACAATGATTGTCCTAAGCTAGAACTGCCTGGGGCTTGAGAACTTTCGTGCAAGCACTGTCCTTTCTCACTTGGTGAGGGAAAAAGTTCCTAATGTTTTGTTTCTCATAGAGATGAAACAAATTGTGGAAGAGATGACGAATATACAAGCAGAGCTACACTATGATTCCATGCTAGTAGTTCCATGTGTCCGAAGAGCAGGTGGCTAGGCAATGTTATGGAAGGCACATGTCAACCTACATATCCAAACCTACTCCCTAAACCACATTGACGCTCGAATTATGACTGATATCGCATCACCATGGAGATTAACCGGTTTTTATGGGAGATCGAAGGAACATTGCAAACAGGAGCCTTGGGAATATTTGAGGCATCTCCATTCTAGAGACACCCTGCCTTGGCTGTGTATAGGGGATTACAATGAAATATTGTTATCCAATGAAAAACAAGGGAAACATCCACGTTCACTACGACGCATGGAGGATTTTCGAAGTGCACTGTTACATTGTGGGTTGATCAACCTCAAATTCATTGAAAATATATTTACTTGGAGGAATGGTAGACCTGGGAATGAGTTCGTTCAAGAAAGGTTGGATCAGGCATGTGCAACTATCGAATGGCGGGACATGTTTCCTCACAGCAAGGTACACCACCTTTAAGCCGCATACTCTGATCATGATTCAATCATAATTACCACTCAAGCATATTCACGGGTTTGTAGACATAAAAGGAAGACAAGCAAATTTGAAGAAAAATGGGCTTTACATCCAAATTGTGAAAATGTCATAAGGGAGGCATGGAATGATGTGGCTCCCATGGGTAGTCTGATGTACCAGCTATTTGAAAGAATAAAGAGAAGTTGTGTGGCTTTGGTGGGGTGGAGTAAAACTTTAGCGAACTCAAGGATGAAAATTGAAGAGAAGTATCAAGCATTGGAAGTTCTGACTTCCATGAATAGGGCCAAAAATTTGGAGGAAATACAAAAGGTAAGGGATGAGATTAATTCATTATTATTTCAGGACGAATTTTTTTGGAGACAAAGATTCAGGTCAATTTGGCTCCCTGTAGGGGACAAAAACACTAAATACTTCCATTAGAGAGCAAGCCAAAGGCGACAAAAAAATCATATCAATGGTTTTGTGGATGAGAATGGGAGGTGGTGTACCTCTGAATCTGACATTGCTATGGTGGCCGAATCCTGTTTCCAAAATTTATTCACAACGTCACACCCAACAAATATGGAATCAGTGGACAAAGAGGTAACCGTAGCTATGAACCACTTACTTCTTAAACCCTACACCTCATAGGAGGTTAAAAGGGCATTGTTCAGTATGCACCCTTCCAAATCTCCTAGACCTAATGGTATGTGCCCTTTCTTTTTCTAGAAATATTGGCATATAGTAGGAAGTGATGTTACTAGTGCTAATCTATATGCATTGCATTATGGTCATCTATTGCATAAGATGAACTATACTCACATTGTCCTAATTCCAAAAATAAATGAGCCTATATATGTCTCTAACTATTGACCCATTAGTCTAGGGAATGTTGTATCCAGAATTGTGTCTAAAGTTTTAGCCAATCGGTTGAAACTCATCCTACCATGTGTAATATCGGATTCACAAAGTGCTTTTGTTCATAATCGTTTGATTACTGATAATACCACTATAGTTTTTGAAGTGTTGCACAGGATGCGGAATAAAAGAACAGGAAAGAAAGAGCGGATGGCAATTAAACTGGATATAAGTAAGGCTTATGACCGAAGTGGGATTTTCTTCAGAAAATCATGCTCAAGTTGGGATTTGATGACAGATGGGTTCACTTAGCCATGGAGACTGTGCATACGGCCACGTACTCAGTGCTTATAAATGGGGAACCAAAAGGTTACATCTCTCCTTCCCGTGGGATAAAACAAGATGACCCACTCTCCCCATACATCTTCCTATTGTGTGCAGAAGGGCTCTCTTCTCTTATCAGAAAGGCAGTGGAAAGACAAACTTTGCATGGCATCCTATCATGTGCAAATGGAGTGTGTATCTCTCACCTATTATTTGCATATGATAGTTTCATCTTTTGCCAAGCCATGGTGAATGAGGGGCAGTAACTATTAGAAATCTTGGAAAGATATGGGGCAACCTTGGGGCAAGCAATTAATAAACAAAAAACATCCATCTTTTTTAGCCGGAACACAGGTCAATCAGTTAGAGATGACATACAGGCACTTTTTGGGGCTAGAGTTATGGAGGATTGTCAAGCTTATTTGGCTTGCCTATGGTGGGGGGAAAATCAAAAGTTAACAAATTTAAAGGCCTACAAGAGAGGATAACAAAGAGAGTGATGGGTTGGAAGGAGAAATTTATTTCGAAAGTAGGAAGGGAGTTACTTATAAAAACGGTGGCCCAAGCAATACTTACCTACACCATGGCAATTTTCAAAATCCCAAAACCCTTAATTATGTGACACGATAAACTCCACTTTGGCCAAATATTAGTGGGGTCAAACAAAGGATGAGAAGAAAATACATTGGATCAATTGGAAGAAGTTGTGCAATCAAAAAGTAAAAGGTGGGATGGGCTTCAAGGACGTTCAAGCCTTCAACCTAGCTTTGTTGGCCAAGCAAGCTTGGAGACTTATTCACAATACTCATTCATTGTTCTATCGGGTGTATAAATCAAGATATTTCCCTAATTGCTCTTTTATGGATGCTGAATTGGGTAGAAACCCTTTCTATGTGTGGAGGAGCTTATTGGCAGCTAGGGATGTTATCATTGAAGGATCCAAGTGGAAAGTAGGTGATGGCCGGTCTATTGGAGTTACCACACATAAATGGCTCTCCCACAAACCGATCTTCTTGGGGGAACAGCAACCTGGATTAATGGTGAAGGATTTAATAAATAGCAACATGATGCAATGGGATAGGGAGAAGATATTTGATCTCTTTGCACACAGGACACACATGGAAATTATGTCCATTCCATTGCAGCATAATACAGCAACTCGGGACGTGTTAATCTGGAAGGAGAATAAGTCCCAATCTTTCTCGGTTAAATCTTCCTATCAGGTAGTGCAGAGGATGAAGGCGCCAACACTGATCGAACACTCAACAGCAGCCACTGAGAAGCCACTATGGAGGAAGCTTTGAAAGTTAAATGTGCCCCAAAAGTCAGAATGTTCATCTGGCGAGCTTGCTCTAACATTCTGCCAACCAGGGACAACCTACATAGGAGACGAGTGCAAGTGGATTCGCGGTGCGAAATATGCTGCCAACAACCCGAGACAGTAGGGCACTTGCTGTGGGAGTGTCCATTGGCAAGAAATGTGTGGGCACAATATAGGGGTGGAATCCAAAAATGCCATAATGATGTGTGTGATTTTTTCTAGCTCTTTCGGATGTTAGAGGAAAAACTATCAAAATCAGACCTGGAGAAGTGGGCAGTGACGTCCTGGGCAATCTGGAATGCCAGAAACAAGTTTTACTTTGAACGGACCCACTCTTATCCAAACAACATATTGAAAGGGGCTATCGGATACTTGCATGAATACCAACAGCTGTTGGTCGCACAGCAGAACTCCTGAGGCTTTTCTCGGACAAACTAGGCGTGCAAAAACTCTCGGATTGGCTGAGCTTTAACACACATGCATCGGATGAGCATATTGTCCTTGAAATCATTGTTTTTCCCTTACCATGTTCTATATACGTTAAAACAGGGTATCCTTAGCTTGTATACTGTTTGATATTATTAATACAATACCTATGTTTATCTATAAAAAAAGTGATCCATCCAAAATTGAAAATCAAATGACTATATGTATTTGACATTTTTGTCATCTGCGGTTTGAGATTGAGACCCAAAGTAAAAAGTTCGGAATTTTAAGATTTTTATATTGTTGCATGATTGCATTTAGTTCAACCTAAACAAATGGATTTATACTTTCTCAAAAAAAAAAAAAAAAACAAATGGATTTATAAAAATAAAATAAAGGACCACCGGCATTCAATTTGCAATTATTATTGTGAGTTTTCATAACAAAAAAGTCAATGATTAATGGTAAAGGACCACTGGCTCCCTCACATGATTGAGTTATTGGTTGACCTTAAACTCAACCTAAACAATAATCTTTAATCATGTCAATGTTTTAGGATTTTTTCAATTCATGATTAATGACACATACCAATTAAGATCCTAATCATTGGGTACCATACTAAATTATAGATGCAAAATTTAGTATCAAAGTGCATGTAATAATGTCTCAAGGGTCATGTTAACGAGTGCCCTACGGCACTCGTTAACATTTCAATTAAAGAAAGTTTTTATGGGAAAAGAAAAAAAGCAATTAATGTTTTGACAGTTTTTTTCATTTTCCATAAAAGTGATGTCAAAATTTTCTTAAAATGAATTTTTAACCAATGCCCCAACAGCACTCGTTAACATTTCCCATGTCTTAATATTGATAGTCCTATAGTTTAGGCAGCGGCTGATTGGGCTTGGGGCCACAGCTGATCTAAACTTATTAGGCCTAGTGTTACATAGAGAGGAGCCATCTAATTAATTATTTATTGAATTCAGTTAACGGTTTTTTTTTTTGTTTTTTTTTTTTATAGCAAAGTTAATGGGTGTTTTTAGGGTATTTGTTAACTTTTATAGGACTAAAAAAAAAAAAATCAATTATTTTTTTTTTTTTTTCTAAAAACATTTCTAAAAATATTCCATAAACTAATACTTTTAAGGTATCCGTTAGCTTTTCTCTTATTTATTAAACAGAAATTAAGTATAATTTTTTAAATGTGCTTGATAGAAATTTAATTTTTAAATTTAACGAAAATCCTAATATAAAATGCTTATTACTAATTAATCATGGGATTTAAACATTGCTCAGTTAAGAAATTTGGGAGAGAGAAAAAAAAAAAAAAAAAAGGCAAAATGATTCAGTCGTACTCATATGAACATATGATGTCTAAACATAAATATATTGTGGTATTCAATACCAAAAAATGCCAACATTATTAGCCTAGGCTTATGTTATGGCCACTACAAAAAGGCCCTACCTCTCATTATAAGAACGTCCAAGTTTTTATAATAATAATTGTTTTAAAACCTAGACCAATAAAATACTACATCAATAAAAATATAACCAAATGAAACTTTAAACTATTTTGTAAATGTGTTAAATCATCATAATGATTAATTTATTATGGAAAATGTTAAAGAGCACAATTAAGGGGGGTTTAGCGTAAGGTACAACTAACAAAAAATTGAAATAAATTAATGAGAGAGGTTGAAGATATGGCAGAAGTGATAAGTAGAACTCAAAAAGTTAGTTCTATCGACTCAAATAAAAAATATGACATAAAACAAAAAATTTAACATAAAACAATATTTTAACGGACACACAACCCATTTACTATAATAGTTTGAGACTATCTTTTTTTTTTTTTTTTTTTGAGAGAGAGAGAGAGAGAGCCACTTCTCTAGGGTAAAACAATCTGTCTCACAGATACTGTCATTTTTTAAAACTAATATCTTGTTAATACTAGTGACCCTTATCTCTCATATAGGAACACACCAAAATACTTTCTTTATCTCTCTAAAAAATATAGAGGTTATTTAATACTTGCTTTTAAACAATAGTTTTTAGTGTTTAAACAATAATAACACTTTTAAAACGTAATTTTATAACATTCAAATACGTATTTCTATAACGTTAAAAACTGAACAACAATATTTAAATACTACTACTACTAGACGGGCTTTAAAATTGAATTGAATTGAGTTGAGTTGCAACTGCAATGATTATAATTGACAATCCTCTTTTTAAATAATATGTTTTTTTTATTAGTTTAAATAATATATTTACAGTTACCATTTATAGTAACTTACAATTTTCTTGGTAAACGTGAGTCCAATGAACAGGACAGGCCAGATTAAATATTTTCACCTTCCAACAGAGTGTGTAACTAGCCCAATAATGCAAACAAATATTTTATTTACTTATTAAACCATTTTTAAAAAAAAATTATGAAAAAATAATTAATTATTTTGACAACTTTTTTAATTTTTTATAAATATTTTTTAAAATAGATAGTTAATATATATCCTAACCGGACCGGACCCTTATGTATAGACCGTTATTTTATACATAGAAAACTTACAAGTTATAGGCTCTGTGGCAATTGAAGAATGGTGATGGGAATGGTAGCGAGAGTAAAGATAATGGTGGTGCAGTGCTCTATGGAGCCAATAATAGAGAAACTCTACAGGACCAGAATGTAGAAGAAACGTCATAATTACTCCATCTGTCCTCCACAATGGTAGGTTCTCTGCCTGAGTCATTGTCTTACTTGCTAGGTAGAACAAGGCTCCATTGAACAATATTTGGTCATCCCTGCCCAAGTATATTTGTAAGGAAAAATAAAAATAAAACACACCAAATTTATAATTAAGATTATTATAATTTCTACGTATACACTTGTATGTGTGTGTACGTATCCGTATTAATTTATAATTACTGACCAATTGCTTTCTCTGTCAACTTGCTCAAACTCGATACTCTTGTCAACGATCGAGTTCTTGCCTTTGGCAGTCCAGTAACGAGAGAGACTAATCCATATTTGGTTGTGAAGCATCCTCCATAGTAGAAATGGAAATATGAGGAAAAGTGAAAGGTCCCTTTCACTCTTATCCTTAACTATGAATGAGTAGGTGCTATGAATGGCCCAAGGAGCTAGGATCACGTACTGAAAAAAAACAAAAAAACAAAAAAAAGCACGTTAAACAACAAAGATTTGGTTAAAGCAGAAACCAAAAGTTTGGATTAACAACAACAACAACAACAACTATAATAATAATAATAATAATAATACAAGGCAAAAATGTTTATATGCCCTACTTTCGTTTTTTAATAAACTTATATGCCCACTTAGAAAGACTATTTAAAAAGACCTATTCTTATCATATCAATATATCATGTAATTCATGAGGCTGTCCTAATCAATTAAATACATATAGTTTAATGTTATACTTATTAAACACAATCTCCCCCCCTCCCCATCCCCCCCACACAATGTAAGACAAACATTTGTAAACTAAAAAGCTTTAGTACACTAGACAATAATTGAGATTGCATTGAATCCGTCTTGTCTAGTGTCATCACTTTTAATGGGTGTTCCTCTGCTACACTATTTACTTTTGAGTCATTATTTTAATGGGCAGAGTTCATTAGAGCACCAGACCTAAGTCAAACTCAAGCCAAGTCCGACAAACACTGCCAAAAAGTATGGAAAGGCGATTATAGAAAATTATTAAAAGTAAAACTATATAAAAGTGATATATATGCAGCTAATCATAGTCTGTCCGCATTGAATAATTATGGTAAAAATTGTGAAATTTACAAAAGTTTGAAAGATTGAACTTGCATTGATCCACCACTTGTTTGGTTACAATCATATCCGTAAGAAACCATTTTCTAACTTTTGCTCTTAAGAAGCTGCGTTGAGAAACTGCCTAGATTATCATAAAAAAGAGAAAATTTAACCCAAATTAAAAATAGGGAAGAGTGTGGGTGTGTGTGTGTGTATGTATATATATATATATTGTCTTCCTAGTTTTCATATGTTGGTAGCAGATAGTTCTAAACCAGAGAATATTTGTTCATCCACCGTGCATGGATGAAACAGTAAGGTGTTTAACCCTGCAGCAAAGTTATTTCAAACACTTACCAACCTCACCATTATACGGCCCATTGTTCATATGCCACATTTTAGTGCACGTTTTCAGACAACCCCATGTCCAAAAACTTAAAAAATAAACTGGACAAACAAGCATTTACAACCTAAACTCAAGTCACAGATTGTGTATGTGTGTGTGTGTGTGAGAGAGAGAGAGAGAGAGAGAGAGAGCACTGGCTTATAAGGACACCACCTTAAATCTTCCAAGAGGCGTCCATGGCCAGTCTGTGAGAATTCCTGGTTTAGTAGCCATAGAAAACTATCAAATACAAATACAAATATAGAACTTTCTGTTGCTGATGCATATATGTGCAAATCAACCTTATGGTAGGTCTGTTATATATATACAATACTTTCGTCATGATACAATTAGATTTGAATATTACTTATTTTGTTAAAATTAAAAATTTATTATTAAAAATATTATACATAAAAATAAAAAATAAGTTAAAATAATATCATAAAACTCATAAATAATATCAAAAATATAATAAAATTTATAAATAATAATAAAAATAAATTAAATAATAAAATAATTTTATTTTTTCATCTTTATGAGAGTCTTAAACTCACAGTTACTTGTCCAAGTCAGTACGGATATGATGCATGCCACATAGCCAACCGGACCTCTATGGAAATTAAAGTATGTGGTGACCTGTACATGTGGATAGTTATTATTCAGCACTGTGTAGTTTGTACTGTCCAATCCCAACACAGCAGAACCGTCCTTTCACCTTGATCTTTGATCTTTGATCTTTGATCTTTGAAGTTTGATTTTTTGATATTTTCCAGCAACCTCCATTTACACGGCTCTCACTTCTCACCGCCCTAACTGAACCTCATTTATTCCTTACTTAACGTGGCATAAATGATAAATGTCCTCTTATCACTTTCAAAATTTATGTTTATTTAATACAGTTATTTTCACAATTTCTATTACAATTCATCCATACAGCATATATTAATAATAGTAAATTCACAGGAGTTCATAGTTTTACCATTTAACACATAATAGATTGTCATTTATTCTTTTACTTAAATGCATGACATTGTAAAGTGTTCTTTAGTAACCCTTTTTAAAATGCATGTCTATTTACTATAATAATTTTCACAATTTTTATTGGAATTTGTTCACGTGAGTAGTTGTCAATAGTTGGTCCATGCCGATTGACACAGTTTTTCTGTTTACAACTCATCACTTGATAGTTGTGACGGTTGTGACACTTACAACTCATCACTTGATAGTTGTGACACCGACTTATTGACTTATTGTTCCACTTTTACTTATTGAAAGATCAGTTTTCAAGTATCAGAAACATAATTACTTCAAGCAAATTAGTTGGAGGTTTTGTGCCTTCAATGTTGAGATAAACAGCACCACTTCAAATTGGAAGCTTGTGGAACTTTTCTGTGTTAAACAATATCACAACTTTTTATAATATTAAGTTTTTGAGAATTTTTGTCATTAATATATTGTCTTTATTCTTAATATATGCACACTAAATATTAAGTTAATCAAATGCTATTTACTATTTGATTTATACATTTATATTCTACCTATAATTTTAAAATTAGAAAATGGTTGAAATTTTAACAAAAATTATGTTGAGATAGTTATTAATCTCTTATAATTTTGATATTTTGTAAGTAACGGAGAGTATAAAATTAATATGTAATCCAATGGTTAATTTTTCAAAATACTCATTTGATAAAAAAAACTATGAAGTACTATAATAACACAAATAGGTACTTTATTTTTCAACAAAAAAAAAAATGTAACTTAAACGTAACTCATATATGTATTTATGTGTGTTTATTTTAATAAATTCACCGTTAAATTATATTTTACCATTTTTCTTGTGTACCCCAAATTTGTTATAAAACAAATTAAAGACTAAAATTATTTGAATTAGAAAAAAAAATTAAATACAATTCTTTATGTGTTGTTCTAATTATATTTAACCATTAGATTAAAGAACTGAGTTTCATATTTGTAAACAAATTTGGGGTTACACAAGAAAAGGGGAAGTGGGGAACATCAAAATAGGGAAATGGGTGACTAGTCAGGCGGGTGGGTCTGGGTTTTGTTGATCATGAGTATGCAGATCTGTTAGTTGTGTTGGGGGGTATATCGGTGTAGGGTTTGGAATTGGAAGTGTTTCTTCTTCTACTCCAAGTGCATAATAACGAAATTTAGGTAGGAGCTATTAAGAATGTAACATGGGTTGTTGTTGTTATTGAATAGTTGTGGAAGGTGTTGTTCTCAAGGACGGAGCCAGGACTTGGAGTTAGGGAGGGTGACTCTGCTGCTAACTGTGTATGGCGTCTTCGGCCTTTGAGTCTACTGTTTTACTACTAAGGATTTTTGTTTAAAATTTTTTAAATGGCCAAGTTGTTTGTTTTGGGTAAAATAAATTGATTGGGCTTAATTTTTTTATTTTTATAATTGGTCATTTTTGTTGTTGGACTAATTTTTTTGGGTTTGTATATTTTGTTTTAGATTTAATCTATTAATTTTTTATGTTCTTTAAAAGGTGAAAAATGCTAAAACTACAAAATTTTTACAAATTGCTAATGTGGTGAGTGGTTATTGATAAGTAAAAAATGATGCAAATGTATGAACCAATAAGAATTTGCTACCTCAATAGTTTGTATAAACGTTGTAAAAACGTTTGTGGTTATAACATTACTCTCAAAAGAATTGATGGCATTATTAAGGGGGGCAAAGTGTAATTTTTTTTGAACAAAATTGCTAAAATTAATACCTATTAATATAGTAATATTTTTTTAAAAAAAATTAGGGGGGGCCAATGCCTCCCCTAGTCCAATAATAGCTCCATCCATGGTTGTACTTCTACTATGGCGTATTCATTATTCGTCAATTTGAGGTGATATTACATGTATCAGATACATGCATGTATCCACCCTTTTCACGTGGAGGTGGACTCCACACTTGTAGAACCCACTCCATGTGAAAGGGTGAGTACATGATAAATTTTCTCAATTTGGTAGGCTGAGGAGGCTATGTGTTAAGTTAATGGGTATGAGGTTTTTGTGGAGTTGCGTTGTGTACTTGAGTTGTGGAAGGTGCTTTAATGAGTGTTTTGAGGGATCTATTATTTTATGTAACAATTGCAGCATCCCTTTATATACTCACTCAATCTTATGTTTGTTGGAGAGGAAAAAAATTGTATAGGCAAGCATGTACATATTTGTACGAATAAATATATTAATCTCAAGAGTCACAATCTTACCCAAATACCAGTTTACTGTTTATTCTTTATAAAAACAATCCTACCTATGTGAAGCAAAATCATCCACCAAGCAGGTTTATTGTGTGCATGAAGCACCATGTTATGCTATTAATTATCAATCACAACTACACACTAACAATTAATATATATATATATATATATATATATATATACATACATTAGATGCGCATAGCGTCACTCTCACAATGTGTGAATCCCACATGTCTCACATGTAGATAGATATTACATGCAACGATAAACAAAATAAGTAAGGGGTTATGGAAGCTCTGGGTTTTGAGGATGAGAAAATGGCATCATTGTGCCTTGCAACTTTGCAAGTGCACATGAGTACCAACTAAGAAAAAAATGGTACCTACTCAAGAATTTTACAGTACAAATTTTTGTAACATATTTATCTAACCTTAACCAGTAATATAAGATATTATTTTATTTATATATTTTTTAATAATAAATAAATGATTAAAATTACTTAAGGATGATTAAAAATATATATAGTAAAATATATAACCCAATTTTATTTATAATTTTTAATAATAAGAATGATTTAAAAAAATTTATACTGTAAAATATGTAATCTGAATTTTAAAACATCAATTAGATTAAAATTCCATTCCAAAACAGTTTTTTTTTTTTTAATACTAAACCACAAAAGTGCAACGAAAATTAATAGGACTAAATTGCCTACATTTAAATATTTAGAGAGAGAGAGAGAGAGAGAGATCAAATTGACCAAATTAAAAACTAAAGGATCAAATTGATAAAATTTTTATACTTTGAGGACCAAACGGTATTTTAGTTACAGTAGTTTTATCCATTGAATCAAATTGAAAAATCATGAAATCATTCAAACTTTAACTGGAAAAACAGTAAAAGAGCAATTTTTTTATAATATATTTCCTTAAATTCAACTACATGATTGTATTGACCAATGTAACAAAAAATATATATCAACTTTTTCCATAACAATTAAGTTCAATTGTAATTAGTGGAGAATCGTAAAATACAACACTTAAAAAACTATATCTACATTTTATTGATAATAGTTTATTTTTTGAATAAATGGTAAATTATGCTGTATGATATAAAATCGATTTAATTGCTGTTAAATTATGACTCAATACATAGTTTGTGGGCACTGAAGCTAATAAAAATATGGTTGCCATTCCACCAAAGAAATCAGGCACGTCAGAGATCATCTAAGGAATTTTAATTAGGGATGGGGACGATTATCTTTGAGCGTGCATGGGTACAATTAGGTATTGTAACAAATTATTGGGTCAAAGAGTTAAAGAATTGTACATGTTTTCACAGTTGTACCCAAAAAAAATTTGGGGAGCCAGTTTTAAATATTTGTACGTAGGTTAATAAAGGACACTACCATTATAGAGTTTAGGGACCATGGCTTCCCATTGTCTCTATATATGTGGCTCTGTAGCTACAAATCCCCAAATTACCTTTAACTAAAGGAAAATTTACCAAGGAAAGAAGAAAAGGAACTTTAAGAGTGTGTATGGTTGGAGTGGAAATTGAGAGGATGGAAAAAGGGAAAAAAAGTTGAGAGAAAATGACAAATGGTATGGGAGGTGTTTAGTAGAGGGAGGAAAATATAAGAGATTTTGATAGGTCTTAAGAGTTTTCTCCCTATACCTACCAAAAAATAATTCCCTTTTTTTTCTTCTCAGTTAGGATGGCAATGGGGCGGGGCGGATTCGAAGGATGGGGTCTTCGCCCCCGCTCCGCATGGTTTTGTCTTACCCCATCCCCGCCCCTTGGGGTCTCGCGAAGCCCTGCCCCACCCCACCCCACCCCACCCTACCCTATAAAACTCTACTTTTTGTTAATTTGCCCACAACTATTACAAATTTACAATTGTTTTTAATAAAACCTATTTCGTTAATAAAAATTTACTTGAAATTACAAATAAATTTATCCCATAAAATCAAACTAATTTGCAACAAAAATTGAATAATAATATTAAAGTGTTTAACAAGACAATATCACAACAAAAACAAAAATCTCAAAATACAAAATCAATTATTCAATAGTATATAAATTTGTTTATAATAAAGACAAAAGAAAATGTTATAATTGGTACCTTATTTCCAACCTTGCTAGAGAAAAAAAAGAGACAGAAAGTCTTGTTGAGTAGAATAAAATAAGTTGATGATATGTTGTTTAAATAGTAGGGTTTTAGGATATGAAAAATGTTTGTTCATTTAGACCCCTTAAACCAGATAATTTAACCACATGTACCATTTTGAAATGTGAGGGCTAGAGGCAAAGGAAGCAAATCCAAGCCGCAGATGATAGATTGATTCTGGTATTTGTGAGATGTGTTAGATGCACTACATGGGGCACTTCTTCCTCTTTGTTGAGAGAAGTTTCATATAGTGCATAAGTGGATTTGTCCATAGTACCATAGATGTAATCATAAAGAGGCATAAATAGGGAGTAGTTGGTCTGAATTTTTTATAATGCAGAGAGTGAAACCTGTAATATCAGATATTTAATTATATTCATAACTTATTTCCATTTAAATGTTAAAACGAAAATTTTCACTTGTTACAATCATGTTTTAATTTTTTAACAACAATATTACAAACAAAACAAATTTAATAATTTTTATGCAAAATCGAAAGTGATAAATTGTGTTTAGTAGTGTAGCCTCATGTTCAACAACAACACTAGATGGACCTACAGTGACATTTTGAAAGTGCCACTATAGGCCTCATACTTTGTAATGACAACCTGCCACATTAGCAATTATGAGGAAAAAAAATTGTGAAATTTATTGTTCATCCTATAAATTTATAGTTATTTTAAAAGTGTACTAACTAAACTAAAATAGTTAATTTAGTCAAGTTCTACTCTTTTATCATTTTCTAATCCGTGTTTACCTATAGTGGTAGAGGGCACCATCTCCAGGTGGCTATGATATGGCTAGTTTGGCATGTCATGGCATTTTGAAAAAAAAAAAAGGCGATATAGCAATAGGAAAACATGTTAACCAAAAAGTGATATAGAAAATATATTGGATAAATTTTGTGCAATAGTATCCTTTGTATCTTCAAATTGTAAGAATATATATATATATATATATTAGAATAAATCATAAAGAGTTTGAATTTAATAAAAATGTGGTGTACCCTACAATAAGATTTTATCACATTAGCTTTTTACTTAAAATTCAATACGTTTTACCACACACAATAACTCTATTTAATATCATATTTCACAAATCAAATAGGATATTAAAATGGGCTGTTATAGTGTGTGGGAAGTTATATTCAATTTTTTAGTAAATGATGATGTGGCATCTGTGAGGGATTTCATAATTCGCTCAAATACCAATGGGCTTGGTCTGTAATCGAATGCTATAAAAGATTTGTACCCCCTCATCCTTCACCAATTGGTCGTTGGATGAATTGGTAAGGCACACGGTCCGACAAGTGGTATCAGAGCCCGGTCATAAGTTCGAGTCATTGGAACCGCATTGTGAGGGAGGGATTGTGAGAGATTTCACAATTCGTTCCAATACCAATGGGCTTGGTCTGTGATCAAATGCTATAAAAGATTTGTGCCCCCTCATCCTTCACCAATTGGTCGTTGGATGAATCGGTAAGACACATGGTCCGACAGCATCCATTTAGTGGTGGGTGTAAATCAAGGGATTGACACTCCATCCTCATAGAATTTAAATTCAATCATAAATCATGCTTTGAGTAATTATTAAATTATTGCTTTTTTTTAGAAAGAAATTATTGCATTTGACTTATAATAAACTCCCATGAAAACATTAATAACATTGGTATTCAGACCCTTTTGTAGTGGTATTTTAGATTAAGCAACGTGTTTAAACTTGGTGAAAGAGTGTAATTAAGTGTGTATGTTTAACAGTTAGTTTGTTTCTCAAAAAAAAAAAAACACATTGGTATTCATTTTAAAAAAGAAAATGTTAGAACCACAACTTTTGCCACAACTTACTTACGCTATAAGTTGTGAGTGGTGTAGTAAAAGCAGTGGATCTACAACTCCACTACTCACAATTTACCACGTGAATAAGTTGTAATAAAATTTGTAATCCTAACATTACTCTTTTAACCGTGAACTAACATAAATAGAGACTTATATGAAAAATAGGGCTTTAAACTTACGAAGGAGTGTACATGAGATACTTAAGTTGGGGAAAGATGGAGAACAGCCACTTTGGAATAAATTCAAAATTACAGTGACCCTTGTTGTTCATCAAGTCTACGTAAGTAACATAACCGAAAACGGAAGCCAAAGAAGCAATTCCTGCAAAAATGATAGTCGCCGATGGTATTGTAAAGAGCATAAAATATGCTATGTGCTCAGCAAATGGATAAGTGACAGCTGCCATAAGAAGAAATATAAGAATGAGAAGGTGATTAGAAAAATTATGGATACTGTTAGTTGTTCATTCTTTATTTCTTTTTTGCTTATTCGGCTTACTAATACTTCACGAAAATCTTAATCTGATTGGTGTCTTGTTCTGATGATAAAGAGTTATATTATCATCAGAAGCAGACGCCATAAATTGAAATTCTCAAAAATAAAAATAAAAAATTTCGCGAAAATCTAAATTGATGTGGGATTTATGACATTAAAAATTATTTTAACTCTCTCTCTCTCTCTCTCTCTCTCTGAGTTCACCAATCATTAATGGCTTGTTGTATATATAGGTATGTACATGAATAGGTTATAATAATAATATTTGAGTTTGGAGAATATTTAAGTGAAAATTCGAAATTCAGTATTTTCGATCAATCGAAGCTTTTGCTCGATTGATCGAAATGGTAAGGAAATCTATCCTAGAGTCTTTACCTATTTCGATCGATGCTCGATTCCTGTTCGATTGATCGAAAAGAGCATTCAATCGATTGAAAGAAACTCTCGACCGATCGAAACTCGTAAAAACAGAATTTTCTGCAAAATTTTCTAGTGAATGTTCTGAAAGTTTGAAGAGGTTTCAAACCTTGTGAACAGTTTTATGAAATATTTTGACTCTCCATACATACCTTTTGCTGAAATATAACCCTATAGGTATAAATAGAGGATTATGTTCACTTGAAAGTTAGAGAGAAACACAAGAAATCCTGTGATTATTCTCCAGAATTGCTATTTGTAAAATCCAACAATTTGGTTGTATCCTGCGGACAAGTTTACGATAACCCTTTAGCAACAAGAGTGTGGGGGCAAATATTGTCTAAAGATAACAATTTTGTGCATCCAAGTTATCAATTTCTATTTGGCTTTTGTGTTATCCTTGCTCTTCCTTTATTACTTTGTGTATTATTCCTAACAAGCCTATGTTTCATGCAATAATTCTATATAGGAAATTTATATAAAAGATCATTGGCCATGTAGGTTCTTTTTTATTATGTTGTTGAAGTGACATCAATAACATTCATTATCACATTATTTGGCAAGAATATAGTAATATTGATAGTAATTGTAGCATTTTACATAAAATAGTAAACCAAAAGTTATGTCATTGAAGTTAGAAATCTTAAACTATATATCTTTCACTCCTACGAATAGCAAACACACTTGGCATCCAACCCACCCATCCTATGATATTCTTAACCGTTTAACTTGAGACTTGATGCTAGAGAATTTCATGATTTGATTTTCGAAAGTGTAAAAATGCATTTCTCGAACCTTTAACACCTAACATATATATGAATGACATGGCCCATGGCTCATAAAGTACAAGTTATTAATTTGAATATTTCCTCTCCTTTCTCTTTGCTTTCTCTATGGGATCAAACTCAATTATAAAATTATAAACGATCTTCTTTCCTTAGTTGGGGTTCCTAAATGTTTTTGATGGGAATTTAGACCCCTTAAACAACCAAATTGCGTAGCCTAGATTAATTAGCCAAGTTGTTACTTAGTCAAATTATGCAATTTCTAGGTTGAAGCAATTCAACAATCATATCAAGAATAATAATGCAGCGGAAAATAAATAACACAAGATATGATCACCCAGGAAACCACACGGTAAAAACCTGGGGAGGATTTGACCCACCGATCCTCAAGGCATAACAGAATTCACTATGAAAGAATTGAAGTTCTTACAAAAGGACTACAAGCTCCCCGCTCGACTTCCTAATGCTACCCACCAGTACGAACTTCCTGACACGACCATGCTCAGGCTCCGAATCCACGGACTACTTCTTTCTTGAATTCCTCAATCAGCTACAAGCTCCCCGCTTGCTTTTCTTTTAAGTTCCAATGGTAGCAACCTTGTTGATCATCAAGATATTGACAACCCTAAGTTTATGTGAAGGAAAGCTCCTCAAAGATCTCACAAGAGATTCACACAAACAGCAAATATGAGCAACAAAGACTTAGAGAGGTTTGGATACAAAACCCTAATAAAAAGGAGGCACAAGAGGCACTCTAATCTCTCTCTCAAAAGTCTCAAAAACGTGGCTTAGGGTTTCCTTTATATAGTGGGAGAAGTAGATCTGAAACCCTAATCCTTAATGGGCTTAAGCTGCTGTTTGGGCCGACTTAAAATTCTGCAGATACGATTTTCGATCGATCAAGCCTGTTCTTCGATCGATCGAACCAGGCAGAATACGAAGTCTTCTTCCTGCAGCTTGTATGTTCTTGAATCTTGACTTGAATCACCTTGAGCATTGTCTAATAAAACCTATAGACTCTAAGATCTATATCTAGACAAGTTTGTGTTCACGATTTGCCAATTGTTCTAAACATTTAGAACCTAACAATCTCCCCCTTTGGCAATTCGTGACAAAACTTTCATACAGAATGAAATGCTCAAATACAAGAACAACCCAATACAATAAAATGCTCATTACAAAAAATTCAACCTAACTACTATCCATCAGTTGCAAGTGTAGACAGCAGCTCAATTGAATCAACCTGTATAATCCTGAAACACTCAACAAACGCATAAACGCATGTGTGACAGAAAAACAGTAAATCAACAAAAATAAATTCTTGATTTCACATAGCACAAAATAAAGACATATACCAATGAAGAACTCATAAGTATAAATCAATAAGAAGTGAAACAAGAAACATAAATAAAAACATAAGTAACCTAACTCTCCCCCTAAGTTAGATACAACAAAAAGTTTTTATTTTCTTCCCTTTCAAAAATAATTTCAACTCCCCCTAAACAAGACAAACATGATTCCCTTAAATCAATAATTTCTCCCCCTTTTTGTCACGTATTGACAAAGACAACTCATACAAAGAGTAAACAGTCAACATACGCAATAAAGGATAAGAGAAAATAGAGAATCAAGGGGAACACAAAACAATTCAACTCTATAGAAAATAGAGACAGCTCCCCCTATGAACAACACAGGTTAAAAAAAACTTTTCTCCTCCTATAAAAATAGGAAAAACAAAACAAGTTTTGGGAAAAACAGTTTTGGGGAAAAATAGAATGGGGGGGATCAGCAGCATCACCAACAGGATCAAAGTTAAAAACACATAATCCAAAGTTAAAAACTAAGGTGAGGATACACATGAAGAAAAAATATTATCTCTTTCAATAAAATGCAAACATGGCATTATGTGACCCATAAACAGTTGCATGAGTAGAGAAAATATTTGCACATTGATTATCCATCATATCTCATAAGAAAAATATTTTCTACAGTTCACACAGAAGAAATAGCATATACTAGAATGTACAAAACTCAAAAAGTAATCAATCAATTTTTAAATCAAGTTGAGTACCCAATGTAGCAAAGTGTATGCATGTTTTGTGTGAAAACAAAGAGAGTACTAATGCAGTGAGCAATTAAGTTCAATTGAGATTAAATTGACAAAATTGGTTTGAGCATAGAGTTTCTAACAAAAACCCCAAAAATTTGAAAACCACTTGTTGAATTTTTAAACAAATTGATGAATTGAGCATCACATAACACAACTCACAGAGTATAATGCTTAATTACATCCAAACAACAAGCCAATTTCATCAAATTCAACTCAATTTCACAAAAGCCCCAATTCGGAACAAGAACAAATCCTTTTTTTAAAAACCTGATTCGCGACTTTCGATTGATCGAAAAATACATTCGATCGATCGAATGAAACAGTCATTTTTAAACAAATTAAAGCACTTTTTCGATCGATCGAAAATCAGACTGGATCGATCGAACTGGGCAGAGGCTCACTAAATTTTGAGAAAAAAACACAGTTTTGAAAGACACAAACCTAATTTTGAAAAACAACTCCTCAAAGCATTAAACAATGAAAACAAAATGCATGAGTATGAGATGGAATGCTTTTTCAAAAACCCAAAATTTTAAATCCAATTTTCTCAAAAACAAGTTTCAATCATTCTCCCATTGAAATTTTCTTAAGCAACAAATATGTTCTGCACAAATCTCAAGATATTTTCAAAATTTTCAAACTTGAAACACATTTTGCATTAAAATCAAGGAACTTTTAATCTTGGATGGCCACAACAAAATCACACACAATATAATGTACCAAGTTTAACAAAGAGTAACTTGTGTAGTGTGTGCAACTAGCAAAAGCTTGAGATACATGTGAGGTGATATGTGAATAGCAATCAATCACAAAGTCTACAAAATTCATCACATAGAATTCAAAAGAGACTATCACCTAAAGAGTTACATCCTATAACTCCCACATCTCCTAGAACAAAAGCTTGCAATCATGTAAGTTTCTTGTATTTTTGCCCCATTAGAATATGAAATATATTATGTGAAATGGCATCAAGCCTAATAGTACACACCGGTTTGAATTAAGTGAATTGGCATCAAGCCTAATAGTACACACCAGTTTTATTTTAATTGAGGCTTCACCTTATGTTCTTTTTGTGCATGTGCTACACTTTCTCGAGCACAAAATCTTATAATATGCACTAAGGTGTTCATGATTGGCTAGTGAACAGTGGTGAGATGGTTATTTATGCATTTCTCAAAAGGATCAAGTCCGACAGTCAAATAACATGTGACTTCAAGATCAAGACAAAGTGATAAACACCATAAACATCTTTTCCACACAACATGCACTACAAAGCTCAAACTAGTAAAGTGCAATAAAATAAGCTCATCCAAGCTAAACAAGGTACATAAACTAGTTATGTAAAGATAAGGTGGCCAACCCTTGATTATAAATCCAAGATATATAATACAAAACACAAAAATCTTTTTGGTTTTAACAAACTTTATAACCACTTGTTGAGATTAAAAAAATGGCCAAAGACAAAAAGCACATATTATGCTAAATGAACAATGCAAAAACAATGCATGATAGTGCAAAACTAAGCTATAGAGGGTACACAAACAAGAAATATCAATTTCTTAATTAACCCTTGAGTACATGTACAAACTAGTACATACTCACACAAAATCAAAAATAGCTTAGCACAAACTATTCAAGTTTCTCCACAATGTCAAGCATATTCTAAATCAAGAGAGATATCATAATTCATGTAATCCTCAAGAAAAATAAAACAAGACACAAAATAAAATATTTTTGTCTTTTTTTTGAAATTTTTCAATGTTTTTGGATTTTTCTTTAAAACAAAACAATCAAAGAAAATAAAACAACCAAAAACTAAAAACAAAACATGTCCACAATTAATTGAAAGAATTAAATCAAGGACAAGTTAGCAACACTCACCTTGGAGAATCTTTTCTCACCCATTTAGCACGATTCTTCGGCTTTGTAGGTGAAAATCCATGTGAAGCAGAGTGTATTTGAGGAATTACACCAATCTTCTGAGAGAGACTGAAATCCTGCAAATTCCTTTCACAAGCCAACAAGCTCAAATTTTTCAAAAGCATATGAAACAATTTATATGGACTTATGGCAGGAGAAATATCATCACATATCCTAGATTGAAACACAGAATGATTAAATTTCAATTTATGACAATTAGGACGAATGTGACCGGAGACACCACAAAAGTGACAAACAGGAACAAATTTAGGAACATCAGTATTCCTAACAACAAATCTAGTCTCAGATTTTGGTTTTTGCCTCAACAAAGAGCAGTTTGGTCTAATATGACCAACAACACCACAATGGTGACAAGTAGGCACAAAAACAAAATTCTTATGCTCTCTAACAGTAGGTTTAGACTTAGGTGTAGAAACTTCAGCGTCTACATCAGAACTTTTACCTTTGTCTAACCTAGCAAAATAAGCCTTTTCATTATTATTCCTCTTGAAAGGAGGGATATAAACTTTTTCAATTTTAGGCTTAAGAGAAACAGAAACACTTCTGTTATCATCAGCAAGTTTGGTATTAGACAAATTTTCCAATTTAGCTTCAGCCTCAGCTAACTTTTGTTCCAAACTTTTCATCTTCTCATCTTGAGAGGAAATTTGATTTCTCAAAAAATCATTCTTTTTATTAGACTCATATAATCTAACAAGCAATTCCTCTTTTTCAAGATTAGTCAATTTTAACTCTTCTTTGAATTTCTTAGCAATTTTCAAAGATTTAGATAATTCCTTACGAAGAGTTTCAAAAGCATCAAAAAAATCAGCAGAAACAATAGTGTCTTTTTTATTCAAAGCATCACAAACATGAGCAGAAAGACACTTCAAATTATCCATGACAACAGGGGTCAAGGATCAGCTCTTAGATCAAAAGATCCAAAACAAACAAAGAGCTACCCGCTCTGATACCACTTGATGGGAATTTAGACCCCTTAAACAACCAAATTGCGTAGCCTAGATTAATTAGCCAAGTTGTTACTTAGTCAAATTATGCAATTTCTAGGTTGAAGCAATTCAACAATCATATCGAGAATAATAATGCAGCGGAAAATAAATAACACAAGATATGATCACCCAGGAAACCACACGGTAAAAACCTGAGGAGGATTTGACCCATCGATCCTCAAGGCATAACAGAATTCACTATGAAAGAATTGAAGTTCTTACAAAAGGACTACAAGCTCCCCGCTCGACTTCCTAATGCTACCCACCAGTACGAACTTCCTGACACGACCACGCGCAGGCTCCGAATCCACGGACTACTTCTTTCTTGAATTCCTCAATCAGCTACAAGCTCCCCGCTTGCTTTTCTTTTAAGTTCCAATGGTAGCAACCTTGTTGATCATCAAGATATTGACAACCCTAAG
This sequence comes from Quercus aquifolioides, assembly GCA_019022515.1. Classification (NCBI taxonomy): domain Eukaryota; kingdom Viridiplantae; phylum Streptophyta; class Magnoliopsida; order Fagales; family Fagaceae; genus Quercus; species Quercus aquifolioides. The sequence goes on along the minus strand of CM032333.1, from coordinate 27,749,263 downwards.
TTTATGTGAAGGAAAGCTCCTCAAAGATCTCACAAGAGATTCACACAAACAGCAAATATGAGCAACAAAGACTTAGAGAGGTTTGGATACAAAACCCTAATAAAAAGGAGGCACAAGAGGCACTCTAATCTCTCTCTCAAAAGTCTCAAAAACGTGGTTTAGGGTTTCCTTTATATAGTGGGAGAAGTAGATCTGAAACCCTAATCCTTAATGGGCTTAAGCTGCTGTTTGGGCCGACTTAAAATTCTGCAAATACGATTTTCGATCGATCGAGCCTGTTCTTCGATCGATCGAACCAGGCAGAATACGAAGTCTTCTTCCTGCAGCTTGTATGTTCTTGAATCTTGCTTGAATCACCTTGAGCATTGTCTAATAAAACCTATAGACTCTAAGATCTATATCTAGACAAGTTTGTGTTCACGATTTGCCAATTATTCTAAACATTTAGAACCTAACAGTTTCTATTGGAAATACTAAGAGCTCCAGTTGAGCTACAAAATTTTTAATATCTTAAACTATATCTTCTATTCCTACATAAACAAACACACTTTAGTTCTAACACACAATCAATCATATTATCAAGTTGTGGTAAATTTTTATTATCTTAATAAATAGCTAATTTATTATTGTCTTAATTATCAATGTTAGGATCAATTATTAATTTAAGGTATATTATAAAAATGAGCATTCTATTTTTGAATCTGAAAATCTCCCCCCTATTTGCATACATTTAAGGTGAAGTATTAGTAGATAAAATTCATATTATACCAACAAGCATGATAATAAATATAATAGGTCTCACAAGTTATAGGCTCTGTGACAATTGAGGAATGGTGGTGAGAATGTTAGCGAGAGTAAAGGTAATGGTGTCCTCTATGAAGCCAGTAGTAAAGAAATTCCACCGGTCCCACATGAAGTAGAATTAATATAATTACTCCATCAATTTTCCAAATGGGCAAGTGTGAAGCTCTCTGTACCATGCTGCTGAATAAGTAGTATACGATTCCACTGAGTAATATTTGATCATCCCTATCGGGAAGTTTAATATAACAAAAAAAAAAACACACACACACACACTTTAGACAATTACAATCTGTACTTAACTTTTATGTTCATTAGCTTTTGTCAATAGAAAATGTTTAGTGGTGCATGCAATTCTTGTGCTATATCAATTATGAAAAAAAAAAATGAAAAAAAAAAGTAATGAGTTTATGTAAAAGTGATTTTTCATCAGTCACAATCGATCATATCATCAAGTTGTGGCAAATTGTATGATCTTAGAGAAGAATAGTTTGATAATTACGGGAGAAGAGATTTAAACTCTAAACATTTCCTTTAGAAACATGCACTATGAGAAGACAGTTAAGTTAAAAAGCTTTTGACTACATGCATATGTTTATTGGAATAATGTTAGGGACATAATTTTTTAGCGTAAAAAATAATGCACACAAAGTTCACAGGTCATGAATTTAGTGCCCAAAAAAAAAGTGTATGTACTTTGTGTGCAATGGTGTGTTTGACATAAACACCACTCATTTTATATATATAAATTGATAAAATGGTAAGTTGTGATAAGAAACACATTAGTTTTACATGGATCCATTATTGACACAACTTTTATTATACAATACCAATCACAGTAAATTATGTCAATAATTATGAAAAAGATTGTAAAAAAAAAAATATTATATCCCTATACTTATTGGTGCTATATTGATGCATATATATTGTGCACTGACCAATTTTGCTCTCTGTCAACTTGTTCAAATTCAAGACTCTTGTCAACAAGTAGGTTGCTGCCTTTCGCATTTCGATAACGAGAAAGAGAAATCCATATCTGGTTGTGGAGCATCCTCTATAACAGAAAAGGGAGTATGAGAAAGTTGCCTAGGTCCCTTCCACTCTCTTCCTTGACTATGAATGAGTATATGCCTTGTACAGCCCAAGGAGCCAAGGTCAAATACTATGATACAATGAAACCGCGAGAAGTTAGTATACAAAATGCAAACCATTTAATTTAGTCATATATATTATCAAAACGTAGCCATAATATATTAGGTCGTTTTCAATTTGTCTTATAAGTAGTTCCTACGTACAAATGTTAGAAAGATTGAACTTGAATTTGATCCATCATCTGCATGTTAATAACCTCATCAAAAATAAAAGAATGTTAACAGCTATCCTTAAGAAACAATGCCAGGAGTATGTTTTTTTTTACTTTCTTCCTAGTTTTCTTACATTGGTCACACAAACTTGTTCATATATATATATACAGCGATGGCAATAAGGTATTAAGATGTTTTTTTCTTTTTTTTGCTTGGAAAATCTAATGTTTCACATACTGTGAATGCATATAATGTCCACACTTTCACACCAGGTGTCTACATTTTAAAAAAATGTCCGCATCTAAGACATGATGCCACATCATGTGTACAGATAGCGTGTAAAGGGAGTTTGAAGAGATGGTATACCCTAGCCTGTTTTGGATATATATGTCATCTCTCTCATTGCATTTGTAACACTCATTTGCTATGAGAGAAATGACATATACACTCAAAATAAGATATAATTTTTCGAGGCTGAAACAATAATAATTGAAGCCCTCTCTCTCTCTCTCTCTCTCTCTCTCTCTCTCTCTCTCTCTCTCTCTCTCTCTCTCTCTCTCTCTCTCTCTCTCTCTCTCTCTGAGTTTGTAACTTGTGTTTTTGTTGCTATATATTCTTGTTAAATGTAGCATAATGGGCCACGTGACAGAAGGGACGTACGGTTAGCCAAGCGTTGAGGGTGGCAATTAGTATACTATAGAGTATATTTATTACTATATATACACTACTAAGCTTCTTGATGATGGACTCAGCCAGTGCACAGTTACTAGTCTAGTTGATACGGGTATGTCTCTTTTTTGGTCGGACATAAATATTTATCACAGAACAACTCCCGCATATACAGTTGCCACCGCTTTTGGTGGTCCTCACTCCTCATGTTATCCTTTGGTTTGTACGTCGGCGTTATAAAGACATTAGTTGATGATTGGTTTGTGACGTGTAGAGCATCACAGTTTGATATTGTAGAGATTGAGATAGGATGACTAGATGAGGGGAAGCAATAAGAGAGGGAGAAAAAAAAAAAAAAAAAAAGAGTTACGTGGTTCAGGCACCAAAGGTCTCATGTTGGCTTAAGGTATTGTGGGATTTATTCTTATATTTTGAATATAAATGAAAGATGTTGTACACACAATTTTCGTAAAAGATAAATTACACGATCACGAAATAGTGTAACAAATAATCAATTTGTATTTGATTTGTATATATGTGAGTACAATCCTCTGTACGAATCTTTACAATGAAAGAGTACAATAAATTTCTCTGATTCGATCTCCAAGAAACGTTACAGTCCGAAGGGGCTATGAACTTGATCTTGAATCGTGCTTTGATGTCTCCTAGTTGGATGAACAGGTGAATGTGCTTGATTTGATGCAAGGGCCATTGGCTTGATCTCGAGCTAGGTTAAAGGAGAATCCCCACTTTGGTTTGAAGAAGTAGGAATAGGCCTTGATGAACAATGGAATTCTTGTGAACTTTAGAGATGACTCTCTATTTTGACAGAATGTCGGTAGTGTTTTCTCTCTAAGTATCTTTTTTTTTTTCCTCATATGAGAAGCCTCTATTTATAGGCAACTCAATAATCTTTAATTTGGAATTTTCTCCCAGCATTTATTGAGAGCTAATTATGAATTTAATTTAGTCTCCCATTTAATAAGAACTTTCCATATAGGCCTTTTCTTCTGACATTGCCATATGGCTTTCTTATTTGATGTTGCCACATGGCTTGATTTCATTTTCTGATCGTCCACCTCATCAATTGGAGATTAATTTGATCACAAATATTTTATCATGAACAATCGGGCAGCTGTGAATACATCATAAAATTTTGATGTCTACAGATGTTTCTCAAAAAAATAAAAGAATATAAATGAAAGATTTATTTAACTTTTGGTTTTTTTTTTTTTTCATTTAGTGTGTGTTTGGCAAAAATTAATTTTGCCAACTTATTTTATTATTCACCTTATTTTTGATATTATTCATAGATCTCACTGTATTATTTCAGTTACTTTTACTTTTATCTACAATACTTTTAGCAAAAAGTTTTTAGTTTCAGCAAAATAAGCGGATCCCAAACACGAATTCTTTTTTTTTTTTTTTATGCAAACTTACAAATTAAAATGAATTCATCGTGTTACTCATGAAATGATTATACAACTAAAGCAAACACTATTTATTGAGTGAAGCAACCAAATATTAAACAATTATGATTGAAAATTTTAATAAAATTATATATTTGATATTTTTAAATAAAATTTGAGTATAAATTTATTTACTAGTGAAAGATTAATGAGTTTTCTTTCAATATTTGTGTGGGGAAAATTAAATGAATTCTACACTCTAAAACTGAAATAAACAAACAGTCATTGCCACATCTAATGAATTTTTTTTTAATTGGTTTTTCTTTGATAAAAAAAAGGACAATGTTTAGTTACAAAATTGTTTGTAACCTAAGACTACAACTTTAATATATTTCTATTGGAAGTGAATTTTGACAAAACTACCATTGGATTACATTTTCTTCTTATATCTTCCGTACTTGCAAAATTTCTAGAAAATTAAAGATCAATAGTTATTTCATCAATCAATTGTTTAAATTGCAAGTTTTTATAATGTAAAACTATGCATAAAAAATAAGTTTATAAATTATATTGTAAATAATATTTGATTTGTACAAAATTTGACATATGTATTAAGAGCGTAAAAAACATGCAATCCAACGGTTAGATTTTCGAAATATTTAGTAATGTTAATGATATTGAGTAAGGTTATAGTCTTAAGTTACAACAAATTTTGTAGCTAAATTTTGTTTTAAAAAAAATATACTTTTTATTTGTTAGTGAATATTTGAGGTTTAATTAATACTTCGATTGGTACAAGGATATCATTATTAATAAAAATTTGGGGGCCTTTTTTCATTGGGGCCATAGGCTGTTGTATATTTGCCTCACCTATTGAGCCGACACTAGCTACATGTTTAATATATAATGAAGTACATGAATACATAAAACCCTAGTAGGATATATATATATATATATATATATATATATATATAGGAACAACATGGTTTAGGATTAGCCCTAAACAAGTTTTATACTTAGTTGGGCCTTTGCAAATCAGAGTAAGATTGTCAGGTGCTCTAAAAGCCTTGGACACGCATGTTATCCCAAAAAAAAATAGGTATCACAATATTTCAGGTGCCTTATGCATGTTCTCTTTTTATAAATGGTTTGAGAGAGTTAAGTCTTGGGAATAGAACTTAAAATCACCATCTTGTTAATATAGCCCATATGATCCTAGCCAATAACTTTCTCTTTCACAAAGCTTTGTTGCGGTTGAAAATCATTTGATGTCTACTTAGAACATCATCAAAGTTAAAACCAGGACATATTAACATTTCAAATTGAGTTATCAATGTCATAACTAGGAGATTTTTCCTGTAGGCCTCCTTACTAGACCTATATTTCTGATAACATTTATAGGAATGGATGTACTTATTGAACACCATGAGATATGATTTTTAACTGTGATCGTAACATTATACAGTAGAGGTGTAGGGGTGAAGTGTTTGTGGCAGACATGTTTTGCTTGCTTTTATTGGAGGTTGAATGAAGTTGTTAACTGACTTGCTAGCGATGATGGCAGTGCTTCAGTCTACAGAACAGATGTGTTGCTACTTCCTTCTCTTCTGTCTCCGTTTTTTGAAAAATCATGGAAAAAACTTTGCCAGATTCTTGTTTTGTTTCCATGCCCCCATCAAAACTAAGAAACACTGGTTAATCTCCTTGAATCGAATGTCTTTGTTAATGGATCCTGCATTAGTAAGTGGAAGGAGCTTTCCAGCTTTGAAGTTCTTTTCTCTTGATGTCCCTGCCATAAAATGTTGCCAGAAAAGGGTTTTGTTTTGTACTAAATAATCAACTGCCGTGAACCTTTATGGTGTCTTCTTGGTAGATCCATAAACTCAGGTAATTGGCTTTAAAAAAATGCTCAACCATACAACCTAGTCATCAACATCTTTAGGCTTCGTCTCTATTTGCTTTGAAAGGTTCTATACTTCTATTTCTTAGCAGTAATTTAATTTATAACTTTAGTGGTGTATATAATATCATGTGATTTAAAATCTCATTACACCTTTTTTTTTATAAACTCTCATTACACCAAATAAGGAATGATATATATATATATATATATATATATATTAGGAATGATGATTGATTTCAAATAATTTGATTCATGAACATTTAAAAATCTGCACTGTGTAGATTTTTTTTATTTTAAATATTTCATCCTCATATGAGAAAATATAATGACGTTTTACATCGTTTTAGAGAAAATTGAACACCTTATACTAGTTGTAAAATTATGTCGGTTAAAATATTATCTTTAATCATGAATGTCGCTTTTTGGCAAAGTTAACAGAAAAATGTGATGAAGAATAATAGGTGGGGCACTTTGATATTTTTATAATAATTGAGAGTGTAAATTGTTAGTTTTGAAAATTGAGAAACCAATTTAGGAAAAACCTAAATAAGTTTAGAAACACAAAAAATTTCATAACTATCTAAGTAATAAGTTATTATTAGATTTGAATCTTATGTCTCCAACCGAAAATACCATGTGGTGATACCATGATAGTTGAGGTGCAAGACTCTCGTCACTTAAACGGGCAAACCCAAATTTAATGGGTATAACTTTTTTTTTTTTCTATACAAGATAGAATTTCTACTCTAGCCTAATCTAAGTGTTTATGTGTGTAAAGCCCGGCTCTTGCCTCCCACACCCCACAAGCACTTATACTTATAAAGTGACTATCGCACTAAAGGTATGTGGTAGTCAATGAGTATAACTATAAAGTGTGTCATTTTTATTGTAATGCACTTAATGCTACCGACATAAATTAATATAGACATGAGCTTGAAGTCCTGTGTGGATTGTCATCTTCACGTTGAACCTACCCAACTTATTATATTTAAAGCCTCCTCACCAGCACAAATCTACCTGCTACATACTTGCAAAAGCATTGAAAAGGGGGCCACGTAGCACTATTGTATTAATGGTGAATATGCTTGCTTTAAAAAAGTTTGATTTGTATCAACCTTGAATTGATAAACTAATCAAATTCAACCATCATTCCTTAAGGGCATAATTATGGCAAAGAGTTTTTTCAATAGTTTAGAGACAAAAATAGAGATGAAAAAAGAATTTTTTTCAATAGTTTAGAAATTAAAAACAAACTTTTAATAAAGTTTAAGGACATAAATAAAATATTTTCAATCATTTAGGGATGAAAGATTAACTTTTCAATAGTTTAAGGATGAAAAATGAACTTCTTAAAATTTAGGGATGAAAAAAAACTTTTAGTAAAGTTAAGGAACCAAAATAGTATTTTAGCTTGTATTTGATAGGGGCATAATAAAAAACTCAGTAAATTAATGATTCTTAATTTTAAAAACAAAACAATTTTGGGCTATCCAAAAAATGAAACACAAAACCAACAACTTGGGGCCAATGGAGTAATAATAAAGGAAAACTATCATGAAATTTACACCAAAAATCTTAAGTTAATATCAAAGCCAGTTGGAACCCTTGGCAATATGGTAGCTAGGGAGATCAACAAAACATATATACACATCTCACTTGTGGCAGTTAGAACTTAAACGAACTATGTTCACTTTGCTTAGAGTTAAAAAATAATAATAAATAAATAAATAAAAGAAGAAGAAGAGTGGGTTCCAGTTAGCTCAACTAGTAAAGTCTCTGATGGTTATATAAGAGATCTAAAGTTCAATCCCCACCTACACCAAAAACTGATTGGTATCTTGGTCTGATGATAAAAAGCTATCATCATGAACGGACGTCATAGGTTGAAACTCTCTTAAAAAAAAAACAAAAACAAACAAACAAAATAAGAGTCCAAACCTTAATGTTTGGATTGAAATAACAAACGTTGGCTATCTTGTTTGGATATATTGAGAATTGGCATATCAAAGGGGGGTTTTTGGAGACGTTGCCACAGAATTAATGTCATTAAGCCAATTCTGTGTCCCACTGAGCCCATTGTGGAAGATATATAGATCCAGTGCTGTTGCAATGTTTTTCTTTCAAGAATCCTTTCCATGTTCTCACTTCTCATGCTGGCTAATGGGCTTGCCCATATTGCCACAATGGGCCACCTTATAAAATGACAAAAACAAATTCCTATCTCCACTATGCGAGGACCCATTGTTGTGTGGGCTTGAATATTATACAGGGCCACTTCCTCTCTTTTTCCAAGTCTGGTTTAATAACAGTATTCAGGTCAAAGTTATATATTTCTACTATCAAAGTTGAAAATGAAGATAGTCTTAATTTAACCTTTTGTTAATATTATATTCTTCTTTGTTTATATAGAGAACAACATGTATACCCACCTCTTTAGCCCAATGGGTTGCCATTTTTGTCTTGGATTGGGCCAGCTCCCATTTCCTCTCTGTCACCTCGTGTTGTCCATGCTATGGTTGGAGATGGCCCTAGCCCATTCCCTCTTGTTGTTCTGTTGTTTTGCTTGATCAATAAAGTAATTTTTTAAGAAAAAAATGAATTTAACTTTTTTAGAAAAATAAAACATAAGATCACTCACATTAAATTTTAGTTTTTAAAAACACAGCTACTTTATCTATTTTAAAACATCAATTTTCAATGCACCCAACATCAAATACTCTATTCTTTTACCAATTCATTTAAATATTCTTTCTTTTACCACTCAAGTCTCGGGAAAAATGGGTTTTTGCCCTTTATTTTTAAAATATTCAGCACAATGTCCTTGTTTTCAAACTAATAAGCATTGTGTCCCTCTTTTGGAACTCGATTTTTTAAAAATCGAGTTTCAATGTAACTCGATTTTATGATTATCAAGTTTTAGGTAAGTTTTTGCCATGTCGGACGAGCAAATGTGGCTTTTTCCTTTTCTTTTCTTTAAAAACAAAATTCAACTTGGTAAAATCGAGTTCTTTGGAAATTTTTTCAAAGCTGAACTCGATATTCATAAGACCGAGTTTCACGCGAATTTGAAAAAATATTCGATGTGTAACTCAATATTCGTAATATTGAGTTACACTGAAATTTTTTTGTCATGCCTGTAACTCGATTTTAAAAGTATCAAGTTATATTTTTTAAAAAGTGAACTCAATTTTAAGAAAATAAAGTTTCACTAATGCTATATCCACAACAGATTGTTTAGAATTAGCGTTTTTGTATCCTTAACTTCAGTGTTTCTCACAGCTCCACAGCTATACATCCCTGGATTCGACGTTATCTCTCAAGTGATCATCTCTCTATCATCTCAGGTACAAAACTCACATCATAATTTGATGCATATAGAAAAATTTATGACGTAGGTGAGGAATAGTTTTAGATATTGCAAAGGTTTATCATCCAAAATGTATTTTCATATTGGGGAAGTATTTTCATTTGATATGTTGTATTGTTTGTGCTTAGGTATTTGGTTGAATGAGCGTTATGTGAGTACACTGGGGTTATATTGGTTGTTTGGTGTTGTAAATTTGAAGTACAAAAAGTAAAAATTTTTAGATCTGCAAGAAGCAATGAACTATAAATCTTATTTGTCTGAGATTTTTTTTTAAAATGTTATTAAGAGTTTAGGAGGGATCTTAGCGAAATAAAGGAACTTAATTTGGTAGTGACTCTTGTTATTTTCCCCTTTAAGGGACACCACATTTTTTTGTGGAAAAGGATATGGGAAAATGAAAACGTTTCCCCCCTAATGAAAACAAAAACTAGTTGATTTTGACAATATTATGATGAATTAGTCTAATATTATGATCAATATTATTTAGGTACTATTGATGTAATTTAGTATTGTTGATAATACCAGAAGGCTTTTATTAACAAATGGCCTCTTAAAGGCAATAAAATTGGTCATAGTAAACTCAATTTCACCATGAAAAAGTATGTAGTTCTTGGTTTTTTTTTTAATATGCGTCCATAGGTTGTGGGACTCACATATCATACTTCATGTTGAAAAACAAAATTAAAAATAAAAAATAAAAATTTGCATAATTCAACCGAAGGTGTATGTAGTAAGCACAAGTTCCTATTTTTTAAAAATTGAACATACATAATCATCGTTGTTAGACATTAAAAACAACACCTAGACATTAAAAACAATGTCTAGACATTAACAACAACATCTAATCTTTGTAGATAGAAATTTCTTGGAAATCATCATTGCTTGAATCTGAGAAGTCTGAAATATCTTTGTCATCATTTAACGAAGTAATTTCATTAATGGACTTAATGGCTCACTCTTGTGCCTTCCCCTATAGATGTTTCTTAGCTTTTTGGATTGCATGAAAATAGTCTAGTCATCTTTGCATCTGATTATTCTCTTTTTCAAGACGAGCAAGTATGTTAATAGGTTCGTCTCTAAGTGTTAGAGACATATTTATGTAATTGGCTAATCTTTTGACAAAATGCACTTTACTTGTAATTGGGTAGATCTAGGATGAGTTTAGTACTTCAAGAAACAAGTGTTCAAATTAAGTAATGAAGCCATGCAAATCTGACCAAGAAACAAGTGAAGAATGTGCTGCTCATTAAAGCTCAACAGAAGTCTCAATAGAATCCTTTCTATCGGGAATTACTGCTAAAGCTCGACAAAATCTCAACACAAGTTGTATTTGTCGAGAATTACGAAATCAGATTTTCTAAATCTGATTACATGCATATCCTTAAGTATTTGTATAGGGTTTCTTTTCTCACAACTATAGACATATATAAGGATTATTTTAAGGGCCATCATAAGTGATGCAAGGTCTTGCAAGAATAATACATGCATATTGTGACCGGAGGCAAAAATTGCTCCAGTCCATTACTCTCTTTGTAGAAGCTACTGTGTCTTTACGTCAAGGGTTTTGTGACGAAGGAGCTTTCTGATTTTCATTGTTGATGAACTAAAGAACTTTGCAGCCAACATCTTCCTCAAGTTGATGTGTTAGTCACGTACTGGGATTCGTGCATCATTGGTTAGTCACGTACTGGGATTCGTGCATTGAACGGAGAGATTGCCGCTACAATACAAGTCCAATTGGGTATTGGGGTAAGAGTTCAACTATAAGTTGGTATTGGGTACTAAGATTCCTTATACTTGTAACTGCTTGTGATTGATAATAGTGGATTCTCGGGAGTTGTGACCTTAAATTCACTCGGTGGGGTTTTGTCTCGGTGGTTTTCTCCATTTGTAAACAAATCACTTATGTCAAATTTATTTTCCGCTGCATTTAGTTTAGTTGGTGATTTGTTTGTGCTACCACGCTATTGCATGTAATTTGACTAATTAATTAACTTGGGTAATTAATTAATTCGCAAAGGAGTCAATTCATTTTAACCCAACACTAGGTAACTCGGCTGAACGTGCCTTAGGAACTCGTAACCCATGTCATCGATAATACATCTCCAACTCACACCTCTTCTCATTAGGGGTGTGCGCGGTTCGGTAAATGCGGCTTTTTTTCAAATTTATTACCGAACCGATAGAGATCGGTTTTTTCATAATTGAAACCGATGCACACTGCCTAGGGTCGGTTTTCCGACCTATAGCGGTGCGGTTTTTTGCGGTACGATTTAGTCGGTTTAGTCGGTTTGAAATATAAAAATAAAAAATAAAAAACTATTTTTTAATAATAAAAAAACTGAGCTTTCAAGCCCAATATCATGTAATTTAGTATAAAGTAATTTAGTATACAGTATTATATATGTAAGCAAACAGCCAAGTGAGCCAACCTTAATATTATTATATATTTAAGCAGCTACAAACACTCAAAGAGTCAAACAGCCAACCTTAAATTTTAATAGTTAATAGTTAATATTATATATGTAACGTAAGCATCCAACTTTAATATAATATTATATTTATATATGTAAGCAAAGCAGCTACTTGGTGTTGAACTGGACCCCCACAAAATAGAAAGCCACAGCACAGACGCAGTCACACTCAGTGACTCAGTGTGTAGAAAGCCACAAAATAGAAAGCCACATCCAACCATGGTTTTTACATTCTTGATTCTACTTTCTCGGGTTAGAGGGAAGCGTGTAGGAAGGAAGTTTTGGTACAGTGACTCAGTGACTCAGTGAGGCTTAGCTACTAAACTTAATCAAACATTCAGCTTTCCCAAACAAATGAAAAGGAAAAAATAGTAAAACACGAAGACAAACAAAGTTACAAAACTGAAAACACGAAGAAGCTTACCTACGGTTGTTCTGCATCAGGCGAGACTCAAGACTAAGAGCGAGAGAGGAGAGTTAAAAGATACTCTGTGACAAATATGAACTTATATACCCTGAGAATCTGAAAACCTAGCATAAAACGCACCGTTTTGCTTTTATTATAACACCCATACATGATCCGACGTCGTTTTATCAGCTTCATAAAAAAAAAAAACAAAACTACAGACTTTGTATCGGTTCGGCTCGGCACAGTCTCGGTTTTGGATTTCTCAATCCGATGATTTCACCGCACTGGCATCGGAACGGAGGGCGAAGTCCGAACGCCGGCCTCGGCTCATTCGGTCGGCACTACAGTCGGGACGGTGTCGCCGGCGCCGGTCGGTTGGGTCGGCTCCAGTGAAGCTTTGCACACCCCTACTTCTTATATAGCGTTGACCACGGTGGTTTTGCTGTGGTGAACTCTATTGTGATGGTATCTATACTCAGTTGTATAGATTTGCTGACCATGATGTGTCCGATACTTCCAAGACTCTCGTACGTGTATATTGGAACATTAATGAAATATCTTTTCTTTCCAACTTATTTCCCTCCATAGTGGTCTATGTATGTCTGTAGTTGTTGCTCTATTAGAATTTGTGATGATGCATATGTTGAAGTAGATCCAAACTTGTTTCACACAATACGATTTGATTTTAAGGTGTTGCAACTTATACCTTAGTCAATCTAAAGAAGCTAGTGGGGTAGAAATAAACCATTCAATATTGTGATACATTTATAACCTCAGTTCATGGTCCAATGATTATAAAATATATGAGTTTTCAGGTCTTGTCATGTCAATACAGGCTGGTGAGACAATATATGAACAGGATTACCCATGTTCCCAATGTTATAGTGATATTTCAACATGTGTGCAATAGTTTAAGTTAATTATGTCTACATAGCTGCAGCATACTTTAACAAAGATTCATCTTTAATTAACACAGTGCTATGAATTATGCACCATGGTACGATTATTCATATATTTACGTTCTGTGTTATATGTAAGTGTTAGCATTTAATTTAATGCATGTACTACTACATAAATTTATGAATGTCTTTGCTGCATATCATCTTATGCAGCTTTACATTATTTATCAACAATTAATGCACATTGTTAACTTGATCATTTGATGTTATTGCAGACAGCATGAATGGCTTATTATGGAATGGATTATTCAATTTACAAGTCGTACGATGTGTTCACCGCGATGGGTCGTTGCTGGATACTGGAAGATGAGTTCAGTTATCCAATCGATCCATGTAGATAGCCGCAACGACCTTCTATTTCATGTCCCAAACCTTATAGTGAGATGCCCAATGCTTGTGCTTCGCATGCAAAAGACAACGTAAGCATGGTACCGTTCTCGAAATGTCTTCCCGTATATATGTCTCAAGTGTGATAGCAATGAACTTCGAATCCATCATCCTTCCATCAAGCTCTACCTAGAGTGATGAGTAAGTGTGGACACCCTTACATTTTGTTATCTTCCACATGTTGTGCTTCTTGCTACTAATAGCTCAAACTGACCACGGACATGCATTGTATACACAGCTCACTACCAACCTATCGAAGTCTGATTTGATGGACTTATATTTCTTATTATACTCCACAGAGAGAACATGGTTAATGCATGTTACCAAAGCCTTATTTTTTAATAGCATCCCCTTAGTCAGTTGGTCCCCTTCCTGCTAACTCGTCAAACATGTTTCCATAGAAGGTGATGGGTCATGAATATTGCTCCACATGTTTGCTATGAACCATTCGAGTGTAGGATTTAGAATGGGGCATGTGTCCACATTGTGTTCCACTTGTAGTTCATCAAAGAATTCAGGATTGTCCTCACCACCATCATTATCAATGAACTCTTCGTATCTATCTCGACTGGCATCAATATCGAATGCCTCAACCACATAGGTTTGAACATGTTCATTTTCATGAGTAGACCCATGTACCTCTCATGTGTGTATTGCCCCTATCACTTCAGCTTCTTCAATATTATCCATATCAGCTTCTTCTTGCTACTAATAGCTCAAACTGACCACGGACATGCATTGTATACACAGCTCACTACCAACCTATCGAAGTCTGATTTGATGGACTTATATTTCTTATTATACTCCACAGAGAGAACATGGTTAATGCATGTTACCAAAGCCTTATTTTTTAATAGCATCCCCTTAGTCAGTTGGTCCCCTTCCTGCTAACTCGTCAAACATGTTTCCATAGAAGGTGATGGGTCATGAATATTGCTCCACATGTTTGCTATGAACCATTCGAGTGTAGGATTTAGAATGGGGCATGTGTCCACATTGTGTTCCACTTGTAGTTCATCAAAGAATTCAGGATTGTCCTCACCACCATCATTATCAATGAACTCTTCGTATCTATCTCGACTGGCATCAATATCGAATGCCTCAACCACATAGGTTTGAACATGTTCATTTTCATGAGTAGACCCCTGTACCTCTCATGTGTGTATTGCCCCTATCACTTCAGCTTCTTCAATATTATCCATATCAGCTTCTTTACATGGTTGAACGTTGTAAGGCAAATGGATGTCTTATGTAAATGAAGGATACACATCAACTAGTACTGATTGTAGCTCTTCGGGTCCCCTAGTATGCTACGAACCTTCGCCAACATTAAACCTAACAACCTTAATAGTTACATACAAGTTGAAAGCTATGAATTGAGGTGTTCACTTAATCACTGCCCACATCATGTCCACATCATCTTCGCACAGTAATTGAACTGAATTGTAGAAAACTTGGGTATTCACCAGTTGCTGAGGAGCTCAATATACAATGGATATGTTATACGAATCCTTATCCAACCCCAAAGCTGTCATTATTTTGCCTCAAAAAATTTTCATATGTATCCCACGTTTCACTTTAATAAACTTTTGCTTTTGTGAAGGGCCTCGGTATGACAACCATGCGAGTCATGATGATATGCCTCCTCATCGTAGTAAACATATAAATAATGGCAACCCATAACGAACCTATTGATAAACAGATGTAATTATTAGGCAGTAGAATTGATGTGAGCTATATTGATGCAATTATAATTTTTAAGTATGCACATTCAAACTCAGTGATGTATTCTTCTTGAAATAAATGTGAACAACACATGCTAGACCCATTTTTTAAAATTTGTAAATTTTTCATTTCATATCATTAGAGATATAGGGTATATCATCAATGTTGTGCTACCATGTATCAAGTAGTGATGCTCATGGACCAAAAAAAAAAAAAAAAAAAAACACGTACAATTGTTTTAGGTTTCAAATAAGATATTGTAAACCAAATGAAAAGTAAGGAATTATAAACTCGAACTTGTTAATGTATAGCAAGTAACCTCTACTACATAAGGGCCCAAAGAGACAAATTATTCCAAATATGTAGCTACTAACTTCATCACCCAACTAGATAAAATTTTCTTATCATAAATTGTACTACAAGTGTCTTCAGTTATTACCTGTAAGAGTAGATTTTGATGCAATGGTGAAGATGTGGACTAAAGAAATAGAAAATTTTGCTGAAGCTACTGACACAAAGTAGAAAATGGCAGCACGCTTTGCTCAAATGGTTACCAAGAGGTAGAATGAGGCAGGCGAATGCCTTGTAAATGATTTGTATACTTGAATCAAAATTAAAATGAACTCGATTTTTCAAAAATCGAGTTCTATGTTGCATATAACTCGATTTTTTCAATATCGAGTTACATTTAAAAATAAGGACTCGGAGCTATGAGATATTAATTAAAACTCGATTTCTGGATTATCGAGTTTTTCACTGCATATAACTCGATTTTTTCAATATCGAGTTACATTTGAAAATAAAGACTTGGAGCAGTGAGATATTAATTGAAACTCGATAATCCAGAAATCGAGTTTTCACTGCATATAACTCGACGACCTCCACAGCATCCATGCCCTCAACACCCACCACCTAGCCTGCCACGGCTTGTGTCCTGTGTACTCGTCTTGCTTGCTGCATTCGCATTCTCCAATGTCACTTGATTGAGCTCTTCCACAATCTCCAATGTATGCTTAAGGTGATTATACATATCGGAATCTCATTCGCACGTTAGTAGTAATTTAACATTGGACTTAATCTGTGAAATAAGGGAGTAGTGTTAGTAGGGTGGAAAAGAAAGCATGCAACAACACACATATATTGTCAATCCATAAAAGAACCATTAAATTGTTGCCTTACAAAGATTTCCCAATATGCAAACTCTCACGTAATGAATCGTCTAGTGATTTTAAGATACCACTTCATGTAAGCATCAAGGTACATCGTGTCACCATCAAAGATTGGTGCATTGCGAACACATTGCACTCGGTTGGCCCATTGCTAAATATAGACTGCATGTTCTACGGCCCAATCCTTATTGTATATATCATGGAATGATATATTGTAAAATGTAGCTGAAGTATCCACAAAACCCAGTGGCAGTTGTTTCATCCCAAACTAATAGGAGACATGTTCCGGATGATACTCCTTCACTACCCAAAAATAAATGGCACAATGGACCTCCATATATGTTGGTCGGCAGTGCAATATGTGGGCAAAGAGTCCAACACATTCTTGTACGGCTCCCATATTTGAATAAATGGTCAAGAAAAACAAATATAATAACAATTTATTTGTGTCATAAATGTCATACATAACAACCATATATTTAATACAAATATTGGTGCAAATAGATTTTCAAAAAATTGAAAGTATTTGTATCCATCCTGTAATAAAAATACTACAATTTATCATAAACCCATATGGGCCTTTGTTTATAGAGTAAGCGTTTCGTTTTTTGCCTATTTTGTGATTTTGAGAGATTTTAATATTGCACTAAATGAAAAAGAAGTGGAATTGTTCCAGTAATCATAAACCCACGTGGGTAGATCATAATTATATCTTCATGACATAAAGTGGTAGAATACCTGGTGTGCCCATATTGAAGACAGTGACGCACAATACGCAACTAGGACATGCATGGCATGCTGTGTGGTACACTTCGGCCCATTCCATCTAGCAAACATACAATTTGGTCAAATGCTCATTAGTTATTTACACAAAATCAATGCTACTTTAAAACATTACAGGATGCATATTCACTAACAGATACTTAAACTGAATTTTGGATAAAAATTAACGTACCTATTGGCGAGGGGACCTATCTGCACCGGCTGTTATGGCGGCCTCATAATTGGGCATATTTTGTAGAAACCTTGAATAGGCCCACAACTGCACCAACATTAGTGTTCCTCCAATCTGCTTCACCTTCTTGTTTGATGCCTTACATAGGTGCCTGTAGAGCCACCCTAAGGCTACACTACCCCAACTATACTTCTTCACATCGTTGATTGGGTTGAAGAACTATAGAAGCATGATTAAGATCCAGGCATGATTGAGACCCATTGTGCCGACTTGTCCATAAACAATATGGACCCCAACCGAACAAGTATATGATAGCGAGCATATCGCTGCACTAGTACGTCACTGGCATTCGCAGCTAGAGGAACTCTAAACTGTTCAGCAAGCCAATTGATTTGTATCATCGCCCCAGCAAGGACAGACTTGTTTCATTGGGATGGGGTATTGAGGGTGGAGGAGTAAAACCTAGGAACTCCTCGCACACGACCTTCCACATCAAATTTGTCTTCCTAACCACGAGAAAACCATCCACACGAACCCCCAGCATCACCTCAATATCTTGTAAGATGATACCCATTTTTCCATGAGGTAAGTGGAATGTATACGTCTCTGGACGCCAATGCTCGACCAAAGCAATGATCAACATGTGATCCACTGCCAAATCTGGGACACAAAATAACCCTTCAAAGCCCGCCTCATTGATACAACGGGTGATCCGTGGGTCTAACCCACCCTGAGGTAATGAAATGGATCAGCGCTGACACTTTAGTACATCTGGCACTTGCTACACATGGAAGAACATTGGGTTAAGAAAGTGCATACAAATTAAAAATAAAACTACTATATAATAATAAGATACAACAATATATGATGAAGATACATCAATATATGATGGAGATATATTGCAATAAAACTACTCATAAGTGCTGGAGATATTCTATGATGATGGAAAAAGGAAAATCAATCCACTACTCAAAATGCAATATATAATGGTTTCCCCAATAACATCAGTGGTATTAATGTTTCGATACAAGTCATCATAATGTTAAAATCAAATGGTCCACCTTTGAGTATACCAATTCCTTTACATTTTAAGCATGCCATCATCCTCAGATTGCCACATCTCTTGCACATACCCTAAGTGCTGAATATTTGAAGGAAAAAAATACAACACAAACATAAAAACTATCAGAATGTTGACATGTATCTAATCAAATATGAAGTTATGAACCACTGCAAAATATGCTTACAATTATTGTTATTAGTCTCTAAAAATAGTTTCGAACTTTTGCTAGGAAACCAGCTATATAAGTAATGCCACTCTCTTCTAAAGTCAAAACAAGATGCAAATGTTGGGTTAACATTAAACCTCTCGCTGGTAGTGACTACTGTAAAAGGCGAGGATGAAATTATAAACCTTAAACCTATTAACAGAAGTACTGGTAGTATATATAAATCCCCGCTTATAGGTAGCATATATCACTAATGAAATTTTGAACAAGACAAAGAACCACAAAAAATCTACCATAAAAGCATAATTACCTTAAATAGTGATGGTGAAGTAGTTCCTTGGACATTAATATCTATAAATAAATACTTACATGGGCTAGTGGCCAAAGAAAACCATAGGTTAAGTCCCACTACACTAATTGGCAAGTGATTAGCAACATTCTTTGAAGAGTTCTTAATAAACTACTGTAGTGGCAAATAATCAAACAAGAGAGCCGACCAAAATGAACACAAAGTGGAGGACTAAAGCTTAGAGAAGTCACTTCAAGCTTTAATAATACAAAACTCACAACAACCCTTCAAGTTGGGCTAGACCCAAATTCTAGTTTTGTGATAAAATCCCCTTCCATTGAATCTTCTAATTGAAGGGGATCATTCACCATCAAAATAATAACCAAATGCCCGGAGTTTAGTACAACTACGTTCTTGACTGTTGATAGGGCCCTCCTATAGCGAAGTGGATCATCAATCGATGATCCACTTGCCACCTCAAGATTCTGACATCCTTGGGTCCAGGCTCCACGTCTGACAACGATTGCATATCTGACACGCATGCAATGATGTTAATAAACCATTGATCTCAGTTAGACATTAACAAAATGACACTTAACTATTCACCACATTAGGAGATATTGACCTTGTTTGGATTATTTGCAAAATGGATAGTAAAATAAAATTGAATGTATACCAGCTATACTGAGCTCCATTGTTTTTATTATGTCTAATACCAGATGTTGACCCATGGTTCTTTCTCTCACTAAATAGGACAATAAATTCTGCTATTCCTAGTAACCACAAATTGCATTTTCCTTTTTTTTTTTAAACACATCGTAACTTTCATGGACACAAAGTTACAACTAGCAGAAATATCAGCAAACCAGAACAAACAAAGCAATAGCAACACAAAATTGCAGATTCAACTCAAATAGGTGAATTAACATTCAGGAAGATAAACTAACTAGTACATACAAGTAACAAAAATGGCTTAGAACTTACAAGGTTTCTAAGTTAACCAAATTCCTAAATTTTGGAGGGACTGTTCCAGAAAATTAATTTTCTTCAAGATTTTTAGTTAAAAAAGTTTCCATTCAGATTGCTAGCAAGTTCATCTTAAAGTATGCAAACTTAACACATATACTTAACATATAACTAGATAAATGATTCACTTGTCGTCACAGTTCACAGATTAAAGGATAAGACTATTTATGGATACTTTATACAAGACGAAAATATCTACACTATTAAGAACAAGAAAAATGGTTTGCAGTGTGTACTTAATGGAGATCATGTATGTGAGATTATAACAATATTGGTAATGCTAGGAAAAAAAAGGACAATAGTGATAAATAAGAACAAATGTCGTGTTTCTTACTTTGGGGGTGTGAAAGACTCCCACTTGGTGACACAACTTACAAAAGGTCACCTAATCATAAAGAGAAGACAATAATGTAATATTGTCAGCAACAACCAAAAGAATGAGGAAAACTGGAATAATGGCTCATAAGTCATTATTCAATAGTAGTGTGGAAAATTAACTCATAACACATAATTCTATAAGCATCTGATCATACCAAGAAACAAAATTCACTATAGGATTCACTACATAAGCACTACAGAATTCACCAAGGTTAAAACAAGTCCACTAATCATCCAATTTTTTAAGCACAACAGATCACTACAAGATCTGCCAACAAACCCACTAATCATCCCTATTATAATAATCAAATACCATGCAACTCGAGAAAGATATTGCAAAGAACAAAGGCATGAGGATTTGACGGAATACCCTAAACTTATGCATTTGTATACCAACAACAAATACAAAAAAATGTATGCGATGCAGTCATAAAACCCAGGTATCAGAACTCAAACCCATTCAAAGGATTAAAAACCTAAAAAAATTGAACTTAGATTAAACAATTACCTTCATGCAGTTTTAATCCTTTGCTCATACAGCAAAAAGGATAAAACTCAAACCAGCTGTAACTCTAATTTCTAAGGTTGAGGGTGAGGGTTAGAGCTTCTTCGTTAGATGATACCATTTTTTCAATTGTGTTTCGGTTTTGGGTTAGGTTTCAGTCTAGAGATTTTATGGAGAGTTCCGCCACAATTGAGGGAAAAAGAAGAGGAGATGGGCTACTGAAGGGAGAGACTAGAGCTTGGGGATGCTAGTTTTAGTGGAACTTATCTCTAATATCCAGTTACACATTGTCAACGCCTGGCCTCGAAAACGGGGCGGAAAAACCGCCGTTGTCATAGGCCTTCGTTCGACCACCAGCCATGGCGACGCTCTCGTGTGTGCAGGGGCCCATTGGAGGCCCCTCTCTCGGATTATGGGTGTGCGTGTACGCATGTGTAGTAGTGTGTGGCATGATTCACGTAGGGCTTCGAGTGCTCTCTTTCTCTCTCTCGGTGAAGGAAGGTAAGTCTACCTTTGACGTTATGGCAGGAATTTGAGCCAAATTTTAAGAGGTTACCAGAGGTAAGTGGAGTCACCTCTAATCATTGGGTTTTTTTAAGGTGTGATTGGTCACCTATTTCTAGTTGATTTTATTACCAATCCTAGGCTAAGAAAAATGGCATTTTTCCTAATCTAACATGATTTTGGCATTAGCTTTCGGGGCTTTGCATGCATGGGGGCTTTGAGGTTTGATTTTTGAATGGGTGTGGTCCTGATCTATGTTTTCCAAAGGCATTCGAGCAAAGTACCAGATTTCCACGGCAAAAATCCGACAACATGTCACTTTACTTCCGTGGCAAAAACTAGGCATCACTTGGCCTTAGGTGACATGGATTGTGACAATCACACCGAAAGGGGCGAGTAGGTATATATATACATACATCATGCACAATGCAAGCACACAGAGCAAGAAAGTAAATGTCTACATCCCTAGAGCATGGCGTCAATATATAGGTGCAAGAAAGCAAACAGGGGTCGTCATACTCTAGAGATGAGGACGAATGGTACACAGCATGATATACCTAATACAACCCATCTAAGATAGAAAGAAGGGAGGAGGAAAGTGGGTTTAAAAGAGTACATAACCAAATGGGAGAAGCTAGACCCCTAAACCTACTAAACACAACCACTTGGCTTATATCCACATGCTTGCGTCTTAGCCCTTTTTACTTGCGCCAGGGAGACCGCACCCTAGCTCTATGCGTCCTCGCTCCATGTGTGTACATGCAAAGGCAAAGACAAGAAACCAGTAGACAAGCAATGGATGGAAAAGATGCAAAAAACATAGAAAGAGGCATAAAGCAAATAAGCATGATAGACATGGCAAACAAAGAAACAAGAGACCAAGCAAACAAGTAAGAGGGCAGACAAGCAAACAAGAAAGAAGATAAACAAGCAAAAGGGGCAAACAAAAGCAAATGTAGGTTTGGATCGAATGTCCATAACTTCATTGTATTGAAGCATGGACGACTCACTAACAAGCAAGACTCATGCATGGGCATGTAAGCAAGCGTGTAAAAATGCATAGAAAGTCGACGGGTGGCATAAACAAGCATGGTGAACATATCATCTCATGGAACGGAAAAAGGGAAAGGTATGTACAAAGCAACTGGCATCATGGCGATGCATCCCAAATGGTTACATCCAAACGAGACTTCATAGGCATCGAATGTAACCACACAAACCTGCTAAGGGCGTCAAGCATGGCAAAGCCTAGAACAAGAAAGGTTATCACAAGCATGAAGCGTAAAAGCAAGCAAGCATTGACATGCAAATAGGGGTGATCCAAACCCCTTTAAACTTTATGGAGAGAGAGAAAACTGACCTACGAGTGTAACCAAGTTGGCTTTAAAGGGGTTTTTCCAAAAGGAAGATGCCCTCTTACACTTATTTACATTCATTATTTTACATTAATGTCCATAATTTACGCAGAAATATTCACATTTTAATGCATAAAAGCGGACATATCAGTAAAATAAAATAAATTAAAAAAAATAAATATAAATAAATAAACCGAGTGTAAGAGACTTAAGAGTATCAATGTGTCATTGCCCTTTTTAAAAAACTCAAACTAACCTCAATGGGCTGAAGAACCATTAACCCAAGCTAAGTTGTAGGTGCTAAAATAATTGATCCAAACCAAACCACAGGTGATGGGTTTGAATATTTTGGGCTGGGTTTGGATTCATTATATATGTCAAGCCCACTCAACCATTTATCTCCAATAATGCTTTTTTTGGTTTCGGTATATTTTGTCATGTCCGTTGGACTATTTTTCTCTAATAATATTTGCAGGTTTTAGGATAAATGAGAGATAAAAAGTAGGTTCGAACATAGGAGCACTTGGTCTCTAATACTATGGGAGATAAACCATTTTCAAAAGTTTATGTAAATTGTTAGGAAATTGTTAATTTAATCATAATTATAACAAAAGAAATCATCATTATTAGCAATTACCTTTTCTTTTAGAGTTTGTAAAGTATCTTAGGAGCTTTCTATATAGCTGATCAAAAGTTGCAATGAATTTTCTGAAATTCATATAGTAATCTAAATTAAATGTTCTTCTGGTCACCAGATCATTGATTTATATGCGTTCATATAGTTATCTACTTGTCTCCGAGTGCACCACCAAAAAAAAAAAAAACTGAACAGTGCATATGGAGAAGAAAAAAAAAAGATAGATAAAGAGAATTAAAAAAAAAATAAATAAATAAATAAGAGAAAACTAACACTTACCTGGTTCATGAAACCTAGACTGAACACTTTAATGCCCTTTTTATCAGCTTCAAGTATGGCTTGCTCAATTAAATAATTGATAGAGTCATTGTGCCATTGCAAAAAGTATTGTGGCATCAAGTAGATAAATAAATGATATGCCACAATCTGAATGACCCCTTGTGATTAACCCTAATTAATTAATTAGCCAAGTTATTAATTAATCAATTAATCATGCAATTGCGTGGAAGCACAAACAAATTACCAAAAACTAAATATGCAACGGAAATTAAATAACACGGTGATTTGTTTACAAATAAGGAAAACCCTTGCGGCAAAAACCCCACCGGGTGATTTTCAGACCACCACTCCCGAAACTCCACTATTATCAAATTAAGCGGTTACAAGTAAAGGAATCCTAAGTACCTTACCAACCTACAATTGAACCCTTACCCCAATACCCAATTGGACTTGATCTGTAGTGACAGTTCCCACCTTTGATGCACGGCTCCCAAGTACGTGACTAACCAATGCACGGATCCCAGTACGCTACTTCAGAACACCAACTAAGGAAGAAAGGTTGGCTACAAAGTTCTTCAGTTCATCCTTTATGATGAATAGCAGGAAGATGCTTGGTTACAAAACCCTACGGTGCAAATACACAGCAACTTCTTGAAGGAAGATGAACTAGGTCAAAAACTTCGTCTTTTGATCACAATTTGCTTGAACAGAGATTGCTCAATGATATTGCAACTTGTGTCACACTTGATGGCTCTTAAAACAATCCTTTTATATGTTTAGGGTTAGAAGAAAAGAAGGCCCAAAATCATATTCACGGATCCCAAGAAAATCAGATTGGAAATCTGAAATTTTAAATCTCGACAGATAGCAGGTGTCGAGGTAGCTATCGAGAAGGTGTCGAGCTTTAAAAACTTTGCACTTCAACTTGCTTTTTCTTGGACAGACTTGATGACTTCAACACTTAACCTTGAAACCTTGTTTCTTGAAGTATTAAAAACACCTAGAACTACCCAATTACAAGTAGAGTGCGTTTTGTCAAAGGATTAGCCAATTTACATGAATAAGTGACATATGTTCTTAACAAGTCAAAACATATATGTCCTAACAATAAAGTTAGGGAAAAAGAAAAATGAAGAAATTAAATTTAAACAAAACAATAAAAGAAAAAGTGGTGAAATTTTTTCTTACTTGTATAACTTGGGGATGACCCAAGTTTGTAAACTGAGCTTATTGAAACGATGCCTCTCAACCGCAAATGTTCTACCATATATCGAAGTTAAAATCTTAGACAATAATGTCATGGGCCAGGGCCACATTAACCACATGTACCATTTTGAAATGTGAGGGCTAGAGGCAAAGAAAGCAAATCCAAGCCGCAGATGATAGATTGACTCTGGTGTTGTGAGGTGAGTTAGATGCACTACATGGGGCACTTCTTCCTTTTTGTTGAGAGAAGTTTCATATAGTGCATCGGAGGATTTGTCCATGGTACCGTAGATATAATCATAGAGAGGCATAAATAGTGAGTAGTCGGTCCGAAATTTTGTATGATACAAAGAGTGAAACCTGTGATATCAAACATTTAATCATATTCATAACTCTCCATTTAAATGTTAAAACGAAAATTTTCACTTGTTACAATCATGTTTTGATTGTTTTAACAACAATGTTACAAAAAAAAATAACTCTCATAATTTTTTTGCAACATCGAAAGTGATAAATTGTGTTTAGTAGTGTAGCATCATGTTCAACAATGAATACTAGGTGAACCTATAGTGACGTTTTGAAAACACCGCCATAAGCCTCGTATTTTGTAGTGACAGCCTGCCACATTAGCAATTATGAAGAAAAAAAAATTTGTTAAATTTATTGTTCATCCTAAAAATTAATAGTTATTTTAAAATTATACTAACTAAACTAAAATAGTTAATTTAGTCAAGTTCTACTCTTTTCTCATTTTCTAATCCGTGTTTACCTATAGTGGTAGAGGGCACCATCTCCAGGTGGCTATGATATGGCTAGTTTGGCATGTCATGGCATTTTGAAAAAAAAAAGGCGATGTAGCAATAGGAAAACATGTTATTAACCAAAAAAGTGATATAGACAATATATTGGATAAATTTTGTGCACAAGTATCCTTTGTATCTTCAAATTGTGAGAATATATTTTCTTTTAGAATAAATCATAAAGAGTCTGAATTTAATAAGAAAGTGGTATACCCTACAATAAGAGCTTATTACATCAGCTTTTTACTTAAAACCCAATACATTTTACTACACATCTATTTAATATCATATTTCACAAATCAAATAGGATATTAAAATGGGCTATTATGGTGTGTGGGAAGTTGTATTCAATTTTTTGGGGGAATGGACAGAGTAGCTGCGTGTGGGGGAAGTAAGTAGTAAGTTAGGCAACGTTTGTAAGAATTAAGAAAAATAGCATATCGAGTTTTAGAAACTCGAGATCCATATTAAAAATCGAGTCTCAAAGACTCGCTTTGCAAGTGTTTTGCTAGTGAAAATGCCACACAGATCTCGAGTTTTAGAAACTCGAGTTCTATGCAAAATAATTTTTAGTGCGATCGCTCCTATAGTGGCGTTTTTAAATCCTATAGTGGCGTTTTTAAATCCTATAGTGACGTTTTAAAGCCTTATAGCGGCGTTTTTTTGCAAAAAAATTTTATAAGTGCCCCATACCAGGTTCAGGGAGCCCTATAGTGGCGTTTTAAAACTCTATAATGACGTTTTAAAGTCCTATAGCGGCGTTTTCCTGCAAAAAAATTTTCTAAATGTCATATAGGAAGCTATAGTGACGTTTTAAGTCCCTATAGCGGTGTTTTTCGGAACTCGAGTTTTTAAAACTCGATTTTTACATGGATTTTTTCCCAATTCGGACCCATCCACTTACAAATTGAGACTTAAAAACTCGAGTTTTATCTTAGAACTCGAGTTTTAAACACTCGAGATGCTAATTTTCAACATTGTTTTGAAACGTGACAACTAACTAAATTTTTTTATATTTATTGTTAAATGGAAAAAAAATTCTCAATTTTTTAGTAAATGATGATGTGGCATTCTTTTATTGGTGGGTGTAAATCAAGGGGTGTACACCTCATCATCCTTATAGAATTTAAACTCAATCATAAATCATGCTTTGAGTAATTATTAAATTATTTCTTCTTCTTTTTGAGAGAGAAATTATTGCATTTGACTTTTAATAAACTCTCATGGAAACATTAATAACATTGGTATTCATTTTAACAAAAAAAATGCTAGGACCATAATTTTTGCTACAACTTACTCACACTGTAAGTTGTGAGTGGTGGAGTGAAAGTAATGGGTTTACAACTCCACTATTCAAGATTTACTATGTGATTTGTAATAAAAATTGTGATCCTAACATTACTCTTTTAACTTGAACTAACATAAATAGACTTATATGGAAAATAGGGTTTTAAACTTACGAAGGAGTGTACATGAGATACTTAAGTTGGGGAAAGATGGAGAACAGCCACTTTGGAATAAATTCAAAATTACAGTGACCCATGTTGTTCATCAAGTCTATGTAAGTAACATAACCGAAAACGGAAGCCAAAGAAGCAGTTCCTGTAACAATGACAGTCACTGATGGTATTGTGAAGAGCATAAAATATGCTATGTGCTCGGCAAATGGATGAGTGACAGCTGCCATAAGAAGAAATATAAAAATGAGAAGGTGATCAAAAAAATTATGGATATTGTAAGTTGTAATACTCCGTGAAAATCTTGGTCTGATTGGTGTCTTGGTCTGTTGATAAAGAGCTAGCATCAGAAGCAGACGTCATAGATTAAAAAAAAAAAAAAACTTTGCGAAAATCTAAATTCAATTTATTATTGATCTGGGATTTATGAGATTAAAAATTATTTTAACTCTCCCTTTCTCTCTCTCTCTCTCTCTCCAATCATTAATGGCTCTAAAACAGCTAAGCCTATGTTACATGCAATAATTCTATACAGGAAATTTATATAAAAGATCATTGGCCATGTAGGTTCTTTTTTATTATGTTGTTGAAGTGACATCAATAAAATTCATTATCACATTATTTTGTAAGTATTTTATAGTAATATTGATAGTAATTGTAGCATTTTCCATATAATAGTAAACCAACAAGTTGTGTTATTGAAGTTTTTTTTTTTTTTCTTTTTTTTTTTTTTTTTGAGAAACTTATGTTATTGAAGTTAAAAATCTTAAACTATATATCTTTCACTCCTACAAATGGTAAACACACTTGGCATCCAACCCACCCATCCTATGATATTCTTAACCGTTTACCTTGAGACTTGATGCCAGAGAGTTTCTTGATTTGATTTTTTTAAGTGTAAAAAAGCATTTCTGGAACCTTTAACACCTAGCATAACATGAATGACATAGCCCATGGCTCATAAAGTACAAGTTATTAATTTGAATATTTCCTCTCCTTTCTCTTTGCTTTCTCTATGGGTTCAAACTCAATTATAAAATTATAAACGATCTTCTTAGTTGGGGTTCCTAAATATTTCTATTGGAAATGCTGAGACGAAGTCCAGTTGAGCTACAAGATTTCTGATATCCTAAACTATCTTCTACTCCTACATAAACAAACACACTTTAGTTCTAACACACAATCAATTATGTCATCAAGTTGTAGTAAATTTTTATTATCTTAATAAATAGCTAATTTATTATTGTCTTAATTATCAATGTTAGGATCAATTATTAATTTAAGGTAATTATAAAAATGAGCAGTCTATTTAAGGGGCCGGGAAGTATTAGGAGATAAAAGTCATATTATACCAACAAGCATGATAATAAATATAATAGGTCTCACAAGTCATAGGCTCTGTGACAATTGAGGAATATTGGTGGTGAGAATGGTAGCGAGAGTAAAGGTAACGGTGGTGTAATCCTCTATGAAGCCAGTAGTAAAGAAATTCCACCGGTCCCACATGAAGTAGAATTAATATAATTATTCCATCTATTCTCCAAATGGGCAAGTGTGAAGCTCTCTGTACGATGCTGCTGAATAGGTAGTATACGATTCCACTGAGTAATATTTGATCATCCCTATCCGGAAGTTTAATATAACCAAAAAAAAAACACACACACACACACACTTTAGACAATTACAATCTGTACCTAACTTTTATGTTCATTAGTTTTTGTCAATAGAAAATGTTTAGTGGTGCATGCAATTCTTGTGGTACAACTTTGAAGGGATCGATTATGAATGATGAAAAAAAAAAAATGTAACGAGTTTATGTAAAAGTGATTTTTCATCAGTCACAATCGATCATATCATCAAGTTGTGGCAAATTGTATGATCTTAGAGAAGAATAGTTTGATAGTTGCGGGAGAAGAGATTTAAACTCTAAAAATTTCTGTTAGAAACATTATGAGATGTTAGTTAAGTTAAAGAACTTTTGACCACATACATATGTTTATATGAGTAATGTTAGGGACATAATTTTTTAGCGTAAAAAATAATGCACACAAAGTTCACAGGTCACGAATTCAATGCAAAAAAAGTAAGTGTATGTACTTTGTGTGCAATAGTATGTATGAAATAAACACCACTCATTTTATATATATATATAAATTGATAAGAGGGTAAGTTGTGATAAGAAACACATTAGTTTTACATGGATCCATTGTTGACATAACTTTTATTATACAATACCAATCACAGTAGATTATGTCCATAATTATGAAAAAGATTGTAAAAAAAAATATTTTATCCCTATACTTATTGGTGCTTATATTGATGCATATTGTGCACTGACCAATTTTGCTCTCTGTCAACTTGTTCAAATTCAAGACTCTTGTCAACAAGTAAGTTGCTGCCTTTCGCATTTCGATAACGAGAAAGAGAAATCCATATCTGGTTGTGGAGCATCCTCCATAACAGAAAAGGGAGTATGAGAAAGTTGCCTAGGTCCCTTTCACTTTCTTCCTTGACTATGCATGAATGAGTATATGCCTTGTACAGCCCAAGGAGCCAAGATCAAATACTATGATACAATGAAACCACGAGAAGTTAGTATACAAAATGCAAACCATTTAATTTAGTCATATATATTATCAAAGCGTAGCCAGAATATATTAGGCCATTTTCAATTTGTCTTATAAGTAGTTCCTAGGTACAAATGTTAGAAAGATTGAACTTGAATTTGATCCATCATCTGCATGTTAATAACCTCATCAAAAATTAAAAAATGTTAACAGCTATCCTAAAGAAACAATGTCAAGAGTATGGTTTTTTACTTTCTTCCTGGTTTTCTTACGTTGGTCACACAAACTTGTTCATATATACAGCGATGGTGTACCAAACAATAAGGTATTAAGGTGTTAAACCCTAGTAAAGTAATTTCAAGAAAAATTTAATTGCCACCCTCAACGCCTGGCTAAACTTGCGTCCCTTCTGTCGCATGGCCCATTATGCTACATTTAACAAGAAAATATAACAACAAAAACACAAGTTACAAACTGTGCTAGCTAGTGTGTGTAAGAGAAAAAGAGAGAGTGGGCTTCAATTGTCTCAGACTTGAAAAACTATATCTTGTTTTGGGTGTATATGATAAGGTATACCATTTCCTCAAACTCCCTTTACATGCTATCCGCACACATAATGTGGCATCGTGTCTTAGATGCGGACATTTTTAAAAAATCTAGACACCTGATGTGAAAGTATAGACATTATATGCATTCACCGAGTATGTGAAACATTAGATTTTCCAAAAAAAAAAAAGAGATTAGCTAAGAACACCACCTTAAAGCTACCAAGAGGTTTCCAAGGCCAGTCAGTGAGAATTCCTGGTTTAGAAGCCATACTTTCTTTGCTAATACTTCTTTTTAGCTGGCTGCATGTGCAACAGTGCAATCAACCTCTATATATAGTATGCTATACAGTGTATTTATTACTATATATATGCTACTAAGCTTCTTGATGATGGACTCAGCCAGTGCACGGTTACTAGTCTAGTCGGTACGGATATCTATCTTTGTTTTGGTCGGACATATATATTTATCACAGAGCAACTCCCGCATATACAGTTGCGACCGCTTTTGGTGGACCTCACCCCTCATGCGATCCTTTGGTTCGTACGTTGGCATTATAAAGACATTACATTAGTTGATTGGTTTGTGACGCGTGGAGCGTCACAGTTTGATATTGTAGAAATTGAGATAGAGATAAGTGGAAGCAATAAGAGAGGGAAAAAAAATAGGAAGAGTTATGCGGTTTTGGAGCCAATCGGCTCACGTCGGTTTAAGGCATTGTAGAGCTTAGGATGACTACTTTAAGTGGAGTTTATTCTTATATTTTGAATATTAAAAAAAAATTAATTAACTTTTGGTTTTTTTTATTATTTAAAATCTATTTATGTTATATGCAAAATTAAAACGAATTCATCATATTATTCAATGATTACACAACTAAAATAAACACTATTTATTAAGTGAAGCAACCAAATACTAAAATATAATGATTGAAAATTTTAATGAAATTATAT
Source organism: Quercus aquifolioides (assembly GCA_019022515.1). Lineage (NCBI taxonomy): Eukaryota > Viridiplantae > Streptophyta > Magnoliopsida > Fagales > Fagaceae > Quercus > Quercus aquifolioides. The sequence continues at coordinate 27,718,001 of CM032333.1, read as the reverse complement.
ATTTGATATCTTTAAATAAAATTTGAGTATAAATTTATTTACTAGTGGAAATTAATGAGTTCTTTCACTATTTGTGTGGGGGAGATTAAATGAGTTTTACACTCTAAAATTGCGAAAAACAAATAATCATTGCCACATCTAATGAAAATAATTTTCTTTAACTAGTTTTTAATTAAAAAAATACTTTTTATTTATTGTTGAATATTTGGAGCTTAATTAATACTTCGATTGGTATAAGGATATTGCTATTAGTAAAAATTTGGGGGCCTTTTTTCATTATGACCTTAGGCTGTTGCATATTTGCCTCACCTATTGAGTCGACACTAGCTACATTTTTAATATATGATGAAGTACATGAATACACAACACCTTGGTGAGATATATAGAGGAACTACATGGTCTAGGATAGCCCTAAACGAGTTGTACACTTAATTGGGCCTTTTGGAATATTATCTTCAACAAACATCATTATGAATTCATATCAATTGCATTATTGAACATTTTTTTTTTATTGGATTGTTATAATGGGGATGAGAAATTTAAATCCTAAATATCTACATTAGAAACATCAAGAAATACTAGTTGAGGCACAAAGTTCTTGGTGTTACATCACCCAACATTGTGGAGACTATATAGATAATTAATTATCAAATGTACTACAAATAATGAAGGTATAAAGAGGATTTAAAGAAGAAAAAGAACTATTGTGGTGGGTAAGAAACAAGCATCTTAATATTCATGTTAAAGATGCTCACAATTAGCCTCTATTCGACACTATGTTATGACAACCTTCGAATGACAAAAAACAAGTATATCTTTGTAAATTGTAGTTAGTTTAATTGGAAAAGTCTCTATTATAGAATAAGGAATTTAGATTTGAATCCCTCCTACACAAAAATAAATAAATAAATAAACTAATGGGTGTTTGACGTAATAATAAAAGATCAATTATCATGAAATGAACACCATTACTTCAAATCTTGGGTTAATATCAAAGCTAGTTGGAACCCTTGGCAAGTAGCTAGGGAGATCAACATGCAAAACATATATACACATCCACTACAACAAAGTTGGCTTTTTTCAAGGGCCAAAATCCTTGAAAAATGTATTAAAAAACCTCGAGAAAATTTTTTTAAGAGTCTAACCAACCATTGATAATCTTCGAAACTTACACCGTCGAAAATGAAATTTTGACAGCCTTCGTGGCCCTCAAAACTAGTGTTTTATCTTTTATTGGGGATTGCCGACCCTTGGAAAAATTATAAATAACCAAGGGTGAAAAGATTTAAATGTACAACCCTTGATAAATAAGGTTATTTATGTATAGCAAATGAGTCCTACACATCTATGGGACCAACCTGCTATGAGAGAGATGGCATATACACCTAAAACAGGCTAGGGTATACCATCTCCTTAAACTCCCTTTACACGCTATCTGCACACATGACATGATGTGGTATCATGTCTTGGATGCGAACATTTTTAAAATGTAGAATCATTGAGAATTCCTGGTTTAGAAGCCATACTTTCTTTGCTAATACTTCTTTTTAGCTGACTGCATGTGCAACAGTGCAACCAACCTCTATATATAGTATACTATATAGTGTATTTATTACTATATATATACTACTAAGGGATTCACATCAGGTGCAATACCTAATTAATGGCTGAGATTGAAAGTTGAAAAAGCAACTTTCAATCAGCCATTAAATAAAATATATTAAAAAAGAGTTAAAAAGTTAAAAAAGTTTTTTAAAAAAATTGTGAGGGAAGTGGAGGTATTGCACCAAGTGCAATAACCTAGGTATTGCACCTGATGTGAATCCACTACTAAGCGACTCAGCCAGTGCACAGTTACTAGTCTAGTCGGTACAGATATCTATCTTTGTTTTGGTGGGACAGAGATATTTATCACGAGCAACTCCCGCATATACAGTTGCCACCGCTTTTGGTGGACCTCACCCCTCATGCGATCCTTTGGTTTCTACATTGGCATTATAAAGACATTACATTAGTTGATTGGTTTTGTGACGTGTGGAGCATCACAGTTTGATATTGTAGAGATTGAGATAGAGATAAGTGGAAGCAATAAGAGAGGGGTGTTAGGAAATTTAGACCACAGTTGATAGAATTAACAAGTTTTAAACCCAAGTTGTTAATTAGATTTATTATGAATAAATCTTATTAAAACAAACCAACATCAATATCATGCACAACGGAAAAGTAAATAAGACAAGATATGATAACCTAGGAAAACCAATGAAACAAACTAGTTTCACAGTAAAAAACTCTGGGGGAAAACCTTCTCGAAAAGCAATTCACTATAGTAAAGAGAAGTTTCAGATCTAGTACAAAACATTTGTTCCTAGACTCTACAATCCCCGTAGGTGAACTTACAGCAGAAACCTTCTACTGTTTCAGAACCTCTAAACTCTTCAATATATGAACGTCACTCTTTTGCACGAATTCCAGTACGTGACTAACCAATGATGCACGGATCCTAGTACGTGACTAACTCCAGCAACTTGAAGAAGATGTTGTTGGCTGCAAAGTTCTTCACTTCATCAACAATGAAGATTAAAAAGCACTTGGTTACAAAACCCTAAGGCGCAAAGACGTAGTAACTTCTTGCAGAGAGAATAAGGCACTCGGTCACTTTTTCATATGTTCTCTATGTGCATACCCACTGCGACGGCCTTTAAAATAAGCCTTATATATATCTAGGGTTGTGAGAAAAGAAACCCTACACAAATATTTCAGCATGGGTCGAAAATCAGATCTGGAAATTCTGATTTCGTAAGTCTCGATAGATTCAGCTTCTGTCGAGCTTCCTTCATTAAGTCTCGATAGATTTTCTGTTGAGGTATCTGTCGAGCTTTAATGAACAGCTTTTCTTCACTTGTTTCTTGATCCAATCTTCATGACTTTAATACTTGGCTTGAACAACATGTTTCTTAAAATACTAAACTCATCCTAAATCTACTCAATTACAAGTAAAGTGCATTTTATCAAAGGATTAGCCAATTACATAAAATATGTCCTTAACAAGGGGGAAAAAATAGGAAGAGTTACGTGGATCTAGAGCCAATCGGCTCACGTTGGCTTAAGGCATTTTGGAACCTAGGACGACTACTTTAAGTGGGACTTATTCTAATATTTTGAATATTAAAAAAAGATTTAATTAACTTTTGGTTTTTTTTTTTTCATTTAAAATCTATTTTTTTTAGACGCAAATTTAAAAATTAAAATGAATTCATTGTATTACTCAATGATTACACAACTAAAATGAACACTATTTATCAAGTGAAGAAACCAAATACTAAAAAATTATGATTGAAAATTTTAATAAAATTATATATTTGATATCTTTAAATAAATTTTGAGTATAAATTTATTTACTAGTGGAAAATTAATGAGTTCTTTCACTATTTGTGTGGGGGAGATTAAATGAGTTTTGCACTCTAAAATTGCGAAAAACAAATAATCATTGCCACATCTAATGAAAATAATTTTCTTTAACTAGTTTTTCATTAAAAAAATACTTTTTATTTATTGATGAATATTTGGGGCTTAATTAATACTTCAATTGGTACAAGGATGTTGCTATTAGTAAAAATTTGGGGGCCTTTTTTCATTATGACCTCAGGCTATTGCCTATTTGCCTCACCTAGTGAGTCAACACTAGCTACATTTTTAATATATGATTAATTACATGAATACACAACACCTTGGTGAGATATATATATATATATATATATATATATATATATATATATATACACTACATGGTCTAGGATAGCCCTAAATGAGTTTTACACTTAATTGGGCCTTTTGGTGTCACGTCCCAAACCCGGTACTCGGATTTGTGACCATGACCAGCATGCTAATATCAAACTTAAACCTAATATTAACAAGAACCAACTTAACTTTTACAAAAGCTTCCCTCTTTCTTTCGTTCTTGTTTCTTTACTTAAATGATATAACTTTTCACTTGACATTCAGAGTATCTACATTGTACTCAAAGAATAACATAATCTACCAGTTATTCAAATTCCACACTTTCACATAATACATCTCTTAATACTTTAAGGTACAACTTTCATTAGATCCTAAAATACACAATACTGCAAAGCTAAATGTCAAATTGCTAATTTGGGTTCTACACTTTTAACTAAAACCAGCTCCTTCCAAAACTCGACTGAGGCTCCCTCTGCTCCAAACTAAAACATGTTGACTGAAAGAGTGGAAGGGGTGAGCTACACAACTCAATAAGGGTAAGATACACAAGAATTTAATAAGAATACATGTAAATCAAATCATTTCATTTTATAAATATTCAGATAGGAGAACATCTTTTCATGCATAGTATTTTATATAATTCATAATAATAACTTATACGCTCTTCATCGGAAAAATAATTGTTCTCCTTTTTCTTATCAGAATAATATTACCAAAACTTTTCAAATTGAATTTCTTTCATTTCTTACAAAGTCACCAAATATAATATTGATTGTTTAAAATCATATACATATATATATATATATATATATATATATGTATTCTCATTATAAAATAATCATTTTAACTTAAATCAGATAATTGGTAACTTTGTCTTAAACTAGAAACATCTTGACGAACAAGAAAAATTTTCTTTATAAACTTCTTCTTGTAAAATATTATAACTTTCATAGTCATAAAACTTAACGTTTCATAAAAAACAAATATCTGATAACTTTTTAACATAAACTTGTACTTTCATCAGAAGCTTTATCTTTATAGAACACTAAAACATTTTCATCAGATTCTTTATCTTTAAAGCACAACAGAACTTCAGAAACTTTTATCTTTAAAGAACAGCTTTTCCTTTCATCAGAAACTTCTTTTCATGAGAGCTTTTAACTTTTCATAATGCATTTTAATAAAATCATTCTCTCGTGATCAATAAAATAATATAGTTGTTCATAACATATTGGTTAATCCATATCTGATAAGTCTGTACTTGGTGCATGTGCCACGACAGAGAAGGCCTCATCACATTTAGGTGCCCTCATGTGCATAATATTGTCCTCTTTGGGAGGCCTGATGGCACATCCCTTCAAGGTTTTGTTCCTCCCCACTGTCAGTACACATTGGAAAGAAGCCTTATACAGATTAGAGTTACGGGCACCCCCATTTCTTCCAGTTTTAAATGGCCAAACAGATAACATTTTCCATAGAAAGCCAATAATTTAACCCCTACTGGCTGAGTTCAGATCACCAGAGGACATAACCCAAAAACATTTCATACTTATACATCCTACTGAAAATTCTTATTTTGCATAACATTTCATAATAATAGCATTTCCATTCTTTTCTTTAAATATCATGTTCGTGGAATTAGTAATAGCATCAATATGCTTAAATCATATACATAAAGTTTCGAAAGCTCACGAACATATCTTTGTCTGAAACATGATTATATGTCATATATTTAATCAAAAACTTTTTAATGTATAATACACTTTAAAATAATCTCATGACTTACCAAATGCTCATATAACTTATCTCTTACCTGAAAGCAGAGGAACCAAAAGCCTACAATCAAAGGAGCTTAAACTTGGGTACTGGTAACACCTAAACCAAATATCAAAGCTTATTACTATCAATTATTCTTTATCATAAACTTATACATTCATCTCAAAGCCTATCTCTTAGAATCAAGGAAATCCTAATCCCACCTCAACAAGGTTCCCACATATTATGCACACATTAACAAATGATGTACCAAACTAAAGAAAAACCATCATTCTCATATATATATATATATATATATATAAACATAAAGGGTGGCGCCAACAACGGTAAGAAGGGGACACAACAACGGAGCACCAAAGGTTCGGACAAGCACAGACGAGATACGAAGACACAACAACACTATCACCGCCCAGAAAAGAAAGACTCTGATACCATAAAGGGTGGCGCCAACGACGGTAAGAAGGGGACACAGTCATATTTTTGACAAGAACAGAAGGAATCTTGAAACAGATATTATTATGACAAATATGAGCATCATTCAGTTCATATTTTATCTTCATTTGAGAACTATTAGCAGAAACCAACCTTTCAGTTGATTTTTCAAAATATTTTGAAGGAATCAATCCTTCTTGGATACAATTCTTATCCGCACCAGAATCAATCGTAACAATAACAGTGAAATGATAATCATGAGAAATAACAATTTTCACTTTTGTGAACCATTTTGGAGGAAATATATTATTAACAAGAGCAAGTTGAGAATCATCAATATTACCTTTATCAGAAAGAAGAGCCTGTTGACTGGATTTATCTCCATCTATGTGCTCATCTTGTTCATTATCAGACTTATTTTGATCAATATTTTGATCAATTTTTAACATCAACATTTCTTGTTTAAGATTATGGTTATCATTTTTTACATTTTTAAATTCATTCTTTAATTCACTTATCTCTTGTTTAACAATATTAATTTCATGTTGAAGATCATTAACAGTTAAATCTTTGGATTTCTTTTTTTTAAATCTTTCCAAAGTTTCTTCAAAACTTATAGTTGATCTAGGTTTTTTACCAGTTTCTTCTTTTAACAAGTTTTTCTTAAACTTATCCAAATATTCTTTTTGTAAATCAGGATTTTCAATTTGACTTATCAATTTAACCAACAAACTTGCATTTTCTTCACTTTTAGTGAGAGTATTAACAAATTTAACAACATTGCAACAGGAATCTCTACAACCAAGTTTAATATTAGGAGAATCAGAAGAATCATCAGCAGAATGATAACAAGAATCAGTTGAAGAAGAGAAATCATCTTCCAAAGAATCAGACGAATTGTTTGAATCAAGAATTCTGAATAATTCTTTTTGATCATTATCACCAATGTTTAACATGTTAAATTTATTTTTTAATTTACCAGGTTTTTGTTTGCATGGTCTTTACTGAAATGATCAGGTTTTCCACAGTTGAAACATTTACCTTTACTTGATCTTTGGTTAAAATATTTTTTAGAAACATTTTTCTTTTTAGCATAAAAATTATTAAAATTAGTTCTGTGTATTTTATAATTTTTGTGACTTTTATCATGTTTTTTTCCCTTTTGTCGAGAAGGAGCAATTGGGGGCAAACCATATTGTTCACAAAAATTACCCATTTTATATTTAGCTTTTCTTTTATTTTTTAATTGGTGTTTTAACAATTTTTTATCATTGCACATATTAATTCCAAGTTTTTTAATAGTGCTTAAAATATCACCATAAGTTAATGTGGGGCCAGAATAAGTCAAGCAACCCCGGCCCACTTCAGACTAGGCCCAGAGGCCCACGCCGAGGACGCGTCCTAGGTCCGAGGACGAAAGTGTAGAGCCCAGGGCCCAAGGAGCATTGCCGAGGATGGTTACATCCTCGGGAGACCGAGACCAGAAAGTGGGCAAACAGCATGCCCTTAAGGGGAACCTCCCTAAAGCATTCAAGGAGCAAATAGCAAGAACCAAGCACCGGACATTGAAGCATGGTGGAGGAGCAAGTCCCAGGTGAACTGTCACCTCCACATTAAATGCCCTCAACTAACGCCCTGGCCGCATTAATGAGGATAGGACCTCTGAACAGTGCCGTCTTGGGCGCTGCAACCCACAGGAGGGATGGGAATGCGGCTGATGGAACAGGCTCTCAAGTGGAAGCCGGGTCGATCAACAAATGTAGGGTTAGGATCAACTGAGAGAGAAGTATATAATGTAAAAAATCCCTCTTGAGAGGGGGACGGACGGAAAACCAGAGAAAAGGAAATACTGTAGCAGTGTATTCTCTCTCAACCATTGTAACCTTTCTTGAAAGAAATAAGAACAACTTCAACCTCTGTCAAACCCGTCTGAGGAGCCTTATTGTGCATTCCGACCCACGTTTAACCTATCATAATCCACGAACAACCATGCATGGCCGTTGCATTCTTTACTAGGGCCTAGCTCTTAAACCCATACTCTATAAATTTATTGGAGGGTTAGCTAGGCTTGGGTCCACTCTCTCAATCCTTAGAGAGCGCTCGAAACCGGTCCCTACAATTGGCGCCCACCGTGGGGAGAGCTTGTGCGTTAGTAAGGACAACAGTCGAACATGGTAGGATCGGGCCCTCACCAAAGAACTCCCAATCGACCTGAACCGGCGAAGTCACGGCCTCAGGGTAACTATGGCGACCCCGGGGGCGGTCAGAACGACAACAGACGATTTCGAGAAGGGAGCGTGCGTACTTCAACGGCGAGCGAAAGCCAGGGGGACGGGCACGTTCCCCAGAAGCGCGACGATGGCCAGGCCACGCGATCGGAAGAGGCCCATAGCCACGCTTCCCAGAGAAAGGACGATAAGGTGGCCATGCAACGCGAAATAGACAATCTGAAGAGGAAGCTACGCCGTGCGCAGCGGAGACAGTCCGAACTCAGCCTTGACCTGCCCTCCGACGACGAAAGCGATGATGAATACAGGCAGAGGTCAAGAACGCCCCCCAGTAAGACTTTCTCCCACGAGAAGGAGCGCTACCAGAGGCGTAGGTGTGCCAACCCAACCCCTAGGGGCTTAGGAGGCGACACCATGAGCAAGGCGCTGGATCAGCTCTCCAAATCGCCCTTCACGCGTCGTATAGAAGAGGCAGAGCTTCCTTGGCGGTTCCAGCAGCCAACCTTCATTGCTTACAACGGCAAGACGGATCCTGTGGAGCATGTGAGCCAGTTCAACCAGAGGATGGCTGTCCACTCCAAGAATGAGGCGCTGATATGCAAAGTCTTCCCATCTAGCTTGGGACCTGTGGCGATGAGGTGGTTCAACGGTCTAAGGACGAATTCCATAGACTCGTACAGACAGCTGACCCAAGCCTTTGGTTCCCGCTTTGTCACGAACAGCAGGCCTCCTCGGCCCATGAGTGCATTGCTGTCCCTATCTATGCGTGATGGGGAGACCCTCAAGGCTTATTCGGACAAGTACTAGGAGATCTACAACGAGCTGGACGGCAAGTATGACGCCGTCGCCATCAGTACATTCCAGAATGGGCTACCAATGGGGCACGGCCTGAGGAAGTCCCTGACCGGAAAGCCCGTCACCAGCGTGCGGCAGCTGATGGATCGGATCGACAAGTACAAGCGGGTGGAGGAAGATATGCTGCAAGGCAAAGGCAAGGAGAAGGTTATCCCTCAGGAGAGGAGGGATTTCAGGTCGGACAGGTACAGCAACGCCCGTCCGAGAAGGGATTTCGGTGGGCAATCCGGGGTGACCAATGCCCAAATTGTTGGCGCAGTATTCCGCGAACCCGTACACAAGGTCCTGGAAAAGATAAAGAACGAGCCATTCTTCAGGTGGCCGGCTAAGATGATTGGAGAGCCTGATAAGCGCAACCAGAGTCGTTACTGCCAGTACCACCAAGACCACGGACATGCCACGGAGGATTGCAGGAACCTCTGGAACCACCTGGACCAGCTAGTCCAGGATGGAAGGCTGAAGCATCTTTTGCACCATTCTAGCGGCCAGCAGGGCTGAGCCTACCAAGAGCCTCGGAGGGACGCCGCCATTGGGCAGCCCGTTGGGACAATCAACATAATCTTGGCCGCGCCAGGAAGAACAGGCACACCCCCTTTGCGAGTGTTGTCTGTGGCCCAACTGCCCGCCAAGGACCTTTGGATGGGGCCAAAGAGGTCCAGGAGGAATCCTCCCCCAGCCTTGAGTTTCTCGGAGGAGGACAAGATTGGAACCATCCAGCCACACGAGGACGCCCTAATCGTCACCCTCAGAATCGGGGGCTATGACGTGAAAAGGGTGATGGTGGACGATGGCAGCGCAGCCGAGGTCATGTGCCCAGATCTCTACAAGGGGCTGGGGCTAAAACCGGAAGACCTCACACCTTATAGCTCCCCCCTAATGAGCTTCGACGGGAAGCTCGTCATCCCAAAGGGCATGATCAGACTGCCCGTACAGACAGGCCCAGTGGTGGTGGAGGCGAACTTTATAGTGGTGGACACATACTCCCCCTACACGGCCATCGTAGGAAGGCCCTGGCTACACGCCTTGGATGGCGTAGCCTCCACCTTGCACCAGAAGGTGAAATTCCCATCAGGGGACCAGGTTCTGGAGATCCGAGGTTGCCAACCCACGGCTAGGCAGTGCATGGTGGCTGCCATATCATATCGGCTTGATGCATAGTCCTCGGCCCCAGCCGAGGAAGATTCATAGCAATCAAAGACCCAGGTGGCGCCTCCGGATGCACCTGCCGAGGATGCTAAATGTGAGGACCTGGAGAAAGTGGTAATTGGCGATGATCCGGAAAAGTTCTTCCAGGTCGGAACCCAGCTGCCTCCATAGGAGAAGGAGGAGTTACTTGAGTTCCTCAAGAGGAACCATGACGTGTTCACATGGGATCCCTGCGATGCCCCTGGGATTGATCCATCCTTCATCTGTCACCACCTTAACGTCAACCCATCTGTGATCCCCAAGCAGCAGCCACCCCAGCGGCCGTCGAAGGAGCACGCTGATGCGATCAGGGAAGAGGTCAATAAGCTTAAGCGCGCGAGGGCTATCAAAGAGGTCTTTTACCCCAAATGGTTGGCCAACACTGTGGTGGTCAAGAAGAAAAGTGGGAAGTGGAGGGTTTGTGTAGACTTCACAGACCTGAACAAAGCATGCCCAAAAGACCCTTTCCCAATGCCACGAATAGACCAGCTAGTAGATGCGACGGCAGGCCACCCTCGGATGAGCTTCCTAGATGCCTTTCAGGGCTACCACCAAATCCCACTAGCCTTGGAGGACCAAGAGAAGACAGCCTTTGTGACGCCCATTGGGAACTACCACTACAAGGTTATGCCGTTTGGCCTGAAAAACGCCGGATCCACCTACCAAAGGATGATGACGAGAATGTTTGAGTCGATGTTGGGCAAGAGCATCGAGGTCTATGTTGACGATATGGTGGTAAAGAGCAAGCTGGTGTCCGAGCATTTGAAGGACCTCGGCCGCACTTTTGATGTCTTGAGAGAGCACAAGCTCCGCCTTAATGCCTCAAAATGCTCGTTTGGCGTAGGCTCTGGCAAGTTTTTGGGGTACATGATCACTCACCGTGGGATCGAAGTCAACCCCGACCAGATCAAGGCCATTCACAATTTGAAGCCTCCGCAAAACCCCAAGGAGATCCAAAAGCTTACTAGGATGATCGCGGCGCTGAACCGATTCATTTCCAGGTCGGCCGACAGATGCAGGCCCTTTTATCTCCTGATCAACAAATGGAAAGGATTTGAGTGGTCCGAGGATTGTGCCATAGCTTTCCAGCAACTCAAGGAGTATCTATCCCGGCCGCCTATCATGTCCAATCCTGAGCCCGACGAGGTCCTATACGCCTACCTGGCGGTGGCGCCCCACGCAGTGAGCTTAGTGCTGATACGGGAAGACAATGGCGTTCAAAAGCCAGTTTACTACGTCAGCAAGTCGCTGCACGAAGCAGAGGTCAGATACCTACCCCTGGAGAAAGCCATACTGGCGGTGGTCCACGCCACGAGAAAGCTCCCCCATTACTTCCAAGCTCACACGGTGGTTGTCCTAACCCAATTGCCCTTGAAGTCTGTACTCCGGGCCGCTGATTACACAGGTAGAATCGCGAAGTGGAACACAATTCTGGGGGCTTTTGACGTCAAGTACATGCCCCGGACTTCCATAAAAGGCCAGGTTCTGGCAGATTTGACGGCCGAGTTCGCCGAACCAGTCGTAGAAGTGACAGCCGAGGATAAGAGCCGTGATGAGAAATCAGTTGGGGCAATCTCCATCCCGGAGCCACCATGTTGGAAAGTATATGTGGATGGCGCGGCAAACCAAAGGGGGTCCGGAGTGGGGCTGGTCCTAGTATCCCCTGAAGATCATGTCATTGAGAAATCCCTGAGGCTCGGATTCACGGCCACAAACAACGAGGCCGAGTATGAGGCATTACTGCAAGGGATGATCATGGTGCAAAAGATGGGAGGAAAGTCGATAGAGATGTTCTCAGACTCCAGATTGGTGGTAGGGCAGGTGAAGGGGGAGATGGAAGCCAGGGATTCGAGAATGCAGGAATACCTTAGCCAAGTCAAGCGCTTGCAGTTGGAGTTTCGCCCCTTCAGCTTGTCCCATATTCCTAGGAATGGGAACAGTCATGCCGATTCACTTGCCACACTCGCAACCTCCTCGGCAGGGGCTCTGCCTCGGATCATACTTGTGGAGCACCTGGAGAGGGCAAGTGAAGTGCCAAAGGGAGTAATCCCCGTCCATCAAGTTGTGATGGGTCCCAGCTGGATGGACCCCATAGTGAGATTCCTCAAAGATGATGTCCTGCCTGAGGAGAGATCAGAGGCAGAAAAGATACGAAGGAAAGCTCCTCGGTTCTGGTTGTCCGAGGATCACAAGCTATACAGGCGGTCCTACTCTGGGCCATACCTTCTATGTGTCCACCCCGAAACGGCAGAATCCTTGCTCGAAGAGCTGCACGAAGGAATTTGTGGGAGCCACATGGGGGGGAGATCTCTGGCTCACCGAGCCGTCACTCAAGGATACTGGTGGCCGGGAATGCAGCAAGAGGCCCAGGAGTATGTCAAGAAGTGTGACCAATGCCAAAGGTTCGCCCCAAATATCCATCAGCTAGGAGGGGTCCTCAACCCATTATCCAGCCCATGGCCATTCGCCCAATGGGGCTTGGACATTGTGGGACCTTTCCCCAAGGCACCAGGGAACAAGAGGTATCTGTTGGTGGCCACGGACTACTTCACCAAGTGGGTCGAGGCCGAACCACTAGCCAACATCAGGGATGTAGACGTGAAGAAATTCCTTTGGAGGAACATAGTTACACGGTTCGGGGTCCCTCATACCCTCATCTCGGATAATGGGCTCCAGTTCGATAGCAAGGCCTTCAGGAGGTACTGTTGTGAACTTGGGATCACAAACAGGTACTCAACGCCAGCCTACCCTCAGGGGAATGGACAGGCCGAGGCGGTCAACAAGGTTATCGTCAACGGGCTTAAGAAGAGACTGGATGATGCCAAAGGGAGATGGGTAGAAGAGCTGCCCCATGTCCTCTGGACGTACCGGACTACGCCCCGACGCTCAACGGGGGAAACACCTTTTGCCATGACTTATGGTGCAGAGGCAGTGATCCCCCTGGAAACCAACTTCCCGACACTAAGGACGAGCTCCTTCACCCCAGGCAGCAATGATGAACTGCTGGGGCGGAGCCTGGACATGGTAGACGAACGAAGAGAGCAAGCAATGATCCAGCTGGCCCACTACCAGCAAAAGCTCAAGCAGGGATATGACACCAATGTAAAGCTCAGACCACTAGCACCGGGAGACCTGGTGCTGAGAAAAGTCGTAGGAGCTGCCAAGAACCCTTCTTGGGGAAAGCTCGGACCCAACTGGGAGGGCCCCTACCGAATCACCTCAGTGGCAGGGATAGGAGCATACTATTTAGAAGATTTAGATGACAAACCTGTACCTCGTCCATGGAATGTAAATAACCTGAAAAGGTATTACTATTAATAAAGAAGTCCTTTTTGATTCAGATGTTCTGCCTGTCATGATCACACGTCTCGCATCCCAACGCCACTTATATCTGGGTGCTAGACAGAACCTAGGTTTTGCATGGTCCAAGGACTCAAGCCTATGGGGAAACTAGTTACTTACAGCCAATTGAAGGCAGCAATTGTACCTAGGTCTTGCATGGTCCAAGGACTCAAGCCTACAGGGAGCTAGCCACTTATCTTGAAGGTAGCAATTGTACCTAGGTCTTGCATGGTCCTCGGACTCAAGCCTATGGGGAGCTAACCACTTATATTGAAGGCAGCAATTGTACCTAGGTCTTGCATGGTCCTCGGACTCAAGCCTATGGGGAGCTAGCCACTTATCTTGAAGGCAGCAACTGTACCTAGGTCTTGCATGGTCCAAGGACTCAAGCCTATGGGGAGCTAGCCACTTATCTTGAAGGCAGCAACTGTACCTAGGTCTTGCATGGTCCAAGGACTCAAGCCTATGGGGAGCTAGCCACTTATATTGAAGGCAGCAATTGTACCTAGGTCTTGCATGGTCCAAGGACTCAAGCCTATGGGGAGCTAGCCACTTATATTGAAGGCAGCAACTGTACCTAGGTCTTGCATGGTCCTCGGACTCAAGCCTATGGGGAGCTAGCCACTTATATTGAAGGCAGCAACTGTACCTAGGTCTTGCATGGTCCAAGGACTCAAGCCTATGGGGAGCTAGCCACTTATCTTGAAGGCAGCAACTGTACCTAGGTCTTGCATGGTCCAAGGACTCAAGCCTATGGGGAGCTAGCCACTTATCTTGAAGGCAGCAACTGTACCTAGGTCTTGCATGGTCCTCGGACTCAAGCCTATGGGGAGCTAGCCACTTATCTTGAAGGCAGCAACTGTACCTAGGTCTTGCATGGTCCAAGGACTCAAGCCTATGGGGAGCTAGCCACTTATATTGAAGGCAGCAACTGTACCTAGGTCTTGCATGGTCCAAGGACTCAAGCCTATGGGGAGCTAGCCACTTATCTTGAAGGTAGCAATTGTACCTAGGTCTTGCATGGTCCTCGGACTCAAGCCTATGGGGAGCTAGCCACTTATCTTGAAGGTAGCAATTGTACCTAGGTCTTGCATGGTCCTCGGACTCAAGCCTATGGGGAGCTAACCACTTATATCTGGGTGCTAGACAGAACCTAGGTCTTGCATGGTCCACGGACTCAAGCCTATGGGGAAACTAGTTACTTACAGCCAAACCAAAGTGTCGGACAGGACTAAGGCCCTGCATCGTCCTCGGACTCAGGCCTGTGGGGAAGTTAACTACATTGAAGAGATCCTAAGTGTCTACTCGAAGAAATTCTATCTGGCCCTTAGGAAACGAAAAGTGCATCAGAGCATACATGCCCTTTCATTATAATAACTGATGCCACGATTGGCCGAGATGCAATTGAAGCTAAAATCATGCAAGTAAAGAAAAAGCGGATAATGTGCAAGTAAGCAAGCAGCCACAACAAACAGAAAAAGAAACAAAGCTCTCATTTCATTAAGTCCAAAAGAATTACACCAATGGAGTCACATTACAAATAAAGAAAAAAAAAAAAGAATAAAAAGATGCAAAAATGAAGTGTAGCAGGCAGAAGCGCCAAGGAGCCTAGTCCTTCTATTTAGTTGCCCGCTTCGGTGGGTGGCTGGCCTATAGCTGCCTCAGGACCCTCTGAGCCCTGACTAAGGGGGATGGCCTGCAGAGGCACGGCAGGAATAGCTGCCCCCTCGGCAGAAGAAATCTGGGCATCCGGTGAGGGCTTCGCTGCCTGCTGAGGCGCATCCTCGTTGGAGCCATCACTCAATTCAACCACCACGGGAGGATTACTCCCTTCGACTGGCTCATCAGTAACCCCAGCATCCGAGGCCCCTTCGCCCGGAGTGGCAGCAATTTCCACAGCAGCCTCTTCGGCTTCAGAGCCATCCGGGGCAGCCTTGCGGATGGCAAGGGGGTAGTACACGTTCTCCTCCTTCCACAAGTCAGAAGAGGCTTCCACCCCAGCCTGTCTGAGGGCTTCACCCCAAGTTTCGGAGCAGTAGCGCCTACATACCCCAGGGACTTGGGATTTGTAGGCAGCTGCTGTCTCAGTTGCCCCGGCAGTATAGGCTGCCTCCTCAGCTTCCTGCTTGGTGGCCCAGGCTTCCTCCCTGCCCTGCTCTGCCTCAAACTTGGCCCTCTCAGCCTCCCCTTTGGCCCATTCAGCCACCCTCTTGGCCTCCTCAGCATTGGCCACTTTCTTCGTCAAGCCAGCTATCTGCTCCTCGGCAAGCTTCAGTAGCTTCTCTACCTCACCCAGACGCTTTTTCTGAGTTTCGGCCTGCCTTTGGGCACCCTCAAGGCCTGACATTGCGCTGTCCCTAGCCTGGGTCATTGCCTTCAGCTCCTCCCTGGCCTTGGCAAGGTCCTCCTCGGATGTCTTGAGGGTCCGAGTAGCCTCCAAGCGCTTATCGCGCTCTAAATCCATGGCCTTTCCATGTTCATTTGCCGCCTCTTCCAGCCTGAAAGTGGCCTGGACAGCCTGCCAAACAAAACAGATAAGTTATAATTAGCCGAGCTCAAAAAAGAAAGGAAGGCAGAAAAAGCAAAAGCAAGAAAAAACACAAGTGTTAGGGGACTTACCATCCCCAGATATTGCTTAAGGCAGAGGAAAACATCCCTACTCCTCATGGTCCCCAGCTCCGCCATGTCCGCGGGAAGGAGCAGGCATCTTTCTACCGTGTCGGCCACGTACGCGCCTTCGCCGTCCTTAAAGTCCCTGAAGGAGGAGTCCTCCCTCAAAGGTGCCCCGCGGAGCATTGGGGCGGGGAGCCAGGCCTGGACCTCGGGCGGGGGAGCGACCTGTTTATCCTGCGTTGAGGAGCCTATCCTCAGTTGCTTCGATGGCCGCCGAGTGCCATCGCCCTCCCGCGTGGGCCCAGATTTGTCCTCAAGGGTCCTCTTGCCCTTGTCCTTCTTCTGCTTAGGGTCAGCAGGCTCGTGCCTAGACGGCGGGCTCGCCTGAGGCGGAGGAGGAGGAAGCCTGGACTGTGTTGAGGCCGACCTGGTCTGAGCAGGACGAGCCTTTGGAGGAGGAGGAGGAGGAGGAGGAGGAAGCCTCGGTTTGGACTTCCCCGGCTGACCTTCGATTAGATCGAGTAGGAGGAAGCCTGGACTGTGTTGAGGCCGACCTGGTCTGAGCAGGATGAGTCTTTGGAGGAGGAGGAGGAGGAGGAGGAAGCCTCGGTTTGGACTTCCCCGGCTGACCTTCGATTAGGTCGATTAGGGTGGGTTGGGCTTTCTTCTTGTAGCCCATCTCGAGCCGAGAAGATGTCTCCGACGCTAAAAAGTCTACCTCGGTTAGACGAGGATCACCCAAGTCTCCAGAAGGGTCCTCGGACTAATGGGGTTGCTCGAAAACGCTAAAATCGTCCTCGGCAGGACCAAAATCTGCAGCGTCCCTTTCCCTCTCTAAGTCCTCTTCCGCGGCCTCTGGGAATGTGTGGGAAGACGAGGGGACTGCTACTGTGATGTCTTCTGAAGTGGAGGGGTCCTCGGGAAACTCGAACCCGTCCTCGGTCACTTTTATTTTCTACAGCCGAGGATCCTTTGCTCTGATCACGTACTTTGGGGCCGCGAATGACTTTTGGAGTGGGGTGTACCCCAAAATCTTGTGCGCGGCTCTGACTTGGTGGTCCGCTTCGTTCTCAAAATCCGCAGACCTGAGCACCTTCTGCAAGTCTTCCCTGTTGATCAAGCTGAAGTGGCGCGCGAAAGAGTGCAGATCTGCAAAGAGAAAACACATCCATGGTTAGAAACCAAACTATACAAAAAGAAATAATGCAGAAAAGAAGTCAGAATCTTTGAATCCCCTCCTATTCCCACTGCCCCACCTGGTGTTCCCTCTGTCGTCGGGCAGTGAAGGCCATCGTGCCACGCTCCAGACACGATGAGAAAATCCTCGTTCATCCCCTTGTTGGACTCGGGGAGGCACTGGATAAGCCGGACCCTGTCGTCCCTCGTCCTCATGTAGTAGGACTTGTTCTTCAGATGTTGAAGATTGTAGCAGTAATTCACATCATGATAGGTCAGCCTCAGACCCATCTTCTCATTAAGGGCATCCGCACTGCCTAGAATTCTGAACATGTTGGAGGCGCATTGGGTGGGGGTTAACTGAAAGTACGTAAGGTAACCCCTCATCACCGGCCCCATGGGGATCCTCATCCCCCCTTCAAGGAAGGCGATGATGGGAATCACCACCTCGCCCACCTGCTTCCGGAGGTGCCACTCCCCCTCCTCACAATACCTTAAGCCCACGTTGGCCGGTATCTTGTAATCGGCGATGAATTTCTCCATCGCCTCCTTAGAGCCAACATACTTCTTAAGCCTATCCATTCCAAATGACGCCTAAGAGAACTAAAAGAGGAGCGAATGAAAGAGAAGGACGAGTAGAGAGGGAAAAAGCTCAGAAAGGGATAGAGCGACTTACAGAAACGAGGAGGAGCTCCTTGGACTGGCTTTTTATGCTGGAGATGGAGGTGGAAATTTGGCTGGACTCTGAATGGAGGCGCAAGAGCTCTTGATTGTAAATGAAAAAGGAGGAAGCGGTTCGAATGGGTATTTATACCCTAGATGGAAGAGCCGCGCGAGTTTTCCCACCCATAAATGCTAGATGCATCCCCACCGTTAGATCGTCATCTGCCCGTTGAACGTGGGGAGCATAAAGCCGCCCGAATTTAATGCAGGACACGTTACGCGCACCAAAGCGCCAGTAACGCACCTTGGGCGGGTGAAAAGGCTCCAATGCTGACGAGGGACAAGACTCGATTGGACAAGGAGCAGGTCCAAGGATATCAAAATCCTCCTTTCCGCCCGAGGATGCGGACAGCAAGATTTTGAGGGGCTATTGTGGGGCCAGAATAAGTCAAGTAACCCCGGCCCACTTCAGACTAGGCCCAGAGGCCCACGCCAAGGGCGCGTCCTAGGTCTGAAGACGAAAGTGTAAAGCCCAGGGCCCAAGGAGCATTGTCGAGGATGGTTACATCCTCGGGAGACCGAGGTCAGAAAGTGGGCAAACAGCATGCCCTTAAGGGGAACCTCCCTAAGCATCTAAGGAGCAAATAGCACGAACCCAGCACCAGACATTGAAGCATGGTGGAAGAGCAAGTCCCAGGTGAACTGTCACCTCCACATTAAATGCCCTCAACTAACGCCCTGGCCGCATTAATGAGGATAGGACCTCTGAACAGTACCGTCTTGGGCGCTGCAACCCACAGGAGGGATGGGAATGCGGCTGATGGGACAGGCTCTCAAGTGGAAGCCGGATTGATCAACAAATGTAGGGCTAGGATCAGCTGAGTGAGAAGTATATAATGTAAAAAGTCCCTCTTGAGAGGGGGACGGACGGAAAACCAGAGAAAAGGAAATACTGTAGCAGTGTATGCTCTCTCAACCATTGTAACCTTTCTTGAAAGAAATAAGAACAACTTCAACCTCTGTCAAACCCGTCCGAGGAGCCATATTATGCATTCTGACCCACGTTTAACCTATCACAATCCACCAACAACCATGCATGGCCGTTGCATTCTTTACTAGGGCCTAGCTCTTGAACCCATACTCTATAAATTTATTGGAGGGTTAGCTGGGCTTGGGTCCACTCTCTCAATCCTTAGAGAGCGCTCGAAACCGGTCCCTACAGTTAAATTATCATAATCAATGGAATCATTTTTACCAATTAATTCTTGTTTTACCTTATGAGCAAAGATAGGAGGCAGACCGTCAATAAACTTTTCTTTCCAATAAGGCTTGAAACAGTCTTTCCGTTGCATTACTCTGGAAATGAAAACATCTTGATACCATCTGTAATCAGACATAGTAGGACATCTCAAATTATTTAACAAATCAGAAATTCGAGATGAAACATTATATGGGGTACCAACAAAATGTGATAATAGTATAAATTAAGGTATTAACACCATCAGGAATACCTCGACCAATACGATCATCAAAAATAGGCAAACCTTCATCATTCTTTTTAACAGCATGTTTAATAGAATCTCTGGATTCTTCTGTGAGATATGAATCCCACCATCCTCGAAGAGTACCAGAAAAACCAGTAGCAAGCAAGTCAACAATTTCAGGTTGATCAAAATCATGATTATTTTGGTAAGCAATACCGACCATAGACATATGTCCCATTTTGTTAATAATTTCTTGTTCAGAAAAACCATCAATATTCCATTCATAAATTTTATCAGCAGAAACGGAAAACTGGGTTTGAAAAGGTCTTTCTTCAAACTGAATATCAGGAGGAGTAGGTTTTGAATACCAATTT
Source organism: Quercus aquifolioides (assembly GCA_019022515.1). NCBI lineage: Eukaryota > Viridiplantae > Streptophyta > Magnoliopsida > Fagales > Fagaceae > Quercus > Quercus aquifolioides. The sequence goes on along the minus strand of CM032333.1, from coordinate 27,698,135 downwards.
TTTGTAAGAAACATGGGTTTGGAAGAACTTCCAACAAATCTTTTAATTTCTGGGAAATCATTATCAAAAACCTTTTTAGCAGAAACAGAAGAAACAATATCAGAATCATCTGTATTTTCATCAGAAACAATTTCTTTTTCATTTTTTGAAATAGTTCGAGCAGCAGAAGTACTTGTGGAAGTACTTTCAGTTTTAAATTTTAAATCAGCAAGCATTTTTTCAACAGTTTCAAGAATTTTAGATTGAGAAGTTTTAAACTTAAATTTGTTATCATGACTGGGTAAATTAATCAAAGGTTCCTCAGTCTTGATAGAAACAGGTTTTTGAACAGAAGCAGATTTTTCAATAGAAACAGTTTTTTCAACAATTTTTTCTTCAATACAGTCAAGCTGTTGACCAATAACATGCAAAGACTCATTAGCAAAATTGTTTTATTCAATAAGACTAACAATAGGAGTTTGATCATTAGCAATTTTGAAAGGAGAGGCTTTAACATCAATGTTCCCAGTAGTTATCAAAATAGTCTCAAGAGGTGGATGACTAGACCTAACAATGGTTTTGTCACTTTTAACAAAATTTGATTTCTTTATCACATTCAAATGATTTTTTGAAACTTCATCTTTTGAAACATAATAATTTTCAAGGAAATCAAAAAACAAAATATGTTTTTTCAATTGATGCATCTTTTAACATGGTCTTTTTCAGACTGAGCAAAATTGTTTTGGAAATATTTCCTTTTTGGTTTGTTTTTTGAAAGCATAAATTCATTGAATAATGAAACCATATCAATTTCAAAGTTTTCATTTAAAACAGTCAAAACTCTCAATTGGTTAATAGGATTTTCAATAGGGGGAAAATCAGAATCAGATGGAAAAATAGATCCAATATCTTCTTCTTCTTCATTGACAGTTTTGCCATATGGAGAGGAAGGTTCAGGCTTAGTAGAATAGAAAACAGAGCTGATTTGAGATTTATCACTTGAAACACCTTTTAATTTTAAATCATTGGGTTTTTCAAAACTCTTTTGTAAAAAATCATTGAGATCTTGATCTCTTTTTGAAATGCTTTCAGATCCAGCAAAGGAATGTCTTCCTTCGTTGATCTTCAGGGGTTGAATATTTTGAAAACTTATTTTAACAGTACCATCAAGATATTGTTGAATATTTGTGAGATCTAGCTCATCAAAAACAGGTTTAGCAACAGGGGATTCTCGTTCCAACAACCATTCAGTGGGAAGCTTGACATCTTGCCATTGGATCATTTTTGGAACTTGAACTTTAGCATCAGGAGTTGAACATTGAATTAACATGGTTTTACCAGAAGGTTCTCTATTATTTAAACAACCAGGATTTAACTGAGTACCCAACAATCTGTAATAAATGCGGTAAATCAAAGCAAAAGGTTTGCTACCTTTGTCCATGATATAACCAGATGAAGCAATATTCAAAGTCAAAACTTTAACAATATTAGGATCATCCAAAGCAAGAGTAAGATCACGATAACAATTGAAATAAACAGGACCATCATACAAGGAAGCAGTAATCATACCAAGAATGCTATCTTTAAAGTGCTTAAATCTAGCATCTCGTAAACACATGAGAACAGAAGCATTGATACCCTTTCGGGTGAGTGGTTTAATAGCAACTTGAACCATTCCAATATGCAAATAACTTTGTTTTTTAGCAAGGAAATCATTAATATTTCTTTTAGAAAACAAGCAACATTTTCATGAGTTTTTGAAAAAGAAAATATTTGTTCAACAGTTCTCACTTTGTAAACGGGATGAAAAGTAGTTTCAGCCCAACTAGTTTTGTAAATAGTTTTAGTATCAACTTTGGGAATGTACCATTTTCGAAAATCAGGAAGCTCATTATCTTCAACAGTGTGATCTTCTTCATTTACAATATCAGGAGGACAACCAGTCCTGGAGCTGATAGAGGAGTTGGATCTCCACAACTTATCCATACTATCCTAGTTTTAACACTCAGTTATCATATTTTTCTCACAACCGTTGCATTTCGTAACACATACCCTAAGCAACCCTATACCACACACATGCCCTACACGCCTTCTCTTTGCTCAAACAAGCCTTACAATGAGGTTCTGGGAATTCACTTTACACCTAGGGTGGCGCCAACGACGGTAAGAAGGGGACACAACAACGGAGCACCAAAGGTTCGGACAAGCACAGACAAGATACGAAGACACAACAACACTATCACCGGCCAGAAAAGAATGGCTCTGATACCATAAAGGGGGAAGGGGACGCACAGCTGAAGGGAAGAGAAGGAAGCACAGTATAATATATGTTGAAAGTAAATGTAAGCAAAGTAATATAAGCACAAGTTAGAACAATAATAAGGCGGTAGAACCAGCCAAGCAGTATATATCAAAATAATTCAAAGTAAATGAAAGCAATTTAGAACCGTCCGGTATGGCGGTAATCCGTCCAAGATGGCGGTAGCAACAAGTAGTATAATGAACATAAAACTGAAAATACTTGTTATTGAAAGTAGATTAAACACTTACAGTAGTAGTGAATACAAGATCTCAACAGTAGAGGTTAATAGTTACAAAGCTTGAACTAGTCCTAGTTACAAGGTTTGTAGGAACAAGGTAGTAATAGGAACAAAGTAATAGTAGTGGAAACAAGGAACTCTCTTGCTAAGAAGGCTCTCTAAGGAGGTTCTAAAGAAAGTTCTAACAAGAAAATTCTGATTTCTACTTAAGGGACAGCCCCCCTTAAATAGGTAAAATTCGAAGTGAACAGTGTCATGAACAGTAATTTTTTCCACTTTTTGACTTGAAATCTCCAGCAATTTTGGCATAGTCAAAAGAAGAGTTTCTGACTTGGAAAGGACAAAAAGAAAAAGGAACAAATAATGGAGCATGTAGGATCATTATGGCTACTAGAATATTTGTACGTAGATTCTATAAGCCATCATGTTGTTCTTTTGTTCACCATAAGTGGGAGTCTTCAAAAACATGTCACTAAAGAACCCCAATTTTGTCAGATGCATGGCTTTGCACAGGAATATCATAGCAGGTGCATGGGCTTGTCAGGCGTAGGTACTACATTATTTGAATATTGCAACATTTTTAGCCATTGTGCAGGCTAGACAAATAGAAAAATCAACCATTATTAATCAGTGGAAGGAGCATCGGACGGATAACCATCAAAAGGATCAAAAGGACCTTGTGGAGAATCACACGGATGGTCATGGGAAGTAGCATATTGATTACAGAATCCACAATATAAAATTGGCTTAAACACTGGAGTTCTCCCTGGGATGAGAAAACTTCTTGTATTACAATGATCAGCTATTCGCAAATGAGCAATGGCATTGGCACATGGTCGGGGACCAAAAACAAAAATTATGTATGTGCTTCCAATGAAATGATAATCTTTCCACAAATTCTGAGCAATATCAATAATTTGGTTACTTTCAACATAATTTCTCCAGCATTCTGTAAGAGCATAAGGATCATCAAAGGACAATTGAGTATTTCTTTCAAACCATGGTCCTTGGTGACTGTGACCATTAATGAGAATGAGATGCTTTGAGGGCTGGACATTCATCCAGTTATCTCTTTCCCATTTTGGCAGAGTGCTCCAACATCTGATAGTAACAAAAGGACTTTTTAATCCTTTAATAGCATCCTGAATGATCTGTGGAAGCTGGCTAGCTTTAAAATGACTTGTTAATTTCATGAACCTAATAAAGCCATATTCAAACATTTGGGAAAGCCAGCTAGGATCTCTATCATCATCATTTGATTCATCAACAAAATATGAACGATCATCATAATTAATCAAAAGACCAGGAAATGGGTGTTTCTTTTCATATACTCTGAGAGAACTCCCAAAGTGGTCTTCCCATTCTAGCTGGATAAATACATTATCACCTTCATCTAATTCATTAGGATCAGGAATAGTGGCTGTAACAAGTTTCTTGAGGCAATATTTTTAGAGCCATTCTTTTCTTGGTTTGCCATTTATAAATGTTTTGTATCCTTTTCTTGTTGAACATGATGGAATTACTGCTGATCCTTTTGGACAGAAAGTAAAATTCGAATTTGCTTCAAAGCTTGAAATAGATATTAATAATGCTTTAGATCTATCTTATGATTTCCCTACTAATAAACCTGTTCATGAACCACGGATGAATTTGTATTTCACAGACAATTTTCAAGGTAATACTAGTAGTGCCAAATTGTCAACTATTGCCAATCACCCTAATATTCTTAATGATTCTTTGCAGGAATCAGGCAATGATGCGTGGATAAATACCACTAATAAGTGGGATAATAATAATATTTATACTTATACCACTAGTAAGTGGATTATTATGGCTCCCTCGGCTGAGAGGAAAAACAAGGGAAAAGCTCCTGCACAGGACTATTCTCAAAACAAAAGGTTCCCAGCGGGACAACCTTTTAATATGCATGAAGGCGCATCTTCTGGGGTAAAACCCAGTGGATCAACATCCCTTCAGGAATTTGTTCCGGCAACGGTGACTTATTCCAGTGGTGATATGATGATTGCTTTACAAGAAGTCTTATCCAGATCCTTACAGTTTCATAATGGAGTCTATAGTGAATTACCAGATTCCATAAAATTTATTCTTGACAATCTCTATGCTGCTTTTATTAAAGACCACTATTCCCTGTTTGAAAAACCCTCCAAGCTCTTGAAATTCACCTTGTTAACCTTACTGCTCAAAATGAGGCTTATATGAGCCACTATGCCAACCTTATTTCCGAAAACAACCCTGTTTTAGAAAATGACCTTGTTTCCGAAAATGATATTATTCCAGAGAATGAGGCTCTTAGGATTCGCCTTGAAGCCTACATTGGTCAACTCTTTGGCAAAGAGGATATCCATTCAAAGGATAAAATGACTATAATGGGCACTGATTATGCTAGATTGAGTCTTAAGACCCAATCTCTATTAAGAAGTGCTATTGCCAACTTGCCATCAAATATACAATCCAGTATTCTGAATAGCAAGGCTATGTTTGGGTCTTTTGACCTATGGTTCGAATATTTCAAGAAACTTGTTACAACCACTATTCCTGATCCTAATGAATTAGATGAATGTGATAATGTATTTATCCAGCTAGAATGGGAAGACCACTTTGGGAGTTCTCTCAGAGTATATGAAAAGAAACACCCATTTCCTGGTCTTTTGATTAATTATGATGATGGTTCATATTTTGCTGATGAATCAGATGATGATGATGGAGATCCCAGCTGGCTTTCCCAAATGTTTGAATATGGCTTTATTAGGTTCATGAAATTAACAAGTCATTTTCAAGCTAGCTAGCTTCCACAAATCATTCAGGATGCTATTAAAGGATTAAAAAGTCCTTTTGTTACTATCAGATGTTGGAGCACTCTGCCAAAATGGGAAAGAGATAATTGGATGAATGTCCAGCCCTCAAAGCATCTCATTCTCATTAATGGTCACAGTCACCAAGGACCATGGTTTGAAAGAAATACTCAATTGTCCTTTGATGATCCTTATGCTCTTACAGAATGCTGGAGAAATTATGTTGAAAGTAACCAAATTATTGATATTGCTCAGAATTTGTGGAAGGATTATCATTTCATTGGAAGCATAAACAGAATTTCTGTTTTTGGTCCCCGACCATGTGCCAATGCCATTGCTCATTTGCGAATAGCTGATCATTGTAATCCAAGAAGTTTTCTCATCCCAGGGAGAACTCCAGTGTTTAAGCCAATTTTATATTGTGGATTCTGTAATCAATATGCTACTTCCCATGACCATCCGTGTGATTCTCCACAAGATCCTTTTGATCCTTTTGATGGTTATCAGTCCAATGCTCCTTCCACTGATTAATAATGGTTGATTTTTCTATTTGTCTAGCCTGCACAATGGCTAAAAATGTTGCAATATTCAAATAATGTAGTACCTACGCCTGACAAGCCCATGCACCTGCTATGATATTCCTGTGCAAAGCCATGCGTCTGACAAAATTGGGGTTCTTTAGTGACATGTTTCTGAAGACTCCCACTTATGGTGAACAAAAGAACAACATGATGGCTTATAGAATCTACGTACAAATATTCTAGTAGCCATAATGCTCCTACATGCTCCATTATTTGTTCCTTTTGCTTTTTGTCCTCTCCAAGTCAGAAACTCTTCTTTTGACTATGCCAAAATTGCTGGAGATTTCAAGTCAAAAAGTGGAAAAAATTACTGTTCATGGATTACTGTTCACGGATTACTGTTCACGGATTACTGTTCACAGATTACTGTTCACCGACACTGTTCACTTTTTACTATTCATGACACTGTTCACTCCGAATTTTGCCTATTTAAGGGGAGCTGTCCCTTAAGTAGAAATCAGAATTTTCTTGTTAGAACTTTCTTTAGAACCTCCTTAGAGAGCCTTCTTAGCAAGAGAGTTCCTTGTTTCCACTACTATTACTTTGTTCCTATTACTACCTTGTTCCTACAAACCTTGTAACTAGGACTAGTTCAAGCTTTGTAACTATTAACCTCTACTGTTGAGATCTTGTATTCACTACTACTGTAAGTCTTTAATCTACTTTCAATAACAAGTATTTTCAGTTTTATGTTCATTATACTACTTGTTGCTACCGCCACCTTGGACGGATTACCGCCATACCGGATGGTTCTAAATTGCTTTCATTTACTTTGAATTATTTTGATATATACTGCTTGGCTAGTTCTACCGCCTTATTATTGTTCTAACTTGTGCTTATATTACTTTGCTTACATTTACTTTCAACATATATTATACTGTGCTTCCTTCTCTTCCCTTCAGCTGTGCGTCCCCTTCCCCCTTTATGGATATATATATATATATATATCATATCTCCAAAAGAGCCAACTTTATTTCAAAAGGTGCTTTGATATTAGGGCAATAATGCATGCATAAACATAAAATCTTTTAAACATGGTCAGATAACCATATGCGCTCATATGGCAACATACAACTTGTTGAACAAGACAACAACATGAAAAAACAGTATAATAGTTTAGAACCCCTCCTTTGAGTACTAAACCTTGAATCAAGTTATACAAAATCTATCTATGATCCAGACATACCAAAAGATAAGCGTATTAAATTATAGCTCAAAACACTGACCTTAACTTTAGAATTAAATCCTCAAAGTCAGAGTTATCATTTACTGTTTACTGCTCATTTCAGCAGCATATGCCTCGTTTGTAAAATACAAATAGGCTATCTAAACACATCCAATCTTCATGCAATTTTACAGAGACACTCCTCTAGATGTCTGGTAAATACCATATCAATTTCAGAGTCAAAGAATAAATCCATGATTTATTAAAAATCATAAAATACAACATGCTCAAAACTGTCCTGACAGAATTTCATGCAACTTAGAAATTAAACCATTATTTTTATATTAATCCAAATGCTGTGAGACCACTTCCATTAAAACCATATATGTCTTAGATTTCATAGGAAATATCCCTAGCATCCAAATTCACTGTATACAATTTAATACATAATTTATCATGCGTAAACACGGAATCTGTCATGGTGATAGCTTTGCAACATTTTCTTGTAAATTCACAAAAAATTATCAAACGATGGTATTTTCATATGAAATTTAATACACACATACTGAACATATTATATAATAATCTTCAACAAACCTTTTACCCATAGCTGTCCTAGAAAAATACAGGATTTATGATGACCAAACAAGTTAACCAATGAGTGCAACTCTTAACAAGTTCATGAACTAACTCACAACAAGCTTCAATTACTGAATCAACTACACATTCAGCACCTCAATTAGCAATACAATAAAGTTTTTCTAGCTATTTTACTCATTTTAACACCTACCCATAACAACAGATTTTATCTTTATCTATCATCTAGGAGTACATGCAAGCATAAACAATGACTCACTTCATATTCAGGCAATCAACAATCTCTAAATTCCAACACGCCCATATACAAATTCATATAACCATCACTTAAATTAAAATGGACAATAGACTGAAAGAATTAGATTTTCTCCTTACCCTAAACACAGGTTCTTGGAATGATAGAGCTAGAATCACTTTAGCTTCAAGTAGGGAACAAGAGCTTGAGAAGAATTGAAAGAAACTTCTTGTTGCTGCTGGACCCGTAGGTGTAAGAGGGAGAGGAGAGTTGAGAGTTTTTTTCTTTCTTTTGGTGTTGGACCCATGAGTATGAGAGGGAGAGAGTTCTTGATTGTTCTAGTTGCTTTGAGAAAGTCAAAGAAGAGATGAGGTGCTGCCGATAAGAACAAAGAAAGAAGAAAACAAAGGAGCAAAGAAAGAAGAACCAAGGAAGTTTCTGGTGCGGCAAAGAAAAGATAAGTGAGAAAGTTTTGGGTGGGACACGTGTATTGCAAAGGAAAGAGTAAGCTGATGACTCACCTTTGAAACTTTAAAAATTTACTTTCCACCCCCCCCCCCCCCCCCCTTTATAAGCTTATATTCTATAAAGACCCAAACTATAAAATAACTCTACATATAAACCCTTATCTTAAACACTTAATTAAACACCAACTATGTATCTAATAACTTAAACCACTTAATATAGTTTATACATACTAAGTATATATTCATAATACAATTAGCCATTCAATTATTTATAATCTTTACAATTCTTATTCAATGGCATTGTAAAATAATATATTTATTAAATACTCTTCTATTAATTATAGAAAGAAAGTGGCTTAAAATAATAATTAACCACTCAAACACATAGTTTAACTATAAAGTTGGGTTGGGGTGTTACATTTGGAATATTATCTTCAACAAACATCATTATGAATTCATATCAATTGCATTATTGAGCATTTTTTTTTTATTGGATTTTTATAATGGGGGATGAGAAATTTAAATCCTAAATATCTATGTTAGAAACATCAAGAAATACCGATTGAGGCACAAAGCTCTTGGTATTACATCACCCAACATTGTGGAGACTATATAGATAATTAATTATCAAATGTACTACAAATAATGAAGGTATAAAGAGGATTTAAAGAAGAAAAGAACTATTGTGGTGGGTAAGAAAAAAGCATCTTAATATTCATGTTAAAGATGCTCATAATTTAGCCTCTATTCGACACTGTGTTGTGACATCCTTTGAATGACAAAAAACAAGTATATCTTTGTAAGTTGTAGTTAGTTTAATTGGAAAAGTCTCTATTATAGAATAAGGAATTTAGATTTGAATCTCTACTACACAAAAAAATAAACTAATTGGTGTTTGACGTAATAATAAAAGGTCAATTGTCATGAAACAAACACCATTACTTCAAATCTTGGGTTAATATCAAAGCTAGTTGGAACCCTTGGCAAGTAGCTAGGAAGATCAACATGCAAAACATATATACAAATCCACTACAACAAAGTTGGCTTTTTCAAGGGCCAAAATCCTTGAAAAATGTATTAAAAAACCTCGAGAAAAGTTTTTTAAGAATCTAACCGACCCTTGATAACCTTCGAAACTTACGCCGTCGAAAATGAAATTTTGACGGCCTTTGTGGCCCTCAAAACAATTGCTTTATCTTTTATTGGGGATTGCCGACCCTTGGAAAAATTATAAATAACCAAGGGTTAAAATATTTAAATATACAACCCTTGATAAATGAGGTTATTAAAGGGTTTCTGACCCTCAAAATATGAATTTTTTTTTTTTTTTTAACCACAATCATGCACAAAAACCACATACTACAACCATATACATCAAAAGTCCAATATACTCTAACCAAATATATCAAAATTCCAATGTACTATAACCAAATACAAAGCTGGCCTTCTTACCAATCGTCAGGGGCAGTTTTAATAGATTGATCAAAATAAAATACATCAAAAGTCTAATGTACAACAACCAAATACAAAGCTGGCCTTCTTACCAATCGTTTGGGGAAATTTTAATAGATTGATCAAAATAAATCTCAGCTTGATCAGCATCCTTCTTTTTTTGCCATATCAAATCAGCATAAAAAGACAAGACATTTCCATCCATTGGGTTAGCCAGAATTGCTCTTCCACAATACTCCTCTGCTTTTCCAAAATCTTCACGAACCTATTCACATGTTAAAAGAAATCATTAAATTCCAAACAAAATTTTTTACTTTATTTATTAAGTATTCTAAACAGTGAGTCACATGATCATTTATTTTATCATTCCTAAATTTTTGTAGCAACCAACAAAGAAGTCAAGAACTTAAATTCTATCATTTAACTTAAAAAACTTGCAAAGAAGCTCTCTTTTTTTTATTACCTCTTTCAAGAATTTTGCATAATTTCCAAGCAAAAGTGTATTGTCAAGGTTTGCTTCAATCATATTTTAGTAGTAAGCATTAGTGCTAACTACCATGATTATTACTTTCAAAAAACCCTAAACCATCAACATCACCTCCATCTCTACCATTTGATCCTCTCCCACCACCACCATAAATCCTACCACCGTTGCTCTCAACACCACCACCCACGACCAAAGCCTGCAAAATACTATCTTTTTTCCCCATAGGAGAACCCTCATCATCCAAAACAACTGCTTAATGTAAACTCAAATAAAACACACATCCAAATTTCAAAATGGTAATGCACCAGGGCTTAAACTCAAAAAGAGTATTCAAGGTCAAAATGACATTCATAAGCCTTGATATTTACAACCAGGGCATGTCATTTATACAGGAAGAAGGAAACTAACATATTTATGGGAAGTAAGATATTTACAACCAGGGTTTAATGTTAATTCTTGTATATACTCACATTCCAATTTCCATTTCAAATCACACAAACAGGTAACTCCAATTCCTTTTGTAGCAAATCACATAGCCTCAATATCAAAATTAAACAAACTCGGTGGACCCAAAATTCAAGATTGCCAGTCTAAAATACCGGTTCTTCTAACTTCATCACATAATTTGTCATTCCACATAAAGCCAAACACATGGGAAAGTTCCAATTTTTTTCAAAAACATACGAACATTCACAGATTAATCCAATTCAAACACACCCCCAAGTTAAAGTTCCACTTATAAATACTAATTCCAATCCCTAATTACCCATTTGATTTTCCTTCACTAATTTGTAAAATCCACACAAAAGCTATCAAATTTGAAAAGAAAATGACTTTAAGTTGAAATTTTGTCTACAATCTGTACTAAGTTTGGCAGATTCCCATCATATAGGCAGTAAACACAACCAAAAGCAAAGGGAAAGTAGCAATCAGAGAAACAAAAGATAAAATAGAAAGAAGATGAAGAAAAAAACACTAAAATTGAAACTAGAACACAAACATAGATCACAAAAGAATATTTTAGAAACATATTTCCATTGTCTAAGATAGTAGCATAACTCCACAAATTTTATATTTATTTGAGTTGATCTTCATACCTTAGTAATCACTACTAGATTGAGCTAATTGTAAGGTGATATAACTCAACATTTGCATTATCATATTGTCATAATTTGTGCTTTGTTTTGCTATTTGACTAGCTTGTTGTTCGAGCATGCTTTTGAGGTGCTTTACTTCTTCTTTCAACTCTGCATCAACCTCCAAACATTTGTGTTCAGATTTTTGGAGTCACTTCTCAAGTTCATGCATTCTAGATGAGAAGGAATCCCATAACTTGGTAGGAGTGACTCCAGCCCCATAGCCACGAACTTATCCATGACACTCAAGTCTAAACACCTCCACAAACATTTGGTCTTGAGATATTTGAAATGTCCCCTCATTCACTTGAATAGTGAGATTCCTTAATGCCATCTAAAAAGAAAAGTAAATGTATACTTGCAACAAAACCACATAAAAATATACTAGCTATATTAATATAATTAGAAGATTTCATTCCAATGCATCTTGTGTTGGTTTAGTTACTACTTGCCCATTAGTTTGCACATGGGTGATGTCAAATAATTTGATTCTACTAGAGTTATAACATGTCTTCTGTTTCTACCATTTGACAAAACAAATAGAAAGCATACATTAATTAAGTATTTAACTAGGAGCAAATAGAAAGCATATAGTAATTAAGTATTCCATTAAGAAGAGAATTAATTCAAAGAAAAGTTGAGGGTTTTTTAGTACTGAGGCACATTCCCTCTCTCTTCTCCTTTGGCATTCTGTCACTATTTGCATTAGTGTTCACATGTACTATTTAGTGTTCACATGATCCTATAAGCTTAAACCTTGCAAAATTTGCATTAAAGTAAATTGCAGATCAAATTTCTCAGCCAATCCTTACCAGATGCATGTTAGCAAGCACAAATTTTTCTCTAAATATACTATGAACATATACTTTCTAGGATCCCAGGCTAATGTCTTAATATATCAATATGTCCACCATACACATCTAAAGTAACTTATTAAAAATAAATGCTTTATGAATAATGCTAGAAAAAGTTAGTATAAAAATAGCTTTATCAAGGACTAGACATGTATTAGAGAAAAACAGTGCAAGGAAAATAAATAAATAAGAACTTTACAGATTTGAGTCCATTTAAAAAATTGAATAACCTCAAGAAATCAATTTTAAATCATAGAGTACCAAATAGAGGTTATTGTATATCATACTTGAACAAGAAAACATATGTAAACTTGATCTATTATACGCGTAGTGTAACCAAAAAAAATTTGAGAAAGGTGATAAGAAAAAAGATTAAGCCAGAAAACATGTATTTAACCAGAACCACTTAGCATGATATCATGTATAAAATTAGTATAATAAAAAGGCATAGATGAAGCAATTCATGTTAGAACATCATCTAATCTAACAACCAAATCAACTAAATTCATCAAAATCCAAACAGTAAATTCACAAGAACTCATTAGAAAGGACATTTTACACCAAAAAATGCTTTTGAACTTCCCAATACCGTTGGCACATACCTCTTCCATACTGCATTGTTGGAAACTCTTTGAACTAGAAGTGTGGACAATATCGTTTTTGCTTCAATTTTCCTTGTTTATCAAACACATGTCCTACATTTAAGAATGACAAGTCAGTCCCATAAACTCCTGTGAAATATACCCATAAACCAACAAATCCATAAGACAATACTTAAGAATAAATTTGATAATAAATTCTTTGTAATGGTTCCATATAATCTTGATTGCTTCACAAATCCACAAGACAATTCCAATCATTCTTCTCTAGTTTAGGCGGAACATTTGCTCGTGTCTCTTCTGTTGCTTCACCATATGGCATAAACCACTTTGTTTTTAGGTAGTCACGATAATTTGAGTAAGAACTACCCATTTATCGCCAAACCTCTTGCTCTCGACCCTCAACTTTGAAATATTCCTACAATAGAATGAAATATAAATACACAAATAAGGATATTATAAAAAACCATAGAAGTGGCTACTAGATTTTGTTATACTACTTACCAATACTTTATTAAAAAGCTTCCTTTTGTTGATATAGGGTACTTTTTTCCAATCCATGAACCTTAGAAGTACATTTTGTTGTGCCCTAACTAGTTTCATTTATTAAATCACGAGCATGAGGCCCTACAGGTTTTCCATTCAACCAATCAATCTCATATTTTCCCCTCCCTTGAACTCTTTGGCCAATTTAAAAATTCTGAGTAGGCCGTCGTCCTTTCTTCTTCCCTATGGAGAGAAAAATTATAATAAAGATCACATCAACTTACTTGAATAGTATCTTCAATACAGTATTAAGAAACTTGAAAGCATAATTTAAAACTTACCATGATGAGCCAAATCATTTCTACTTCCATTAACACCACTTATGCCAACTCCTCTATTACTACCTCCATTAGCCATTAATAGAAGTTTTTGCTTTGATCAATCCAATACAATTTAACATTATTCATCATATGCATATTAATTAGTTTAGTTAATACATGCATATTACTATATAAATCAAACATATACATAAATACACGATATAAAACAAATGAACATGAAACTATTTAGATAAGACAATAACATAACTTTCAAGTAAATAAATTACATTCATTTTGAAACACTTAATCTCTGTTGATGCCCATTTTCACAAATTTGTACCCAAAGGCTTATGAGGAAGAAAGCCCAACGAAGAGCAAGGCCCAAAGGCCCATGAAGAAGACCAAAGAACAAGAAGGGTCCAAAGAAAGAAGTGCAAGTGAAAGCCATCTGCCGCAGGATACGGTTCTTTGACAAGATGGCTTCGGCAGATGAAGATAAATTGGGTCCAACGCCCTTTTGATCCAGTTAACATTATTTGGCCCACATAGGCCCAAATCCTTTTGTATAAAAAAGCAGGAAACGCATGAAGAGACAAGACAAAAACACGCAGCAGACGAAACAAAGCTAATCTGCTGCGGCAGGAATGGCGTGGGAGACAAAAACAAAAGACAGTGGAGCAAGAACAGAAGGGCCAGGGCACCACCAACCTGTACCCAGCCAATACAAGGGAGGTGGGCCCACGGTCAAAGAGATTCAGAGGGCGTGGTTTGGTGGTGGGGGGAAAAGGGGGTCTATATTTGGTTTCCTGCCATAACCTCTTTTGGGAACATATCCTGCTGGGATGATATCTTACCCAAAAGAAGTAATAAATGGTTGGGACCACTGATGCATGCCATAGAGCTAAGTAGTGAGGTAGAGGTATACGGGAGGAACAAACAAAAGAGAATTTTGTCGTGCAACAAATATGTTCTGAGCAGATGGCAGTGGTCGGGGCAACCAATGGGTGAGTGGGTAATCTTGAAAGGATGCCCACAACAATCCAAAAACAGTTGGTGAAGCCCTAGGGGTAAAAGGGAGAAATCCATTAAATTAGCTCACTATAAAAGGGAGGTAACCACGGCAGAAAAAGAGGGGGGGAGAGCAAGACGAAAGAGCAAGGCAATACAATACTAGAAAAACTACTCTGTAACACACTTAGTAAAACAGAGGAAAGAGTAAAAAAAACAGGGGAGAAAGAAAGAAAGAAAGAAAGAAAGAAAGAAAGAAAAAGAAGAGAGAAAACGCGGAAGTAGAAATGTGTTTCTGCAGTAAAAATGGTAGTCATTCACATTGCCGAAGGCTTTACTGCACGGCAGGAAGTTTTAAAGCACGGCAGGAAGCCTTAAAGCACGGCAGGCAGAAGCTTTAATGCACGGCAGGAAGTTTTAAAGCACGGCAGGCAACTTCACTGCACGGCAGGAAGTTTTAAAGCACGGCAGGCAGCTTCACTGCACGGCAGGAAGCCTTAAAGCACGGCAGGCAGAAGCTTTAATGCACGGCAGGAAGTTTTGTTGCACAGCAAAAGGCTTTACGGTAGGAAGCTTTACGGCAGACAGCTTTAAAGCGCGGCAGACAGCTTTAAGGCATGGCAGACAACTCTATTGCACCAGGCTTTACGGCAGGAAGCCTTAAAGCACGGCAGGCAGGAAGCTTTAATGCACGGCAGGAAGTTTTGAAGCACGGCAGGCAGCTTCACTGCATAGCAGAAGCTTTAAAGCACGGCGGACAGACTTGTTGCATAGCAGAAAAGTCAATCCTGCGGCAGAAACTGGAGAAAAGTTCCTGCGGCAGGAACAAAGGATAAGCCCATTTTGCAGCGTCTTCCCTTGGACTTGGACTCAACGTTTGCGCACAAGCCGGCCCAAGTTGAGTTCCAGTTGGACCGGTCTCGACTCCCTTACTCAGAATACTCGGGCCTACTACCGCGGCAGGCAGCCCAGCCCAACACACAAAAAAGGCCCCCACAATCTCATTATTTCATATCAACATCATCCATATCCACAAGTATGCTTGGTATGTCAAGCCTATCTAATAAAATAATAGCATCATCTTGATAATCAGCTTGTGAAACCCATTTGATGACCACGTGAATCATTTTGTTGGTATGACTCTTGATCATCATCTTCCTCCTCTGAAGATGGCATATAGTAATAATTTCAAGGTATCGTTTTTATTACAAAATGCCATTGAGGATTCTTTGTATTTTTCACAAAATACTTGCTCAGCTTGACATGCTAACACGAAAGGTTCATTACTCTTTAATGAACATGTTACATTCACAAGAGTTCGACCGTACTTATCAACCATAATTCCTCTACCATGATGGTCAACATCCCTCCATTCACATTTAAACATTGCAATCTTATAGCCTCCCCATGTAGTGCAACTCAAGGATATCAATTAAAACACCATAATAATCATGATTGCTTATACTTGCATCTCCTTTTACCAAGACTACACAACTTTGAGTTCTTCTATTACAATCGCTTTCATTTTTTTGAAATCTAAAATCATTGACAATGTACCCATTATAACATACAGCTTCTTCAAATGGTCGACGAGATAGATTTAAGAGTTTCTTGCCCACTTTCCTTTCACCCTATAATTGAGTAATATATTCAAAACAAGTTCAAAATCAATACATCATTATAATTGACTCAAATCAAGCATATAGAATAATTATAATAATTTTCATATATATAGAACTTACATGACTTTCAAACCACTCTAGCAACTGTTTTTTTTATGTTGATTCTCTATGTTAGGTTCTAAATGTGTAGAACAATTGGCAAATCGTGAACACAAACTTGTCTAGATATAGATCTTAGAGTCTATAGGTTTTATTAGACAATGCTCAAGGTGATTCAAGTCAAGATTCAAGAACATACAAGCTGCAGGAAGAAGACTTCGTATTCTGCCTGGTTCGATCGATCGAAGAACAGGCTCGATTGATCGAAAATCGTATCTGCAGAATTTTAAGTCGGCCCAAACAGCAGCTTAAGCCCATTAAGGATTAGGGTTTCAGATCTACTTCTCCCACTATATAAAGGAAACCCTAAGCCACGTTTTTGAGACTTTTTTGATGAGAGATTAGAGTGCCTCTTGTGCCTCCTTTTATTTTTAGGGTTTTGTACCCAAACCTCTCTAAGTCTTTGTTGCTCATATTTGCGGTTTATGTGAATCTCTTGTGAGATCTTTGAGGAGCTTTCCTTCACATAAACTTAGGGTTGTCAATATATTGATGATCAACAAGGTTGCTACCATTTGAACTTAAAAGAAAAGCAAGCGGGGAGCTTGTAGCTGATTGAGGAATTCAAGAAAGAAGTAGTCCGTGGATTCGGAGCCTGCACGTGGTCGTGTCAGGAAGTTCTACCGGTGGGTTGCATTAGGAAGTCAAGCGGGGAGCTTGTAGTCCTTTTGTAAGAACTTCAATTCTTTCATAGTGAATTCTGTTATGCCTTGAGGATCGGTGGGTCAAATCCTCCCCAGGTTTTTACCGTGTGGTTTCCTGGGTGATCATATCATTGTGTTCTTTATTATTTCCGCTGCTTTATTTGTTTTATATACATGATATGATTATTTGATTGTTTTAACCTAGAATTGCTTAATTTGACTAAGTAACAACTTGGCTAATTAATCTAGGCTACGCAATCTGATTGGTTTAAGGGGTCTAAATTCCCATCACTCTACATTCCTAACACTTGCTTGTTGGATCATGTACCTGTGCTCCCTAGATAATACAAGATGCAACTACATTGTAAACAACTTAGAAGTTTAAGAATAAAGCTAACTCCATGAGAAATTAATATTAACTACATTTCAACTTACTCAATATATGGGAGCACTTCATCACAGTTTTTCAAGACATATAGATGTGCTTGCATCCACTTTTCTCGACTAAGTTGACGTGAGACATATCCCCTACCTAAAGCACGACCAGTTGAAGAAGAAATGGGTAATCCTTCGTATGGCTGTATATGATCTCCATCCCAATTTCGCTCAACTCGATTATATCGAGTCTTAATATCATGAAAGTATTTTGAGCAAAATGTCAAGCATTCATCTATCAAATACCCTTCTGCAATAGAACCCTATGTACGAGTGGGATTACGAACGTAATTCTTTAGTGTTTGCATGTATCTTTCTATTGGGTACATCTACTGATATTGGACAGGTCTAGCAATCATAGCCTCACTAGCTAGGTGAATAGGTAAATGCATCATTACTTCAAAAAATGATGGAGAAAATATCTTTGCAACTAACAAAGTGCTATTGCAATTTTAGATTCCATTTTCTCTAAGTCATCCACACTTAGCACATTTGAGCACAATGCTTTAAAGAAATTACTCAACACAATTAGTAGTTTAGACAGTTTTGCAGACACTTCTACTAGCAGCAATCCATCTATTGCTAAAGGAAGTAAGGTCTCTAATAAGATATGGTAATCATGACTCTTAAGTCCAGATATCTTCAAGTCTTTTAGATTCCACACATCTAGCAATGTTTGAAGAATAACCATCAAGAAACTTTAGCTCCTTTAAGAATCCTCAAAAATCTCTTTGCTCATCGACAGATAAAGTATAACATTCCTCAAAAATCTCTTTGCTTATCGATAGATAAAGTATAACATGCAAATGGCAACTCCAAATAATCCACACACAGTATTGGATGGAGTTCCTCCCTAATGCCCATGGCTTTTAGATCAAGACGAGACTTTAATTATCTTTTGTTTTTCTTTTAGTACTCATCAGTGTCCTGATTATACTATCACACACATTCTTCTCAATGTGCATAACATCTAAATTATTTCTCAATTATAAGGTTCTCCAATATGGTAATTTGAAAAAAATATTGTTTAACCAATTATCTTTTTCATTTAACTCATCATGTTTTTTCTTCTTCACTCTATTCCTAAATATCAAGAATTCAAGATCACATAATTGACTGAGCACATTATCTCCAAATAAGTTGTTTAGGGGATAAACCTATCTCTTTCTTACCATTAAATTTCTTAAATTCCAATCTCCATCTATGCTTAATTGGCAAGAAGCTTCAATGCCCTATGAAACAAAACTTTTTTTTCCATTTTTCGAATAAGAAGAACTTGTTTCTTTATGACAAGAAGGACAAGCCAAAGCACCCAACGTATTCCAACCGGAAAGATTCCTGTATGCTGGGAAGTCATTAATTGTCCATAAAACTGCTGCACGCATATTGAAATTTTGATTTCTAAAGGAGTCAAAAGTAGTAACACCAACTTCCCATAATTTTTTTAACTCATCAATTAATAGTTGCAAATAATATCAATTTTTTTAATAAAAAAAATACCATTGGAAGATTTGTCAGAGGAAGTAACAAAGAGTATTGCAGTTCTCGTTAGTGCTGCTGACCTAGCTCACCAAAATATTCCTTACTCCAATTAGAGATTCCCGCACACCAAAATTTTTGTAGAGAAAATGATAGAGAGAGCGATTACTAGAGAGAGAGAGAGAGAGAGAGAGCAATCGAATGAAAAAGAAATCAAAGAGATTAAGAGAGGAAGAGCCTAAATACTTTGAAATCGTAGAAGTTTGAACGAAATAGAGAGGGCTTTTGTCTTCCAATCTTGTTTCAAGGGATGAATTTGAAAATTCTTTATAAATTTTAGAGCAAAAACTCGTGGGTGTTCCCGCTCTATTTTCCAGCACTTATTTCAATGGTTGAGAAACTTATTTTAAGAGTTATGTTAGCTTATTTCAAAGGTCCTCAATAAGTCTAGTAATAGTCACCCAAGCGTGCCACATTAGTGTTTGTTTGGACAAACTTTAGTGAACCCTTAAAAAAGGGTAAAAAAAAATCAAGTTTCTTGTAGTGATCTCACTTGTGGCAATTAGAACTTAGAACGAACAATGTTTGCTTTGCTTAGAGATTAAAAAAACTGTAGTCCAAATCCTTACTACTTGGGTTGAAATAACAAACGTTGGGGATCTTGTTTGGATATATTGAGAATTGGCATATCAAAGGGGGGTTTTGGAGAGATTACCATAGAATATAAATCACATCATTAAGCTAATTCAGTGCTCTAATTCTATCTCCCATTGAGCCCATTGTGGAAAATATTAGATCCAGTCTTCCAATGTTTTTCTTTCAAAAATCCTTTCCATGTTTTAGCTAAAAAAAAAAAGAATCCTTTCCATGTTCTCACTTCTCGTGCAAGCTAATGGGCTTGCCCATTGTATTGCCCCAATGGGCCACCTTAAAAAATGACAAAAACAATGCCAATCTCCACTATGCCAGGACCCATTGTTGTGTGGGCTTCAAATATAATACAAGGGCACTTCCTCTCTTTCTCCTAGTCTGTTTGTTTAGGTCAAAGTTGTCGCTGGGAGTATCAAAGTTATAATGGAAGATATTCTTAATTGGACAAGGTTTTTATGCAAATTGGATTGCACAAATTTTTATGCAATCTTCTATGTGACAAGTAAAAAAATGCGAAAAGCCACTTTTAGTCCCTACATTTTCAGACGATTCTCATTTTAGTCCCTACATTTTATTTTTACCGCTTTTAGTCCCTATTCTGAAAAACGCTTTCCGTTTTAGTCTCTACCGTTACTCATTTAACAGAATTATCCTACGTGGCAAACTGTCCAACAGTAAATGCTAACGTGTTCATTAAAATAATATTTAAAAAATTATTTACATTTTTAAAAATGCCACATCAACAATTTAATTTTTTTTAAAAGCCACGTCAGACAAAAATAATATAAAAATTTATAACCTAATTATTTTTTAAAAAAAGAAAAGAAATTAGTTAAATTAATTTTTTTTTTCTTTTTTTGGAAGAACATGAAGAACTCATAACTCAGAACTATTTTTTTGGAAGAACATGACGAAAAGGAAATGGATCCAGAGCAAAGGAGAGCCTTTGGCGATGTGGTTGATCGTCGTTTTGAAGAACTGGTCGTCATTTAGAGAAGCGGTGCCAGTGTAGAGGTTGATAGGGAGAATCAGGAAGATCGAGAGGAGAGTGATGGAGGAGAGTACGGCGAAGCTTCCGCCTTTGATCAAGAGGAACTAAGTGGTGTCTGCGCCGCAGCGAAGGCAGTTTCGTTCACCGTCTCTATGTGTGCTTGTGGTTGGATCGTGTTTGATCCACCTCCGGACCTTTGCTTTTGCTTGAATTTTGAGCGATCTAGTACTTTTTCTGTGTTTCCTTACGTCGCCGAGAGTTTTCTCCGGCCGAATTTTTCGTCGCTCTCTAATCGGACTGATTTTCTCCTCCTTCTCACTTTAATTATACTTACTATTTTTTTTGAATTATTTTTTTTTGAAATTATTATTTTTTTTTTCCTATTGTAGTTTGATTTTTCTAGCTGAGATCTTGATCTCTTGAGCTTCAGCTTGAACTTGCTTTTCTAGGTCCATTTTCTTTCATTACTGATAAAATCTGGGTTTGAGTTTTGTGTTTTTTTGTGTTTGTGTTTTATGAGTTCTTCATGTTTTTCCAAAAAAAGAAAAAAAATTAATTTAACTAATTTCTTTTCTTTTTAAAAAAAATAATTAGGTTAGAATTTTTTATATTATTTTTATATGACGTGGCTTTTTTAAAAAATTAAATTGCTGATGTGGCATTTTTAAAAATGTAAATAATTTTTTTAATATTATTTTAATGAACACGTCAGCATTTACTGTTGGACCGTTTGCCACGTAGGATAATTCTGTTAAATGAGTAACGGCAGGGACTAAAACGGAAAGCGTTTTTCAAAATAGGGACTAAAAGCGATAAAAATAAAATGTAGAGACTAAAATGGGAATCGCCTGAAAATGTAAGGATTAAAAGTGGTTTTTTGCCTTAAAAAAACCATCTATGTGTATTATTTAAGCAAGTCACGTGACTCTTTAAAAATATCATACAACTATAAATACACATGAATGATTTTGGACATTGCATAAAAATTCTTGCAACCCGAATCGCATAAAAACCTTACCCCTCTTAATTTGGCTAAATCTTTTGTTAATGTTCTATTATTTTTTGTTTATAGAGAGCAAAACATGTCTACCACCCACCTGCCCTTTTGTATTGGACTAGGCCTTCTTTCATCTTCTCCGTGTCATCTCGTGTTGTCCAGACTATGGTTGGAGATAGATCTAGCCCCATTCCCTCTTGTATTTTTTTGATAAGAAATACACAAATTTTTATTAATTCGAAGAAAACAACATAGCATCTTGAATCACCAACGATGCAATGAACAGTGGACAATCTTCCATCCATGTTACAAAAGAGTCAATATCCTTAGCATCGGCTACCAAAGTATGTGCTGGCTTATTTCCTTATCTCCCCACATAGGAGGATTCAAAAGCCCGAAACTCAAGTAATCTAGAGCAAGTCCCTGAGACTATATTAGAAATAAAAATCGGGGCAGTAGTGGGGTCTTCAAGAGCATGACATACAATGCTTGATTCGGTTTCAAAGATGACATCTCTGACCCGATGTCCCATGCAAATAGAGTTGCCTCATCCATTGCCTTGGCCTTAGCTTGTTTTGCGTGATCAATAAAGTATCTATTCAAAAAAAAAAAAACTTAATAAGGTTTAAAATGTAATTTCATGAAGTAGAATAAATAATAAATAAAAAACTTTTGGCGGGTAAAGAGAGCAATAGAAAGAAGGCAAGCGCGCCTAAAATTAAATCGACCAAATAAATAAAATAAAATTGAACTTCTCTTTTGTTCTCACCCTTCTCTCACACTCTCTGAAACCCTAGCCAGCTAACGCATCCAAAACGGCGACGTTTTTTCCCGGCAAATCTCAGGCAAAATTTCAAACTGTAAGTTCAAAATGTTTTCTTTCTGTGAAAATTTATATCATGAAAACTCACGGAACCTTCTTGAAAATGTGAATTCGCAATTTATTTTTCTCTCTCTAAATGCGCTGTTTGGTTGCCGAGAAACTGCGGGAAAATTAGATATGTAGTGAAATCTTTATTCGTTTCGAATCTTGAAAATTTAGGTTTTAAAAAAAAAAAAAAAAAAAAAACCCCAAGATATGATTTTGGCTTGAATTTGAAGCTCTGCCTGCAATTTCAATGTCAAAAAGAATAAAAAATTTAAGCTAGAGGCTGAGTTTAGAACGGGAACATAAGTTATCGGCTCGAAATGTTTGATAAGAGCTCTAAATCAGAAGATTTGTCTCAATTGTGTGGGTGTGTGTGCGCAAAAATGTGTGAAATTAGTTTAGGGATTTTGGTTTGGGTGGAATGGAAACTTTAATCTTTGTAAATTCAAGGAGTGTGTTTAGTGAAATGTAATTGGTAGAGAAAAAAAAATAAGGAAAAGGTAGAAATTTTTTTTTTTTTTTTTTCATTACATTTTGGTGTGACTTTGACTTTTTGATGCGAAAGCAGGCACTACAAGTTTATGTGTTGTATGGTTGTATAATATTTTGAAATGGGTGGAGGATTAAAAATCTTTAACATTGGGACAGTAATTGAATTTCATTTAGATCGCATAAATCAATTAGATTAAGAAGAAAAAAGAAGAATTGAACTTAATGAAAGAGAGGGCTTATATTGAATTTTAGAGTGTATGTAATTATTTATTTATGTTTGTGAATCGGGGTTATAAGAACTCTGGTAAGAAGTAATTACAATCAGCTATAATGCTTAAAAGTGGTTTCGGATTCCTTCTACATAGTTTGCTTTTCTGCAGAAAATAAGTATCGGCTGATTTTTTGGGTGATGCAGTCATTTGACTTGCTTCTTGTGTACTTAGTGCTAAAAAGGTTGTATGCGCACGACTCCTGTTTCTGTAAGGTCTAGGAGAGGTAATCGGGAGGCTGAGTGACCCTAATTTTGGAGAGGTTGATTTTTGCACTTGAATCCATGGCATGTTGCTAGGTAGAGGGCACAAATCATCATACAAAGTTCCATTCTCTATGTTGTGCTCTCTGTGATGCGCATTAAAAATAACAGGTTCTTGTATAAGTTAGTTTTTTATGCTTCTTTTGTCGGCACCTCTGTGGCAAATAATTGATACTGGGTTATATTGTTTTACCTCGCAGTTTGCTTAAAGTAATACTGAACATAGATATTGTTTATGAGTTGTGCACTAGAATGTATGAGTTATCACTGACTTTGGTGTTACATTATCCCTTGTAGTCTTGTAGACCTGTTTTGTTTTATGGGTTATTTCCACATGATATATTCACAACACATGGAATATTCTGTGTCATGCAGCTTAGTTTGTGAGATTAGTTTAATATTTAGCATCTGGAAATGCTTGATTTCTAGACCAAAACACCATTTTCCCTTTTGACTTATATGCAAATTGTTAGTGTTTTTCTTAATAACTGTCTGTAATAAGTTGTCTGTTTGAAGTAAAGGACTTGTTTATTACAGTTATTTTAGGGTGTTTGACTTCAGTGACCATTAGGACTGGCGGCAGTCTTTTCTGAAAATTGTTCCCACATTGTAGTTTTCCAGTGGGTGGAAAATATTTGCTTGAGCAATCATTATTTTGACTGGTACATGTATTAGGCCTTTCCCAGGACCATGTTTTTCACATAATTGCATGGTGATAATATGTTGCATTCAAGATACCAATCCTTGGAAGAATCTATTAATCTATGTCAAAAGGAGATTTAATTGGGTTACTAGTTTTCTTTGCATTTTTTAGCAACATTGATATCTGAATTTCCTGCTCTTTTTGGTGACTTTTATATATGACAGACTGGTAGTCATTTAGTTGTCCAAGTTTTCTTAAAGGACTAACCCAGCTATGGTGGCTTCTTGAATTCACTCGCATATTCAAATCTGATGGCAGATAGCAGCATGATTGACAAAGTTTTCAAGCATTGTGAGCACAATGGGACAATTGATAAGCTATCCAAGAAGGATTGTCAATGCTTTTGTCCCTGGAGTTGAGGATTTATAGTTTAGGTTTTCCTGCTATTCTCATTTTGATATTACGAATCATAATTGTGAGAGAGATGGAGCAAGCACAGTCAGGTAACGGAGGAGCAGAAGCAGTTCTAAATCTTGAACCCAGTTCTTCAATTTCTATTGCATATCACTCTCTTTTTGGTCCTCATGATGACCTGATCCTCCTTGAGCTTGACGAGAAACTTCTACCAGATATCCTTCAACAAAGGTAAGCATATTGCTTCATTTTAATTCTAGGGTCTTATTTAGTCTCTCTGATTTCCAATTTTTTGTACATTCAATATAATCTAACGTGTTCTTTTCCAGGATAACCTTAAGAGGACAACCTGATGAAGATGCAGTTCTCTGCACTGGGTCAAAAACTTATGGTATCAAGTTTGTTGGTAATTCTAATTCTGTATTCCTTATACCCCCTTCAGATCAAACAGAATTTTGTGAAAATTCTTTAGATTGTAAGAGGAAAGATGATGACCAACAAGGTGTTGCATCTGTTATCAAAGTCGCACCCGGTAACATGGAACTTGTTGAAGTTGCTCCAAGACTTGACAAGCTTAAATTGCTTCTCTCTGAGAATCCTTACACGTTCCAGGAGGACTTGGAAATGGAGGATTTGGAGGTGGTAGAGAAAGGTAATACAGGACTCTATAAATGGGATGATCTTGTTGAAAAGGTTCAAGCTAGTGATGAGGAATTGAGGTCTGAATTACAGGCTCTTTCAGCGGTGGAGATTGGTGGTTATTGGAGAATAGTTGATGTGAAGTACATGGACACAATTCTGAGGATGCTATTGCACAATTCAGTAATAAATGACTGGTCACTTGATGCACTTAATGAAGATGAAGTAGTGAGTATGCTAGAATCAGATGGGTATCCTCACAAACTTGCACATCATTGTTTGCATGTGTATGGTAATAAGGTGGATGAGAATTTGGGTAGGCAGGTGTGGAAATTGGATGAGAGGCGAGTATGTGTGCATTTTGCAAGGGAAATTCTGAAAGAGGGGAAGAGGAAAATGGAAAGTTTCATGAAGGAGTGGATGCAGAAGATTCCAGAAGGGATGCAAGCAAGCTTCGACATGTTGGAAGGCGAAGTTTTGACAGAGAGGCTTGGTGTTGAGACTTGGATTCATGCCTTCAGTGTTTCTTCTTTGCCATCTTCACCTGCTGAGCGTTTCTCCATCCTTTTCAGAGAGCGGCCAAAATGGGAGTGGAAGGATTTACAGCCTTACATCAGGTTGAATTTTGTTTTCTTTCCATCCTTTTTCCTGTTACCATTTTCTTGTTCTTATTCACAAGTAGTTTTTTTTTCCTTGTTTAAATTTATCGAACAGGGGTCTGAGTGTACCTGGTTTGTCTTTGGAAGGTTTGCTCCTCAAATACACTCGAAGAACACAACCAACCCAGGATGCAGAACCAGTTTTCAGTGCAAGATAGTTCGAACACAATTTATACAAATCAGAGTAAGATAGTCAGGTGCTCTAAAAGCCTTGGACACTCACGTTATCCCAAAAAAAAAAAAAAAAGGTATCACAATATTTCAGGTGCCTGTATGCATGTGCCCTTTTTATAAATGGTTTTAGAGAGTTAAGTCTTTGGGAATAGAACTTAAAATCACCATCTTGTTAATATAGCCCATATGATCCTAGCCAATGTGTAAACTTAACTTTCTCTTTCACAAAGCTTTGTAGTGGTTGAAAATCATTTGATGTCTCCTTAGAACATCATTAAAGTTAAAACTAGGGCATATTAACATTTCAAATTGAGTTATCAATGTCATAACTAGGAGGTTTTTCCTGTAGGCCTCCTTACTAGACCTATATTTCTGATAACATTTACAGCAATGGATGTACTTACCAAACACCATGAGATATGATTCTTAACAGTGATCATAACATTATACAGTAGAGGTGTGGGGGTGAGTGTTTGTGGCAGACATGTTTTGCTTGCTTTTATTGGAGGCTGAATGAAGTTGTTGACTGACTTGCTAGCAATGATGGCAGTGCTTCAGTCTAAAGACATCAAGAACAGATGTGTTGCTACTTCCTTCTCTTTAGTAAAACTTTGCCAGATTCTCGTTTTGTTTCCATGCCCCCATCAAAACTAAGAAACACTGGTTATTCTCCTTGAATCAAATGTCTTTGTTAATGAATCCTGCATTAGTTAGTGGAAGGATCTTTACAGCTTTGAAGTTCTTTTCTCTTGATGTCCCTGCCATCAAATTTTGCCAGAAAAGGGTTTTGTTTTGTACTATATGGTGTCTTCTTAGTAGATCCATAAATTCAAGTAATTGGCTTTAAAAAAAATGCTCAACCATACAACCTAGTCATCAACATCTTTAGGCTTCGTCTCTATTTGCTTTGAAAGGTTCTATACTTCTATTTCTTAGCAGAATAGCTGTAATTTAATTTATAACTTTAGTGGTGTATATAATATCATGTGACTTACAAATAAGGAATGATAATTGTTTTTTTTTTTTTTATAGGAATGATAATTGATTTCAAATAATTTGATTCATGAACAATTACAAATCTGCACCGTGTAGATTTTGTTGATTTTAAATATTTCATCCTCATATGAGAAAATATATGATGTTTTACATCATTTTAGAGAAAATTGAACACCTTACATTAATATTGAAGTTGAACATTCATATTTCATACCCCAGATGTGAACTTGTCATAGCAACTTTTGCGTGTTATCAATTATTTGTTTCAACTTCAACACCAAGCGACAAATTTGACTCTTTGAGTTAATGTTTTATGAGAACTTGTTGCTTGTTTGCAACAAACCTTATCCTCCGAAATTGTTGCTCCAATTAGAGAACGATAAATTTAAATATCTTGGCTACGTGCCCATGTGGGGTATGCCATGGCCTAGGCTGCGTGCCAACACAGGCATGCCACGGCCTTGGCTGCATGCGCACAGTGAGCTGTCATGCCATGCCAGCCAAGGAAAAATATATACTTTGTATCATATTTTACTACTATAATTTTTTAAAATTGATGCCCCATTGGCAATAAAATCAACAAATCATATTGTGCACTAGCATAATATATTATCCGATGATTATATATGCCAAGAGAATGAATCAAAATTAACCTTTGTCATTCGTTCTCCTTCATTTTATTAAATTGAATTCTAAACGAAGCTCAAAAGTAGAAAAATGGTGAAAGGGAAATGGCTGAACTTAAATACGCTGGATAAGCCTCTCCTTAGGACTGCTTTAGTACTTTTGCCTAGTTGTAAAATAATTTTGGTTAAAATATTATTTTTAGTTTTAAATTTGGAGTTGTTGCTAAAATTGGTTCCAATCCTTAATCATGAATGTCGCTTTTTGGCAAAGTTGACAGAAATGTGATGGAGAATAATAGGTGGGGCACTTTGATATCTCTATAATAATCGAGAGTGTAAATTGTACAAGACTCCCATCACTTCATAGTTGAGTTACCGTGAGTTACCGTGATAGTTGCGTTTCATCACTTGAACGGTCAAATCCGAATTTAATGGGTATAACTATAAAATGTGTTATTTTTATTGTAAGAGCATTCGCAGCAGTGGTGCTAAAAAGTTATATTGGTATATTTTAGCTCCTCACACACAAAAAACTTGCTCCAGCAGTGGAGCTATACTTATTTTTTTTAGATGATTTGCTACAATGCACATCTATAGATAGATGTGCATTGTAGCTTAGAGCTAAAAAAAAATTAATTTTTTATTCTGGCCGCATTAAAATATTACCCCTCTCTCTCTCTCTCTCTCTCTGTGTCAACTCTGATCTCTCTCAACTCTCTCTCAACTTCATCTCACTGCTGCCAGCCCACCTCCATGCCGCCGATCCACGCCGCAAATCTCGTCGTCGATCCACGCCGCAAACCTTGCCGTCGATCCACACCGCAGACCCCGGCCTCAATCCACCTCACCAACCCATCTCGAGCCTTACTTGGTTTTTTTTTTTTTTTTTTCTGCTGTGGCCTGTGGTGTGGTGGTGGTTGTGGTTGTGTGGGTAGATCGGCGTCGGTGGGTGGCTGGGTTCGTCGGCATCAGTGGGATATGGCTTGGTTCGTCGGCATCAGTGGGTGGCTCGGGTGGGTTTCGTGGTGGTGGGTGTGGGTGTTGCCGTCGATCAACCGTGATTGTTGACGCCAATCGGAGTGCTTGCTTGCCAATTGGGTGGGTTTCTCGTGATTTTTTATTTTGTTTGGTTTGGGTTGAAGAAAAAAATTGGAGATTTGGTTTTTTTTTTTTTTTTTTGCCTACTGTGAACTGGTGGTGGTGGTAGTGGTTGTGGGTGTGAATGTGGCTGATAATGGTTGTGGTGGGTGCTGTGGTTGTTTTTTTGGTAGTAGGATATATTATTTTATTGTAGTATTTATATTATTTTATTGTGATGTGTATATTATTTTATTGTGTTGAAAGCTAAAATAGATTCACTACTGCAGCATGTGTTTAGGTAAAATAGATAAAGTAACTTTTTGTGTAGCTAAATAGCTAAAATTTTACAACCACTGCTGCAAATGCTCTAATGCACATAATGCTACCTACACAAATCAATATTGATATGGGCTTGATGTCCTGTGTGGACTGTCAACTTTACATTGAACCTACCTAACTTATTATATTTAAAGCCTCCTCACCGGCACAATTTTTTTTTTTTTTTTTTACAAGATAGAATTTCTACTCTAACCTAATTTAAGTGTATATGTGTGAAGCTCCTTTTTGGAAACTTGAATGTCGGCCCTTACTCTCCACACCTCACAAGCATTTACACTTGTAAAGTGACCACCTCACCAAGGCACAACTCTACTTACTACATACTTGCAAAAGCATTGGGAAGGGGGCCACGTAGCACTATTGTATTAATGGTGAATATGCTTGCTTTAAAAAAGTTTGATTTGTATTAACCTTGAATTGATAAACTGATCAAATTCAACAATCATTCCTTAAGGGCATAATTATGGTAATCCAATGCGAGAGGATTGAGATTATTTGACTGACAGTTACTTAAAAGGCTTATGTTAGCGGGTGCTCTTAAGTAATTGTTAATAACTATTTTAAGAAAGTTTAGAAAAATCACTTTTACGAATAATATAAAAAGGCATAATTTTTTTTTGATTTTTTTTTTTTGGCTCTAAGATAGAATTCTACTCTAGAAGCCTAATCTATAAGAAGTATACTCCTTCCTGGAGATTTGAACCACGACCCTTCTCTCTACCTCATAAAAACTTGTACTTGTACTTGTAATTGTCGAGTAATCATCCGTTAACTTTTCCTACTTAAAATATGATTCAGTCTACTTAATTCTTTGGCCTTTGCGCTGTTTGCCAGTGCTTATCTTTTAGTATCTCAACCAATCAAAGCTATAGTAATATTAAATAGAAGATAGAGTGGATACGTAAAATTTAAAAACAGTGTGAGCTAGTTCTATCACATGAAAGAAGGAAAAATGTTGGAACTCCTCCGATTTAACAGCTACTGATAAGAGTGAATGCATTCATTGGCACATATTTTCAATGGCTACAGCTAGAACCATCACTCAAAATTGGCCTCACGTCGGTTGTAAGTCAAATGTCGGAAATTGAAGAAAGTAGTTGGAGAAGAATGGCAGTTGAAAGAACGTGTCTATATCTAGGCTAACTTCATGCATGACTAAGCATGAAGAGCTATCAATCATTAAGATGGGAAGTTTTTGTGCTGTCAAAAGAGTTAAAAGAGAGAAGAAGAAGAAGCCAAGTGCAACTCTTTGTTCTTGACATATATGGAAACTTGGACCATTTCCTATCGGAATCAGTGCAATAACTAGGTACGAAGTATAAACTCTCTCTATGTGGCAAGAGTCCAGTGAGTCCATGAAATAATTTAAAATGACTCATTCATCTCAAAAGAACCAAGAGGGAGAGATCATGTTCTGATATTCTACTTTGTGGTTCACAATTTGCATAAGCTTCCCAAGCAATTTTAATGTGGTAACTAACTTATATTCATTTTAAATCTTTTTTTTTTTTTTTTTTTTAATGTAGGAATTCTTTTGCAAAAGAGAGGAGGCCAAACACTTAACAATCAAAAGCTCCAGAGTCTCTCTGTACACAAACTTGGGTTTGTTTGTTTACTAGCAAAACTGGAAACTGAGATATAAACTTAATTATCTCACCTCTTATTGGGTATTGTGGTCTAAATGAATTACTGGAATCTGAGCTATCATGTGTTCTTACTTCTTGCTTGACATTTGCACTTCTTTACAGAATATTAAAAAAAAAAAAAAACAAGATCCTTGTAAAAACAAAATGTGATTTTTTTTATATTTATAATGGAACAAAATGTGACATGACACCCCAAAAAGGTGATAGAGTTTCTGATTTTATGTCTTCCCTACGATTCTGTCTTATAAACACTCAAATTTGACACGACACTCCATCTGATGACACAGTTTTATTTTGACGTCTTCCCTAAGATTCTGCCTAATAAACACTCAAATGCGACATGACACTCCTTCTGACGACAGAGTTTCTATTTTAGAAAGGAAAAAAACAAAAAACAAAAAAAGAGAAGAAGAGGAAGAATTCGATGATGAAGAAAGGCTTGTCAATATGTGGTGCAATTATTGCTGCATTCTAATTATGCTGTCAAAATTTGCCTAAGCCAGTGATGTGAAGTACCAAAGTATTGAACTATATGAAAGTCAATTTGATAACTATTCTCTAGCATATGTTTAATATAAATTGGAGTATTCTTTTCACATTGCCTTTTATCTCTATTTTTGGATTTTCTGAATGGCACTTTTTTTCTTGGATTTCACTGTTCCATACACACCCGGGGTCATATTCTTGCTTTTTCCACCTCAGTACTTGTTAATATTCTGATTTGCAATGAAGTTACTTGTATAGAACTTGAATATGTTTTCCTTAATTATACAATATATATGAGAGTACTTATTGGACATTTTTCTTGGCTAGGAGAAACTTCATTTGAGTTTAGTGAGGAAGTTTGCAATGGAATTCCTCGATCTATTTATTGTGGCATTAATGCCAGTTCTGAAAATACTTTTGGTTACCGCTGTTGGTTTATTTCTTGCAACAGAGCGTATCAATCTTTTGGGGGCAGATGCAAGGCCATATTTGAATAATGTATGTCAAAATTTCCCGACTGTTCAATTCCTTTTCTTCTTTTATTAGTCTTCTTATCCCCATGTTGTATATGCTTATTGTCAAGTTCCAAAATCAAGTTTCTTTTGCTTATGTTAAGCGCATTGGCTACCAAGCTGTAGAGTTACATTTTTTGTAATCTAGTCTCCAAAAGTGGCTGCACATTTAAGGATGATGAAACTTAACATGCAAATTAAGAAATAATGAAAAATGTCAACCACTTTCAATTGATCATATGGTAATCCATTATTGATTGCACTTTCAGTGCGCTGTTGCATCATCCAATGTTATTGAAACTTCATGAAAAGATTAAATTTTCTATTCTTTTTGAAAATTGTAATGCTTGAATTTGCTGGCCAGCTTACTAGAAAGAAGATATTAGTAACTTGGCTTCAAGTATTTTTGCAGTCTTGAACTCTGTCTGTGTCTTGATTTCTCCTCTCTTTTACTGACCAAAGGAGTTTGCTTTCACTGTTGTTTTTTAGTTACTTTCATTAAGAAGAAGTTTACTTTTCGAAAGTTTATACATGTTGATTTTTAATTCTAATGGTTAGATTCTATTAACTAAAAATCAGATTCAATTCTTTAATGACTTGTACACTGTTCTTTTATTATTTGAATTTTCAAAGTTGTGCACCCTGGCTAGTTTCCCAACACCTGAAAAGAACTAACAACACTACTTGTATTTGTGTACAGTTGGTGTTTTATCTGTTCAGTCCATCAATCATTTTTAGCAACCTGGCTGAAACAATT
This sequence comes from Quercus aquifolioides, assembly GCA_019022515.1. Lineage (NCBI taxonomy): Eukaryota > Viridiplantae > Streptophyta > Magnoliopsida > Fagales > Fagaceae > Quercus > Quercus aquifolioides. Next base: position 27,665,575 of record CM032333.1, on the reverse strand, counting down.
ACTCTAGACAGTTTGACAAACTTGTGAGTTCAGTTCTTTCGTTCTTCTGAAATTCTTCCCCTCCACCCCTTTCTTTTTTCCTATTGTAACTTATGGTTAATGCGTAGGTGGTTCATGCCAGTGAACATCCTTCTCACATTCATTATTGGGTCTGCCCTTGCATGGATACTGGTAAAAATCACAAGAGCTCCTCAGCATCTGCGAAGCCTAATCATTGGTTCTTGTGCTGCAGGTAGACAAAAACCCAAATGAATTGTTTATAGGTGTACATTTTCTAGTCATACACCATAGCCTGATTGAGAGCATATATAGTACAATGACTTATGATACACACTACGATAGGTAATGCATTAAAATTTAAAAATGCTTTTGGAACTCCTCAGCATGACTTAAATTGGGAAACTACAATTTCTTTAATTTCACTTTGAAGTAAGATAAAAAAAATATAAAAAAATTACCTTAACAGTAATAGTATTTAGCTCCTCTTTTTCAATACCACAAGCTTTTTTGCACAAATTTTACAGTGTCTTTCAGTTTATAACATACATATGAAACATGATACATACTGAAATGGTTCATTTTTTGACAATTTTGTCAGGTATTGTCTTTACCATCTACACCATAAATCATCATCTAGTACAACACATTTGTTTTCTTGTATAAATTTAAAAATTAAAAATGCATTACTGCAATATGGCTGTACCAAATTAAATACAAGGAGTGAACTATTGCATAGCACTGATCAGCCCTCATGGAAGTACACAACTCTAGAAATTAGTTATGCCACCAAGTTTCACAATTGCTTCTTTTCACCATCTCATGCTCTATTTTACTTATGATCAAAAGGTAATTGTCCATAATATATTTAGAGGGAGATTGATATGTGCAGGCAATTTAGGAAACTTTCCTCTGATTATAATCCCAGCACTTTGTGACGATGATAATAGTCCATTTGGAGATTCTTCTGTTTGCTCGACAGATGGAGAGTCTTATGTTGCACTTTCTATGGCGGTAATAGTCTATTGTTATCATTCTAATATCACCAAAATAAAAATCCCACAGTGAGACCAATTCTTCTGAACGATAAAATGTTGTTCAGTGCCTTCAATAATATGTCCCATTTTTCAGTTAATCTGTATGATAAATTGACAGGCCACCTCTTAAATGACTACAATATGGGATAACACTATATGTCAATCACAAGTTAGATCAATTAATCACTTTTTTTTTTTTAATTTTTTTTTTTTTTATATTCTTGTTTTGATGGTACAGATAGGAGCAGTATATATATGGTCTTATGTATATGCCATCATGCGGTTATCTGCAAACAAGGCAACTAAAGAAATTGACTCAAATGGCTCTACAATACAAGATAGCGCTTCTGGGGAAATTCCATATTCAGAGATTTGCCCAGAAGCACTTCTTCCTTCAAGGGGTAGCCCCACCTCTCAGGAAGATACAGATCAAGCTGAAGTCCCTTCTACCAAATCTGAAGGAAAAGCAAAGGTTTCTGCTCATCTTATTCTGTTATGGATTTCCATTTATGATGTTCAAAAGCTTTCTTTTTTCAAAGTTTGATTACTAATCATGATCAATGCCATCAATGAGGAGTAAAGAAGAATTAATCCGACATAGAACATTATACTTTAAGTTAACAGAAAATGCTTATTAAGGAGCAGGCCAGCACATTTATTGGTCACATAGAACATAACTTCAGTGTAGGAGATTGGAGGGAATAAAATAGTTGTCATTTTATTATATTTTGTAAAGTTGAATAGAAGATCATACTGTCCTATCCTAAAACGATTCAATGATTTTTCTGTAAAAAAAATGATGTCTCATCATATGAAACCATTTTAAAAAAAATGAAGTTCTAAAATAGTAAATTTATGATTGGCATAATGAGGATACCATGTATTGTTAGATATATTCTTTTTTAATTGTTTTGTACTAAATTTCTTCATCGCTATTTAAGGAAACTTATCTTTTTTCTACTATATCCTTGAATAAAATAACATTTTAAAGATGCCTTTGATAGGTATCATTGCTGGAGAAGGCTAACCTGCACCTTAAGAAGATTTTTGGGTACATTGACTTCAAAAAAATATTTGCACCATCGACAATTGCAGCGGTATTCTCATAGTTCTTGTTATATTCAGAATAAGATTTGTCTTTAAGCATTTAGCATTCAGTATGGTCAGTTTTTACTTCTCTAATTCTGTTAAAAGTGGTAGTTCCAAACATGATAAGAAAAAGTACATAATCTGGGCATTTCACTCCATCTTGACCTCGAGATAGAGAAATTATATTGGAAGCACATTCATTCCAAAAATAAACTTGTTCTGTTTCTTGAAACTTGAATATACTCATACACTTTAAATGTGGAATGGGATAATTCAACACTAATGAACACTATCAACTGCCATACTGATTTCAAATGCCCTGAATAATTACATTCAGTGTAGTTGTTTTTAAGTAATTATTTATTGTGTGTATTTTACATAGGGTACACTACATTAATATGCTTATTTTTACTTCTATAGATTATTGGCTTTATAGTCGGAATAATCTCTCCAATTCGAAAGGTCCTGGTTGGTGATGATGCTCCTCTTCGTGCCATCTACAATTCTGTGAGTTTGATATCGTATGAATCCTACCACTAACTCAATAATCTCCCACAGCTTGAGTCTTGGTGTTCAAGTTTCTGCTCACAATTCACAACACTAAAATTTCCTATTTGCAACTTGAAGTAGTGTTGATATGCACATATCAAAGTTAAATTCATACTTCTATTTAAGGAATGAACATGTGTGAATCACTCTCAAGAGAAGACCAATTCATCATAAAGAAAAAAATTAATTACATATATTTTTAGCAACAATCTCTCTCAGCTGCATTCCATTTATATTAAAAAGCAAAATTGACCACCCGCCCTTGTAGATGGGATGGTACCTCCCTATGCTTGAATTGCTTGGGGGTTTAGAGGGAAAGGCTTTGAGCTGCAGTGTCAGCAACATTTTAATGTACTATATATTTCTAACAATCTCAAGAGAGAGAGAGAGGCACAATTGGCAGTAATAGCCCATCCTTACTCATAAATACACCACAGTAACATGTTATCAGCAATAATATTAGTAGTATTATAGTCAATTATACACTGCCCGAAAGGGACTTCTAACAGCACCGGAATTTCTCCTTTGAGCAGTTACGTCTTCCCTAGTGGACCACTAACTCTTAGAACCTACAAGCAATGGAAAAATATGAAAGACTCACTTTTCCATTTTAACTTTTGGATTTGCAGCTTGAGTGTTCTTTATCTACCAATCTACATTAATTCCTTTTTGTTTCCTTTCTCTTCTACAGGGACGCAACAATACCATGTATGACATTGATAATTGGAGCGAACCTTCTTAAAGGTGGCTTTTAACATTGGTTCTAATCTTTACTATGTCTTCCTTGGGTTGGCTCAGTTCCCTCATTTCCATGAAATGTTTTTGATATTTACTTTAGTGTAATTGTTTTCTATAGGTCTGAAGACATCTGGAGTAGGTCCATTAATCATCCTAGGAATTATTGCAATTCGGTTTATTATATTGCCTTCATTGGGTATTGTTATTGTTAAGGCTGCAAACCATTTTGGTATGGTGGGATCAGACTCATTATATCAGTTTACACTTATGCTGCAATATTCACTTCCACCCGCTATGAATGTAGGTATGTGTGATCACTATTTTTTCATTTGTGTCTCATTATGTGCTGTTACTCAAGCCTCAAACCACCCATTTTGATCCCATTATATATTTAAGACACTGATAATGCTTCTAGAGATGCTACCTTAAGTGGTATCCATATTTGTGTTTGTTCAAGTTCACATTGCTTAACATATTGGTTTGTTTGTTGGCGATTGTTGTTATAGCTCCATGTTTTAAAGCCATATACCTTGTGCTGTTAGCAATATGTAGGCAAGATCACACTGATTAGACCTTTTGTTTTAACAGCCTACTAGCAGTTTTTTTTTTTTTTTTTTTTTTTTGAGAACAAAGATAAAAATTATATTAAGATAGTAACATCGTTTTACAAGCTGGGAAACAGGGCACAACAACTTGAGCCCTCAACAGATAGACGCTGGCAAAACACAATGCCCACTTACATAAGAAACAGCAAGTAGAAAAAAAAAAAAAAAAAAAAAAAAAAAAAACAGATTTGCCTCAAGAGGTTGTCTGCGCTGCTGTGAGGCGCTGGTATTCTGTCAAGAGACCAGTAGCTCCAATGAAAATGATCCTAGGCTGTAGATGAGTCTTTTCGAAATAGAATTTGTTTCTTGCATTCCAAAGAGCCCACACGACGACAGCCCAGGTCTTGAGTTCCTGCTGATTTAATCTGTTTACCATGCTCCAAAACAATCCAAAAAAATCCGAAGCACCATTTGAACATTTCTGGAGTTGCCTACTAGCAGTTGTTAATCCTTGATGTATCATGCCAAGATTTTATATAGATGGCATAGGTTGCCTACTATCTCTCCTAGACCTTGTAGAAGTGGATGTCTTGTGCATTGGTTACAACATAGGTTTTGTTTGAGTATATTAGACAAGAGATGTAGCCTAAGCTTACTTTCACTCAATCAGACTTGTCTGAGTGATAATAGGAACTAAGCTGCTCAGTTCAGCTTCTTAAAATGCTCGTTTCAGCTCATTGATTAATTAAACAAGTTTGGATTAATTTGTTCATTCCTTGGTTGTGATCTTCATAACAATCCACTATATATGCAAAATTTGAATGACTAACGCTTTGTCATGAACTTGGCAGGTACTATTTCTCAGTTGCTTAAGACTGGAGAGAGTGAATGCTCTGTCATTATGCTATGGACTTATGCTGTGGCATCACTCTTTCTAACACTGTGGTCAACTATCTTCATGTGGATTGTTGCTTAATCTGGATTTCCTTAATTCATTTGAGGACTTACCATTATCATAACACGGCAAAGAACAACAGCATCCCTAATAGCTACCTAGTTCTTTATAATGTTGTCATCAGCTTTCAACATCTACTACCGCGTGAAACAAACCAGAAACCAAATATTCTTCTAAGTAGATTATTTGCATAAAGATCAATTACTATGAGTAGCTTACCAACTTTTGTAACAATTCCCTAGAATTGAGAGGAACTATATAAAACATCAAAATTGAAATATATTGATGAGCTTAATCTGTATTAGATCTACACAAAGGGACATAAAAGATGAAAGATGCCCAATTCTGTTCCAATTCTGAAATTATGAGTTCTCATTGGCTTCTTTGCTATTTTTTATGATTGTGAAGTGGTAATAGCATTTTCCAGTTGGCCTCATGATTTTAAATAAATAAAATTTTACTTGTTGAGATATAAAAAATGAATTAGAATATTTATCCTGCAATCTTTTATGTCCTATTGTATATCTTGTGTTTGCCCTATTGCATATCTGAGGTGTTTAATATATATATATATATATATAATCTGCTGGTATATTTTATTTTCTGTGATTAACTGTTAATTAATTTATTTATGCATTGTTAATCACCTAGGGTCTTAAACAATATTTTTTAATGATAGTACAGATTCTTCAACATACATTCTTTCTATTTTTTTCTCTACGAACATGACTATCCTTTTTCTTTTCCATCTCATAGGCATTTCGTCAAACACTTGAAAACATAGTAACCATAAACTAACTACTTATCAGGGATGAATTCTCCTAGATTACTAGGCAACTGGTTCGGGTGGATAGAGTCAATTGCCCATAGGTTTTACTGGCTCAAGGAGTCCAAACGACTTTTCTTTAGAAAGGTTCCATACATTATGAAAAAAAAATAGAGTTATGAAGTTTGGGATTGTCTTCAACTTCGTAATAAAGACCAAACCATTTTGCTTGGAGGCAATCCATAATAAAAGAGACATAATTAAATTTTTTTTCAAAAATCCCACTTAATACTCCAATGTTTTAAACATTTTTTTTTTGATAGGTAATAAGACTTTTATTGAAAAATTGAACATCATGTTCACGATTGTGAACACTTTGAACAATGAACCAAATACAAGAAAATCAAGAGCTAAAAGAAATAGAAACTAAAAAATCAGCTACAGCATTACAATTCGTACACCCCCAAATACGAGCCCAAAGAAACAAAGTACGAAAAAGTAAACATTTTATGTGTTCCAAAGTTCTCGTCTTGTCTTCAAAAATGCGAGCATTACGTTCCTACCAGACTAACCACATTAAACATGCCGGGACCATGTTCCAAATGCTTGAAAGATGCTTTCCAAACCAGTTTCTCCAAATAAAGAAAAAAGATTTCACTGACCTTGGCATGACCCATTGGATCCCAAACACTGCAAAAACTTCACACCATAAGGCGTGAGAGAACTTACAGTGAAGAAGAAGGTGGTCCACTGATTCCCCATCGCAACAACACAAGCAACACCGATTAACCAAAAACTGACCTTTCTTAATAAGGTTGTCAATGGTGAGTATCCCATCATTAGCTGCTGTCCATAAGAAAAAAGATACTCGTTTAGGCACCTTAGTATACCATATACACTCCCAAGGAAAGGCATCAGTAGGAGGACTAGATAATAGCTTATAAAAAGAGCGCACATCAAAAACACCAGATGTAGTCAATCTCCAAACCAACTGATCATCCCCCTCACCCCTCGGCATAGAGGAATAAATAAACTCAAAGAATGAATAGACAGTGGTTGCCTGCCAATCCTGAGGACCATGTCGAAACAATAAATTCCAGCTCCTACCTCCTTCTGAATTTGTTACAACCAAGTCAGAGACACATGCTTCTTTAGAAACAGAGCAATCGTACATGGAAGGGAAGAGTTCCTTCAAAGGAGTAGGCCCACACCATGGGTCATGCCAAAACCTAACACGGCTAACCTCCCCCACATTATACAAAATCTGGCTAAAGAACTTCTCTGATCCTTCTTTAATACTCCTCCATAACCCACACCCGTGAGCACCTCTTACCCCTCTAGTGCACCAGCCTCCTCTTGCCTCTCCATATTTGTCTGCTATAACCTGACGCCATAATCTATGATTTTCTTTCCCAAACCGCCACAACCACTTCCCAAGCAAAGCCTTGTTAAATAGCCCAACACTCCGGATTCCCAAACCGCCACATTCAACTGGCAAGCATACCTTATCCCAAGCAACTAAAGGATATTTAAAAACATCCTCTGAGGCCCCCCAAAGGAAATTCCTCTGAATTCTTTCAATTCTTGCAGCCACAGCCTGAGGGATAGTAAACAACGATAAAAAGTAGGTGGGAAGACTCGATAAGGTACTTTTTAACAAAATAAGCCTACCTCATTTGGACAAATACAGTCTTTTCCATCCAGCCAACATTTTCTCCATCTTTTCAATAATAGGATTCCAAATTGATGAATCCTTATAGTGTGCCCCAAGAGGCATGCCCAAATATCTCATAGGCAGAGTGCCCACCTTGCAGCAAAGGATACGAGCCAAACCATTCAAATCGCCAACAGGAACAATCTCACTCTTGCCTACATTAACTTTCAGACCTGTAATAGCTTCAAAGAAGATCAGCACCATCCGCACGTATAATAACTGTTCCCTAGAAGCATCACAAAACAATATAGTATCATCAGCAAAAAGAAGGTGAGAAATATGGATACCCCCATGTCTAAGTGATCCCGCTTTAAATCCACAAAGAAAACCACCATTTTCTGTCCTCTTCAACAGTCTACTCAACACTTCCATAATCATAAGAAATAAAAGTGGAGACAAAGGATCCCCTTGGCGAAGACCACGAGAACTACCAAAAAAACCTGCAGGAGATCCATTAACCAGAACAGAGAATTTAACTGTAGAGATGCACGCCTTAATCCACCTACTCCACCTTGCCCCAAAGCCCATCCTTTCCATAAGGTAAAATAGTGCATTCCAGTTCACATGATCATAAGCCTTCTCAATGTCCAGCTTTATTATAACACCAGGAATACCACTCTTCAACCTGCTGTCTAAGCATTCATTAGCAATAAGAACCGAATCAAGGATTTGTCTCCCTCCCACAAAAGAATTCTGAGAGTCGGATATCAATTTATCCAAAACTCCTCGAAGCCTATGAGCCAACACCCTAGCCAATAGTTTATAAAGGTTGCCCACAAGACTAATTGGGCGAAAGTCTTTGATATTAACTGCATTAGTCTTCTTGGGGATCAAACACAGAAACGTGGCATTCAGAGATTTCTCAAAAACACACTGACTGTGAAAATCTTTGAAGAAGGCCAATATATCCCCTTCTAAAACACTCCAGCATTTCTGAAAGAATGCCATAGTAAACCCATTTGGCCCAGGGGCCTTATCGCCTTCCGCCTCCTTAAGAGCCTCAATAATCTCCTCCTTCTCAAACTCTCTCTCCAACATAGACCTCTCAGTTTCGTCTAGACAAGCAAACTCTAACCCATCAATAGTAGGTCTCCAAGTTTCCGGTTCCTGATATAATCTCCTGTAAAAATCCACCACCTGATTCGTAACATCTGACTCCTCTTCAAAGAGGACGCCATCCACCTCCACACCCCTAATCTGATTGGTTCGCCTATGGGAATTGGCAATTCTATGAAAGAATCTTGTGTTGTTATCACCTTCTTTGATAAAAAGAGCCTTTGACTTCTGCCTCCAAGAAATCTCTTCCAAGGAAGCCAGAAAATCTATATCAGATTTAACCACCAACCTTCTAGCCCTATCCTCTTGAGTCAACACCTGCATCTCTTCTCTCAAGTCAAGGTCTAAGAGCTCGGTCAAAAGACTCTTTTTCCTAAAAGCTACGTCTCCAAAAACATGCTTGTTCCAATGCTTCAAATCCCTTTTAAGGGCTTTCAATTTACAAGCTAGAACGTAACTTGGAGGTCCCACGAAATGATAACCATTCCACCAATGCCGAACCTTATCCACAAAACCCTCCACCTTTAACCACATATTTTCAAATCTAAAAGGGCTCTTTCCCCTTGACAAACCACCTGCCTCCACTAGCAAAGGACAATGATCCGACACCACCCTAGGGAGAGTTCTTTGAGTCACATCTAAGAAATGCTCTTCCCAATCTGCTGTCATCAAAACTCTATCTAGTCTGGACATAGAAGGACTATCAGAATCTCGAAACCAAGTATATTCACCTCCTATCAAAGGCAAATCAATCAGCGAATGTTTAGCAATGAAATCCGAGAATTGAAACATAGCTGGACTAAAAGAGTTACAGCCAAGTCTCTCAGCCGGATAACGGATAACATTGAAATCTCCCAACAAGCACCAAGCCCCAGCCCACCGTGATCTCACTAAGTCTAACTCTGCCCACATAGCATCTCTCAGACTTCCATCAGTTGGTCCATACACCCCTGAACAAATCCATTCAAAGCCATCTGCCACACCCTTCAACATAACAGAAACTGAAAAACTTCCAACCACTGAATCTACTCTCTCAAAAACCCTTTTGTCCCACATCAAAATGACACCCCCAGCTGTATGTATGGCGTCTAAAGCCCCCCAATCTACAAAAGGGCTACCCCAGAGACTTTTAACCATGTTGGAGCTGGTGCTATCTAGTTTAGATTCTTGAACACATACTATATCACACTTCCATTCCCGTAGAAGGTGTTAGGATTGGTGCCCTTAAATCCTATTGTAAGATGCTATGTATGATATTAAGTGTGACATTGTGTTTGACATTATGTATGACTTAATATTATGTTTAATAAATTTGTTTTATTATTATCTGAAATAGTGGTAACATGAATATTCGGACATTATCATATAGTCCATGAGATGCATAGTATGTGATTTATGTGAAGAGTCACAGAAGATATAAATCACAAGTTCTTTGTAAACTCAGAATTATAGTTCATAGTCGGTGATGAAATTGGGCATTTCATCTGCGAAGACTATAACATATCAACCATGATGATTTGTCTTGATCATAGAAGTGGAGACTTCTGGTTGATGTGTTAATATGTTTTAAGAGTTAAGACATATTGAACTGGACCGCTGTGAGATTTATTATTCTCCTAAAGACTGTCAAATGAATAATAAATCTCATGACTTACATTTGCATGAACTCTTAATCCTGAGAGAATAATGGACCTGATCATGAGGTGTAGGTTGCTTTGATATATTAGGAGTGAGATCTAAAGTAATGGTCAAAACCTCAGTATGTTGGGCAGCCACATTAAGTGTTGATGGAACATGTATTTTCAAGATGGAATTCATAGTCTCTTAATGGAGATATAAAGTATTCCCTTGAGATAAGTTTAATAAGTTTGTTATTCAGAGAGTTAGGCCTAACCACTTTAGTAAGACTAAAGTATATATTTATGGAATTGGATTTCATAAATATATAATGAATAACATTAAAGGATTAAACCGGGTACTCAAGGATTAAGATGTAGTAATTTACAAAGTGGCAGTCTACATTAATGACTTTGTATTACTACGAATATTTTATGAAGGGGTTGCATGTATAATAAAGTCTTGGGATATAATTTATAGATAAGACCTAGAGTGCAACTATTTTTATATAGTGGTATTAAAAATAGTTAATGGTAACTTTGGACTTGTCAAGAGTTGACAGAAAAAGCCCAAAGCCCATTGGAGCTAGTGTCTTATTGGTCCCTTTTGGTCCCACTCCAAGCCACACACTTAAGCCCAATTGGTAAGGCCCAAAAGGCCAGCCCAATTAGATAAATTGGTTAGATACAAAGGGAAAAACGTACAGAGAAATAAGGGTAAGAAAAACATCATGAAAATGGTGTGCATGTGAGTTTTTGTCACTCACAAGTCATCCCTTTGTTACCAATCGAGAGACCACACATCTTGGGCGTTAGTGGAATTGGAGTGAAGATTAAAAGTAGTCCCTAGTGCTTCAATCTTTGTTTTGAAATTCACCGCTTCAAGGTACGATCTCTTGATTCTCTAATTCTGGAATTTACTTTGTACATGTTATCAATATCGAATGAAGTAGATCCGTTTAAAACTTAATTTCCGCTGCATTTATCTTTATATCCATCAGAAGGTTCTTCACAACATCTCTTTTATGAGGATTATTCAAACCCCTCACATTCCATGACAGCATTTTTAAATTCATTTACCAACAGACGAACCCAAACTAGAGGATTTCAAACTGCCTCTAGAACTTCTACCAGAATGTCCATCGTAATTAATAGATGAAAACAAATTTCTTAACTCCCTCAACCCCTTTTGGTTTGAACTGCTTACCCGACGAGTAGTAACAGCAGTTGCTTGCTGCTCCCAAACCCTCTCAAGTTTTTGAAAAAAATCAATACACTGTCTCTCACAGCAATCAATTGGGAAACCCACATAAGTACTAAAATCTCTAATCTTCCTACTCACCCATTCTGATGGCTCCATAACCTCTTCCACTGAAACCCCATCCGAACCATCTTCCATAGAGACGAGATCAAAGGAACCATTTGGGTCCCACAGAGCCAGAGGTGTAATGACCTCAGGGTTAACAGCCTCCACACCCTTACCCGAAAGCAAAGTAGCATCCCAAATCAATCTAGGAAACTCAGAGTCACCCAAACCACTACCCACCTCAGAAATAGGAAAATACAGTTCCGAACCCACCCTCACTTGGCTCTGAACCTGAACTGGGCACCCAGAATTATCAACGGTTGTCGAACAAGCTCCATTAACAGTATCGGCAACCAAACACCCAGCCCCATGGTCCACGATTTGATCAGCGACAACCGGAGAGTGTGCTGGTTCTCTAACGACACTCAAACCTGCCTCCACATCAGTGCCGTGATCCTCTGGACTCGAACCATGCTCGTCGGGCTTCATATCAATCGCAACAGGGCCACTGAGTCTCGCACCGGAGCTCTGGAACTCCCTGGACTCTTTCTTGTGAGTCGGTCCCTCATCGGAGTTCATATCGGCAACAGGGGAGCCGATATCGGCATCAGGGGAGCCACCCAGTCCCTCGCCGGAGCTTGGAATCTCCCCTTCGTCGTCCTCGTGAGTTCCCGAGCCTTCCCCAGTCACCCTCTCTGATCTTTGCAAGTCATCGGCCCCATCTCCTATATGTATTTGACTTGAGATGTCCAAAGAGGGCTGGCCCAGCCCATTCTCACGACTGGGTTGGTGGGCTTGATCAGGTCTGCTTACAGTGGGCTGAAACTTACCCCAAGAAACAGTCCGCTTACCCTCACCCATTAAGTCAATAGTTATTTTTAAACAAAAGTGGGCCTGGGTCCATTTTAAATGACTTAAACGAACAGGCCTACCAGCTGTTGACACACTAGCAAATCTTACCTTTTTGGAAACATCATCAAATCCCTCCAAAGACTCAAACTAATGGTAGTATCATTCGTGGCCTCGGTTTTTATATATAGTATTGATGTGAATCAGCCTCCTGTCAATATCGTTTAGAATCTTGTTGTCAACCCATCCAAAAACAATGAACAGAACATAGAAAAAACAATGCCACTTTTAGGCGGGTTAACAGAAAATAATGTGACACAGCTTTTTGTTTGGAATAGGCACATTGACATCTTTACAATATTCATGATGTTAATTACAAGTTCTAAAATTTGAGAGAACAATTTAGAAGCACTCCAAATTTAAAGGATATAAAATTGCATCATTTTCATTGTAACAAGCAAATCATTCTTGCATAAAACAGTATTAGCATGTGCTTGAAGTCCTGCCAGCTACACTCAACCTATCCCAACTGGGTGTAAAGTCTCCCACGCACAATTCTTGTTCTCGCTTCAAAAGAAAGAGAAATTTTCCCCCTTAAAAAATTAATAAAGGGGAAAAAGAAAGCTCAATCATACTTGAGAAAACACTGGGAGGGGGGCCAAGCTGTCATCATTAATCTATTGAACTAAAAGTGAATATGCTGGCTTTAGCCTGATTTGGACCAACCTTGAATATGTAGACTATTTAATCATTTATACTACTATTTAAGGGGCTGCCCCTGTTTTGACTGAATTTTTTTGTCCAAAATACCCCTATTTCTCTAAGTTTAAGTAGAGACAGAACTAAAGGACAACAAAGTAAAAATACATCTTTAACCCCCACTAAAATATTGCCTACAAAATAAGATTACTCTTCCACTAACCTACTTATTCAGAAACAAACTTCACGTTTAAATTTTTTTCTTTCTTTATTTTTTTAATTGGCCGAAAATATATATATATATATATATATCACGCACGTTTGATACATTTTTTTCCCTAAAAAGTAGCAAACACTAAACCAACCATTTACTCTATTTCAAATCCTAAATTTTAGGGTAGTTTCTTAAAAAAGTTGTTATTTTATTAGACTGGTTTTTTTAGCAATAGAGTCCTATACAAACACAGACACCTCTTTATCTCTCGGTACGTGATAGACTAAAAAAGATATTATAAAATACTATAAAATTTTTTGGCAAGTTTTAAATTTTTAAAAGCCCTTAGTAAAAAAAATTGTAATTTAATTATATATATATGTATAAAGTATAATCTAGTCTACTTAATTGTCTACCTACTGCGTTGTATGCTAGTGCTTATTCTATAGTACCTCAATAATTTAAAACTACAGTAATATTATGTAGTAGTGAGTAGAGTGGATAGGTAAAATTATAATCGGTTTGAAGTTTAGAGCTAGAGCTTTCACAAATTTATCCTAGGACAAAACATGTTTAGTCAAGAAAGAAAAAACAAAGGTTGAACTGTTGATCAAGATTGGATGCATTCAGTTGACATATATTCAATGACATGGGAGAAAGTAGTTGGAGAAGAATGGCAGGTGAAGAACATGTTTCATGCTATTTGTACCACAGATATGTCTATGACTAGGCTAGCTTCATGCATCACTAAACACCCATAGTACTTACTAAAATAGGAAGTTTTTGTGTTACCAAAAGAGTATAAATGAGTGAAGAAGTTTACTGCAACTCTTTGTACTTGACATCCAAGAAAGCTCCAGTTCCTATGGGAATATGTACGATTGCTAGGTACAAAGTATAAACTTTCTATGTGGCAGAGTCCAGTAAGTCCCTTATTTTTTATGTTTAAGACTGCTTGATTTACAAAATCAATGTTCTTTATGTGAATAAATAATTTACATAGATTCATTCCTCTGAAAAGCGTCAAGAGAGAGAGAGAGAGACAGGCAGACATATTCTACTTGTGCTTTTGTTGTTCAGAATTTGCGTAAGCTTCCCATGCAATTTAATGTTTTAACTAACTGATATTCATCCAAACTCTTAATGTATTTGTAGGTATGCTTTTGCAAGAGGAGGCCAAACACTTAACAATCAAAAGCTCCCAAGTATACACAAACTCTTGACCTTAATCACTAGCAAAACTGGAAACTGAGATATAAACTTATCTCACCTCCAATCGGGTATTGTCGTCTAAACAAACTACTGAAATCTGATGAAAAAAAGTATGTCAATATGTTGAGCAATTATTGCTGAATTAATTATGTGAACAAAACTTTCTTAAGAGGAGCATTTTTTTTTCTAGGGTTTGACTCTTATATGTATATTTTGTTTTCTTGTTTCATTTTCCGCAAGGGTACTTATTCAGTGTCTTTTTCTTGTTTTTGCCACCTCAGTACTTGTTAATGTTCTGATTTCCAAGAATTTCAGTTGAAGGTACTAGTATGGAACTTGAACATGTTTTTCTTAAATATACTATATCTGGGAGTACTTACTGGACATGTTTCTTGTCTAGGAGAAACTTCATTTGAGTATTTACAATGGGATTCCTCGATCTATTTATTGTGGCATTAATACCAATGCTGGAAATACTCTTAATTACTGCTATTGGTTTATTTCTCGCAACAGAGCGTATAAATCTCTTGGGGGCAAATGCAAGGCCATATTTGAATAATGTAAGTCAAAATTTCTTACAGTTCAATATTGGTCTTCTTACCGACATGTTGCAGATGCTTCTTGTTAAGTTCCAAAATCAAACTCCTTTTGTTTCTGTCAAGTGTGTTGCACTTTGTTCCAATCCAGTCTCCAGAAGTTCCTGCACATATAAGGATGATGACAGTTAACAAGTAAATTAAGAAGGAATGCCAAACATCAACCACTTTCATCCATTCATGATAGCACTGCTGCATCATCCAATGTTATTGAAACTTCATGAAAAGATTTAACTTTTTTGTTCTTTTTCAAATTTTAATGCTTGAAAAATGCTGGCCAGCTTACTAGTATTTTTGAAGTCTAGAACTCTGTCTTTGTCTAGATCTCTTCTTCCTTATACTGATCAAAGGAGTTTGCTTTTCACATTGTTTTTTAGTTACTTTCATTAAGGAAAAAAGAATACACTTTAAGAGTGTATGTATGCTGATTTTTAATTTTAATTGTTGCTTATATTAATCAAAAATCATAATCAATTCTTTAATGACTTGTATAATGCTCTTTTATTTCTTCCTCTCTCTTTTGAAGTTATGCACTTTGGCTATGCTCCCAAGACCTGCAAAGGACTAACAACACTACTTGTATTTGTGTATAGTTGGTGTTTTATGTGTTCAATCCATCAAACCTTTTCAGCAAACTGGCTGATACAATTACTTTAGAAAGTTTGGTAACCTTGTGAGTTCAACTCTGTCAAACTTCTGAATTTCCCTACCACCCCGCCCCATTTTTATTCATTGGTAATTTTTGGTTAATGTGTAGGTGGTTCATGCCAGTGAATGTGCTTCTCACATTCATCATAGGCTCTGCCCTTGCTTGGATACTGATAAAAATCACAAGAGCTCCTCAACATCTGCAAAGCCTTATCATTGGTTCTTGTGCTGCAGGTAGACAAAAATCCAAATAAACTGTTTATAGGTGTACATTTTCTAGTCATACAAAATAGCCTGATTTATGGCATATATAGTATAGTGACTAATGATATATGATACAATAGGTGTTGTGTAAAATATGATTAATGAACTCATCATCAGCATGAGTTAAACTGGGAAGATACAAATTTCATTTGATTTTCAATTTGATCTTTGAAGTAAAAGATTAGAAACAATTTGCCTTTGTGGTAGTTGTATTGATTTCATCCTTTTCAAAAAAATTCACTAACTAATTGATGTGATGTAATAGAATTGCTTTTATTTTGAAACTTGAAATTTGAAAATGGTATAATATACAAATATTTATGTCCTAATTTTTAGTAAATACAAAAAGTACTTAATACTTTATTTGTCATGTTAGATTTGATTACCAAATACCACAAGTTTTTTTTTTTTGCAGAAATTTTACAATGATTTTCAATTTATATAGGATAAATATGAAACAAGATACATACAGATGCGACTCATTGTTTGACAATTTTATCAAGCATTGTCTTTACCCCTGTACACCTCTAATAATTATAGAGTGCAGTGAATATGTCTCCTCACATAAAATTACAAACTAAAGATGCAATACTGGATATGGTTGTACCAAATTAACTGCAAGTAGGAGTGAATGTGAATCATTGCATCACAATGATCAACCCTCATTGAAGTACATTACTCTAAGAATTAGTTACGCCACTAAGTTTCACAATTGCATCTTTTCACCGTCTCATGCACCATTTTATTTATGATCGAAAGGTATTGTCCATAATATATTTAGAGGGAAATTGCTATGTGCAGGAAATTTAGGAAACTTACTTCTGATTATACTCCCAGCAGTCTGTGACGAGGATAATAGTCCATTTGGAGATTCTTCTGTTTGCTCTACAGATGGAGAGGCTTATGCTGCGCTTTCTATGGCGGTAATAGTCTATTGTTCTTGTTTTAAGATTACCAAAATAAATGGATGTCACAGTAAGACCAGTTGACCAGTTGATCAGAATGATAACATGTTTCTCAGTGCCTCTAATAGTATGTCCCATTTTTCAGTTAATCTGTATAACTGAATTGGATGATTTTTCAGTCACAAATTATATCAATAACCCCAAGCTCTTCTTGAACTAATCTACTTTTGTATGTCTTACAGCTCCTAAAATATGTCAGATTAATTTCAATCATTTTGTTGTTTCTTGTTTTGATGGTCCAGCTAGGAGTAGTATTTTTATGGACTTATGTGTATGCTATCATGCGGTTATCTGCAAACAAGGCAACTAAAGAAGTTGACACAAATGACTCTACAATCCGGGATAAAACTTCTGAGGAAACCCCATATTCAGAGATTTGCACAGAAGCTCTTCTTCCTTCAAGGGGCTGCCCCACCTCTGAGGAATATACAGATCAAGTTGAAGTCCCTTCTACTGGATGTGAAGGAAAAGCAAAGGTTTCTTCTGATATTCTTCTGTTGTGGCTTCCCATTTATAATGTTCAAAAGCCTGATTTTTTCAAAATTTGATTTCCACTCATGATCAATTCAATCAATGAGAAATAAAGAAGATATAATCCTAACCTAGAACATTAGACTTTCAGTTAGAAGATAAATGCTTGTACGAAGATCAGAGGACATTAAGAAGCAAGCTAGCATGTGCAGGTCATGTAGGACATAGCTTCAATGTAGGAGATTGAGGGCATAAAATAGTTGTACATTTATTAAATTTTGTAAAGTTGAATGGAATATCTTACTATCCTATCCTAAAATGATTCCTTGTGAAATAAGATGCATTTAAGTATAGACCACTAATTCCAATACATGGGCTACCACATCTCTTCTTGACTAATATCACATTATAATTTTTGTATCTCTTACAATCTAACTTTATATAATATTAATTAGATATATTATTGTTTAATTGTTTTATACTGAAGATTTTCATTGCTAGCAAAGGTAACTTTTCTTCCCCCTTTTTCCCCCTATTCTCTTCTTGAATAAAATAACCTTTTAAAGATTCATTTGATAGGTATCATTGCTGGAGAAGGCTAAGCTGCACCTTAAGAAGCTCTATGGGTACATTGACCTCAAAAAATTGTTCGCACCATCTACCATTTCAGCGGTATTCTCATAGTTCTTGTTCTATTTGGCAGAAGCTTTATATTTATGCTGTTAGCAATCAATATGGTTTGTGTTTACTTCTCTAATTCCAGTAAAATCTGCAGTTCCTAATTTTTTTTTTTAAAGTAGATAATCTGAGGAATTCACTCCATCTTGACCTTGAGTTAGAGAAATTATATTGGAAGCATATTCATTCCAAAAATAAACATGTTCTGTTTCTTGAAACTTGAATATAATTATACACTTTAAATGGGGAATGACATAATGCAATGCCTGACTCATTTCAAATGCTCAAAATAATTAATCAGAATATATTTATTTTTAAAAATTTTTAAAGTTGTGTATATGCTGCCACACAGGGATCTCCAAATAATATGCTAATTTTTACTTCTATAGATTATTGCGTTTGCAGTTGGAATAGTCTCTCCAATTCAAAAGATACTGATTGGTGATGATGCTCCCCTTCATGCAATCTACAATTCTGTGCGTTTGATAGGGTATGAATCCTGCCACAGGCTCACTAAGCAGGCACTGCTTGAGTCTTGCTTTGATTTTGGTGTTCAAGTTTCTGCTCACAATTCTAAACTCTAAAATTCCTATATTTGCAACTTGAAGTAGTGTTAATATGCACATATCAAAGTTAAATTTATAATTCTATTTAAGGAATGAACATGTGTGAATTACTCCCATGAGAAAACCAATGCATCTGACAGAAAAATCAATTACATATATGTTTAGCAACAGACTCTCGCTGCAAACATATTCAATTAAGAGAAGAAGCACTATTAACAGCAATAGTATCATTACTCATAAATACTCCATAATAATATATTAGCAGCAATAGTATTAGTACATAAAGTTGTTATAGTCAAATATACACAGCCTGAAAGGGCCTTTTAAGAGAACCAGAATTTCTCCTTTGAGCAATTAAGTCTTCCCTAATGAACCATTAACTCTTACAACTTACAAGCAATGGAACAACATGAAAAAATCACTTTTCAATTTGGACATTCTGATTTGCAGCTCGAGTGTTCTATATCTACCAATCTGCACTGAATCCTTTTAGTTTCCTTTCTCTTCTACAGGGAGGCAGCAATACCATGTATGACATTGTTAATTGGAGCGAACCTTCTTAGAGGTGGCTTTTAACATTGGTTGTAATCTTTATTAAGTATTCCTTGGGTTGGCTCAATCCCCTCATTAATTGTCCATGAAAGGTTTCTGATATTTATTTTAATATATTTGTTGTTACAGGTCTAAAGAGATCTGAAGTAGGTCCATCAATCGTCCTAGGGATTATTGCAATTCGGTACATTATATCGCCTTTACTGGGTATTGTTATTGTTAAGGCTGCAAACCATTTTGGCATGGTGGGATCAGATTCATTATATCAGTTTACACTTATGCTTCAGTATGCACTTCCACCCGCTATGACTGTAGGTATGTCTGATCACAGAATTTTCATTGTTGATTATTATATGCAGTTATTCAAGCCTAAAACCACCTGTTTTGATCCCATTAAGTATCGAAGACATGAATAATGCTTCTAAAGATGCAACCTAAGGTGGTATCCATATTTGCACTTGTTTTCACATTGCTTAACAGATTGGTTTGTTTGTAGGCAATTGTTGTTAAAGCCTTATGTTTGAAAGCCATATATACCTTGTGCTTGTTAGAAATATTTGGGCAAGATCAGACTGAGTAGGCTTATTGATTGAATATTCTAAAAATCAACTAGATTAATCCTTGATGTACTAATGTTTTGCCAATATTTTCTATAAATGATATAGGTTGCCTACCTACTTCCTCTCCTAGACCCTGCAGAAGTGGATCTCTGTCCACTAACACGACAGATTTCGTTTGTACCACTGTGTCTTAGGTGATAAGACATGTCTAAGTGAATAGCTTGAGTTCAGCTTCAGAAAATGCTCGTTTCAGTTTGTTCATTAATTAACGATCAGGAGTTTGAAGTTCAGTTACTTAATGAACCAAGCTTGAACAAAACCAAGTTTAGCCCAAAGTTTTCCTAAACACTGAAGATAATACATTCTTTCCATTGCTAATATGTATCAACTACAAAGAAAATTTTATCAAAACTTGCATTTTTGATGCGTAGTATGGATTAACAAATCTAGACTCTCGAGATATAGGTTTTTTAGCAAGGGATGATTTAATCAAGTTTGAGCCCGTTCATGAAATTAACCAACCAAGTAAAAACAGAAAATTTGAGCTCAGTTTTTGAAGCAGGACAACTAGAACAAAACTGAAACAATAATAAAATAAAAGGATGTGACTTAGGAGTCAGCACCTAAACTTTGCTTGGAGTCAACACCAAGCAAGTAAACCCCTAGGAGTCAGCACCTAGGGTAGACCTGGAGTTAGCACCAGACCAAAGAAGAGGCCAAACGGCCATTTTTTTCATTCATCAAAATATCAATAAACTCCTTAAGGGGTACAATAGGTTGCTTATAAAAGATTTCTAAACCCTAATTCTAATTGGATAGGAAACCCTAATTGCCTTATTACAAAAATAACCTTGCTTCTAAATTAAAATACTAATAGCTCAATAAACTAATAAGACCTAAAACATAAAAATACAACTGACTTGCAAACATAAATAATACTAAATAATAATCTTCTTGCGTCTTCCACATCATTCTCCTCTAGTTGGAGAAAACTCGACCTCAAGTTCTAAAGCGCTGAAGGATTAGGATGCTGACAAGTAACACTTGTTTCAAGTCTGGAATCACCCTAGGGAGCATAGAGAAAAGAAAAACCTTGAATTCCACCATGTCAAACTGTTCTCGAATAACAAAATCAATGTGCGGAATCAACATAATCTTATCTTGAACCATTGGAAGCACTATGTTATCCACTTTCTCCACTTTAGCAAACTGTTTGTCTCCAGGCACCATGGAAGGCTAATCAAAAGCAGATTCATTAACTTCCAATATCACATCATGTGCACCTTCTAACATAATACTCTCTTTAGACATCATCTCTTCACCTTGCTGCTCTTCAATAGATTCATTTTCTTGCACGCATGTTAAAGCAACACTTGTCAAGGCATGTACGTCTATGTCAACATTAGGTTTTGGTGTTGCTGAAGGATTCTCCAGGACCAAGATATCATCATCAATGTTGTCTTCTATTGGGGCAGCAATAAGTTCATTGTGATCAAGTATCCTTGGTTTCCCAATTGAATCAGATTGAGTTTTCTTTTGATTCATTTGAGCAATCCTGTCTTGAACATTTTTCATGAACTTTACAGATAATTTCTTTAATTCCTAGGTAGATAATTCCTTAATAGATTGTTCAAAAGTGCGCTGAGGACATAAAATGGGATAAGGATGAGGATTCATCATATTTGCTTCAACTTGCAAAGTACCACACTGAGATTGGGGTAGATACTTAGCTCGATAGTATGGTGACAAATACTTATCACAAAACTTTTCTTTCATATCTTCCCACACACTAATGGCTCGTTCATACCTCATATAGTGAAAATATTCAAGATTCTCCCAAAACCTTTGTGCTTTACCTCTTAACTTCAACTTGGCATATCTAACCTTTTTGTTATCTGCAAAATTTGCTTGCTCAAAGAATTGCTCCATCCCATTCATCCAGTTGACAAAATCTCGTGAATAAGTATTACAACCATCAAATTAAGGTGCTTCTAATATTACCATGATTCTCTAAAATAGTGCCTCAACAAATAGTTGCTGTGATTTTCTCTGGACAAATCATTGGAATGGGCTTCTAAGACTGTTCTCCCAAATAGTTGTTAGGATTGGGCTTGTTGACAGGTTTGGATTTCGTGCTCTTCTCTTTTTTTTTTTGGGATAGTGGGTGAGCACTCACTTAAAGGCTTGGGTTTAAAATCTGACTTGGATTAGTTTGTTGGTTTGTGTAGTTTAATTGGACTAGGTCAGGAAATATTAAAATCCAAAAGGCTTCCTAATTGGGTGGGTCAAAAACAAGAGGGGTCAGGGGGAACTTGATTAACAAATGGGTCGGATGAGGGTTTTCAAAGACTAAAGGGTACTTGAGTTAAAAAGAAAAAGGATCGGGTTAGGCATTACCTTTGAGATTGGATAGATGTAGGTTTGGCGTTGCTGAACTAGCGGCGTGTGAGGCTGAGGCTTCCGATGGTGTTGTGGTTGTGGTGGCTAGCCCTTCTGGCAGCTTGTGATGGCTGTGGGAAGCAACTTTGGAACGACGGGGTGAGATCGGTATGAACGAATTCTTGCGGTACTGTACTGGTGGAGTGGGTTATGGGTTTTCTGGATCTGGTTTCCTTTACAGTGGTTAGCTTTTGTGTGGGTATTGTGGTTTGATGGGATGAGAAACACACCAACGATTTTTTTTTTTTTTTTGGGTGATATTTTCTGGTTCTTTCCTGCGGTGTGTTTGCTCTGATACCAAAATTGATGCAGGACAACTAGAACAAAACTGAAACAACAATAAAATAAGAGGATATGACCTAGGAGTCAGCACCTAGGTCTTGCTTGGAGTCAGCACCAAGCAAGGAAACCACTAGAGGTCAGCACTTAAGGTAGACCTAGAGTCAGCACCAGACCAAAAAAGAGGCCAAACGGCCATTTTTTTATTAATCAAAATATCAACTAACTCCTCAAGGAGTGCAATAGGTTACTTATAAAGGATTGCTAAACCTTAGTTCTAATTGGTTAGGAAATCCTAATTGTCTTATTACAAAAATAATCTTGCTTCTAAATTAAAATATTAATAGCCCAAAAAACTAATAGAACCTAAAACATAAAAATACAATTGACTTACAAACATAAATAATACTAAATAATAATCTTCTTGCATCTCCCGCATCAGTTTTAAGCTTCATTCAACTCAAGCCTGATAACAAAGTAAATAAACCAAGTTTAAACAATTCATTACTAGGTTTGAACTCGAGCCTAATAACAAAGTAAACAAACAATTTAGTGAAATATGTTCGGTTGTCCATTCCTTGGTTGTGATATTATAGATATGTAAAAATTTGAATTAGTAACATTGTGTCATGAACTTGGCAGGTACTATTTCTCAGTTGCTTAAGACTGGAGAGAGTGAATGCTCTGTCATTATGCTATGGACTTATGTTGTGGCATCATTCTCTTTAACAATCTGGTCAACTATCTTCATGTGGCTTGTTGCTTAGTCTGGATTTCCTTAATTCATCAAAGGACTTACCATCATCATAACACGGTAAAGTACGACAACATTCAAACAGCTACCTAGTGAAACAAACCTGAAACCTGAAACCAGCAATCAAATATTCTTCTACGTATATTGTTTGCATAAATGATCAAATTACTATGAGAGGCTTACCATTTGTTGTAACTGTTTTGAAAATTGAGAGGAATTATACAAAACAATTAAAATAGAAATAAATTGATGAGCTTGCTCTTTGTTAAAACTTATGTGTACTCAAATGGACCTAAAAGATGAGGATTCTCTATTCTTTTCCAATTCTGTAATTATGAGTTCTCATTGGCTACTTGCTACTGTTGATGATTGTGAACTGGTAATAGCCTTTGCCTGTTTGCCTCATGATTTTAATAAATAAAAATTGTATTTTCCAGCGCCAATTTTTTTTAAAAATAATTTTCCTACGCCAAATTAGTTACGTTGTTTATTCTAAACTTTAAATTAAGTATCCCACTATCACAAAAAATCACAATAGAAAAGCTTTTGATATATAATATATTGCTAAATAAAAAAGGAGGCCTCCGGTGTAGACTCATTAACCTACGCCACATGATGGCAATAGATAATATCATGTGTACCACTGGGTGAATTGTGGGTATAACACATTCGTTGAAACTTCATTGCTCTAACGGCCCAAATTCTACTGTGTGGGGGTGATCTCCTAAGTGCGCTTCACAGGCTGAGGATGTTATGACAAAAAGGTGGTCCAAGGTACCTAGCCTAGCCCACATCCCCTGAGAAAGAAGGAAGGCCCAGGTTTGAAAAAGGGGATGAAGCACCATGGACAGTCTTGACTGTAGATGCATGACCAATGAAGCAGCTGAGGAGAAGACGCAACCCATAAATCCGGCTACAGAGCCACGTGAGATGGCTCGTAAGCCAAGCAACAGACACCTTTGCATTGATTAGGTGTTTCCACCTAACACAAGCTGCATTTAATGCTGAATGACCGGTTTGAACAATGTTTTACACCTCAAAAATCTATTTTCATCATCAAAAGAGGAGAGGAGACACTTAATGTGATAAGTATCTTTTGACTTCCATCATGACAACCCACTACTAAAGGGGTGGACTAGGTGAGTGTGGAGAGAGATTATATTTGTATATGGTTGCTTGTGACCTCAGCAAGAGAATAATCGTATTGTTAATCAGTAAAATATCCATTTGGACTTAGATTTTATTTGTTTAGATCTCCCATTGTGGATTCCCCCTCCCCCCCGAGTCCAAATCTTCTGTCTCACTTTTCTTTAGGGCATTAGTAGAGGCCTCGGCTCAAACAAGTGTTTTCGACTTCCATACTTTCCAATCATTATGTAAAGCGGAACAAGAACTCTTGCCACCACTATAAATAAATATTAATACTAAATTCTTGAAATAAAGGACTTTAATTACAGTGGGGGTACCAAAGAAAACCCCACTATAAAATGTAGTTCAACTTTTTGTTGTTGTTGTTTGGTTGCCTAAAACTTAAAGCTTAATTGGTAAAGTTTCATATTTTTGAATAAGAAATTTGGGGTTTGAACTCTTTTTACACAAAAAACCAATAGATATCTTGATTTGATAATAATGTATAATTATTATGGGAAAAAGTTTGTTGTTTGGGAAAAAGTTTGGTTGCAAACTTGGTTGTAACAAATTGCTACAACTCTAGTCAATATATTTAATTATTTTTTATTAAATGTGAATTTTGACAAATCAACCATTAGATTACATTTTATTCTTATGTCTTTCATGCTTACAAAATTCCCAAAAGGTCAAAAATCAATAGATTCAGTCAAAATTTTAAATTTCAAGTTTTTGTAATATAAAAATATTTATAAAAAAAGTTTATGAATTGAATAGTAAATAACATTTGATTCACACAAAATTTAACAAGAGTGTTAAGAGCATAAAGAATTTACAATCTAACGTTTAGATTTTCAAAATATACAGTCATGTTAAGTTTTTTAGTGGGAGTTGTACCCAAATTTTGTGTGTGTGTGTATATATAAACTAGCTTTTGAGCACAAGCTCATGTGCGTGCTTTACGGCTCTTCTATTTTTGTTGGTAAATGTTAATAATTTGATAGGAAGATAAATGTAAGGATGATTTTTTATTTTTTGTTTAACTTGTTTTTTTATTAAAATATATATATATATATATATATATATATATATATATAGTTGCTTTGAAGAAATGGGTTAGTGGATTTATGGGAGAGTAATCATATTTTGTAGGACATGTTTTATGAGAGAGTTAGAGATATAGGGCTCGTTTGGTATATGTGTTTAAAAACTGAAAATTGTTGTTTGGAAACACTCACCAAACACCCCCATATTTTTACAGTGTTATTTTCAAATTTTGCTCCTACTAAAATATAGGCTATAGACATATTTTGGATTAAAAAAAATGTCTAGTCTAAATAGGGGAAGCCTATAGTAATATAGATAATAAAAATAAATTTCACTATTAAACTTGGGCTAAAATTGGTCTGATGACTGGCCCAAAATCCCACCCGTCTATACTCCACAAGGTCCAAATACCAAACCCCACCAAAAGGCCCAAAACGTACCCTCCTCCTCCCCAAACCCCAACCAGACAATATTATATGAGTTTATCAAAAACATAAAAACAAAGCGCCATAAGTTTTGGCGGGAAAATCACAAATCTGAAAATCACAAAACAAAAACAAAAACACTCTCTGAGCATTATTGGAAGCTTTAATCAACAACTAAAAAAACACAAAAAAAAAAAAACTTATGGCGCCGGAGCCGAAACGGCGGCGGCGGCGGCGTTGGAATGTCGCCGGAGGTTTCCAAGTCCGTGTCTCTCAAGCGCTTCAAGTTCTCGCCTGGAATGGTAAATGTTATACTTCGCATTCTGATTTTTCTCTGCTTAGTTTTGATAATTTTGATTAATTATTATTTTTGATTAGTTAGAGTAAAGTTTATTAATTTAGGGGTTAAATTTGTTGTTGTAAACATCAACATTGTGATATAGTTGATAAATATCACAGTTTTTGATTCTCTTATTGCATCCATTATAGTCCACATTCTGTTTTTTTCTCTGTTTAATATTGAATTCTAAGCAGCACGGGCATGGACACAAATATGGGTACAACACAGTGACACAAGCAATTTTTGAAAAATTATAACTTGAAACAGCTAGTATGATACCGTATGACATGGGTATGACACAGATATAACACATATATGACACCCTAAATGAAGTGTCTGTGCTCCATAGATATTGATTAATATGTTCTTTTAGCATTAACAATTTTGTTGGTGCAAATGCTTTTAGAGTGTAGCAATTGTGTAAATTATTTATTATGATCCTTTAATTATGCTTAATGAATACTAATTAGAGTAAAGTTTATTAATTTGGGGTTAATTTTGCTGTAAACATCAACATGGTCATATAGTTGATAAATATCACAGTTTTCACTTCTCTTATAGCATCCATTTTAGTCCTCATTTTGATGATTTTGATACATATATTCCCTTAATAATTAATATTTTTATGTGAAAATGCTTAATGTGTGTAAATTACTTTTTAACTCTTGAATTATGGTGATATAGTTGATAAAGCAGAGCCAAGATGATGCGGGTGACGAGGTGACGTGGAAGATATCTCCGGTGAACGAAAGACTCCAAGTGGTTTCAAAGCGTGTGCCGGAGAAGATGATGAGAGTGTTGGCTGATTCATCGAGACTCAACTCTTTACGCATGAAGCAATGCTCACAAAAAAAGGCATTTTTTTTTTTTTTTAAATTTCCTTATGCCTCTGTTGTCAATTTGTTATGGTTTGTTTCAGATGGTTAAGTGATGGCGATTAGTGCAGGTACCAATTTCTCCCGGTAAAGCTGGGAAGGTTGAGATGTGGCTCTCATCACCGACACAAAAGGCTGCTGAAAGATCTTTGGTATCCATGAATAGGGTTGGTGTGAAAAGGGTTAAACTAGGATCAGGATATGGATTTGTGTGGAAATGGAAGTGAATTGACTAGTACTGGAGTTGCTAGTGGGCAGAGCCCATTACGAACTCCACCATCTCTATCATATTGCCATGATAAGGTAATTTTGTTTTCATAGCCCCGACGATATGTGGAAAACTGAGAAAAACTATTTCTTTAAATGGTTTATTGTTTAGGATTCAAGAAAAGACCAATAATAGTACCCTCTTAACTAAGTTATATATTTAGGACTCAAAAGTTTTTGATTTCTTGCTCTGTTTTTTTAAGTTGCATACTTTACGTGTGTAATTTTCTTAGTCTGATTTATGCTGTAACTAAACCGCAGATTGCTAATGGCGTTGCATGCAATGGAGCATCTGATCAGCTAGGTTTAAGACAACACAAAAAGGTTTGGTTGTACTATGCAGTTTTACTTATGCTCTTCAGTTATCATACTATTTTTCCAATTTAAGTATTGATTATCGCATGAACATAAAGCACAAGTTTTTGATTTCTGAGTTGGAAGCTGATAGCCTGATGTGCTTTGTCGCACATAAGTCTAATATGTCTTCTCATAACGTAGTCATAATTACCAATGATATCTACTTGTTTGTCCATTCTCATAGGCATTGCTTGAACTTTTGCATCAAGTAGAAGATGTCATTTCTGTTGAAGACTCCATATCTAATAATACAGAGGCATATTCATCGAAAATTCATAAAAGAAATGGTGATGGGATGACCGTTGAAGTTGATCCTACTGTAGAAAGAGTGGCAGTGGATTTACCAGAAGATGCCATTGGGGATTTGTCCAATTGTAATTTTCTTGTATTGGAGGTATGCTTTACTTTTCGATTCAATATTATCTCCTTGTGTTGGTGATGTGCTTTATTTTAATGGTTCTTTGATAAGGGAAGAATGAGTTCTTAATGATTGATTATATGCAATGCATCTGTGCTACAGGTGTCTGAGAAGTGTAGGCCTGCTGACTCCTCTGGTGCTCAATGCCCATATAAGGTTTTCAGTAAGCCTTATACACAAGCCAATTCATTGTTCCAATGGAGCTAGAACTGTTGTAAACTTGAACAATTGCTTTTCAGGTTCTTCGCTTACTGAACGAGCGTAGTGGAGAGGAGCAGGCTATGTATTTGTGGGAAGAGTGGTGAGTAATTCAATGCCTCTTTTGTGGAAGAATTTTATTTCTTCTTCCAGTGTCAGAACCCCCTTCTCCCCACTCCCCCCAATTTTAAAATTTTGCTTTGAACTTAAATATCATCTCAACTTGTTAATTGCTCTGGAAATGAACTGCATACAACTTAAATCTCTGGATGTACAAGCATGATTTCATGGCTTTCAATACCCATAACCATCATCATTAATACTATAACACTTGACAATAGTTTGGCTTGCATTAATGCCCATTTTAACTTTTTGATTTGTAAGGTTAACCTGGATTGCTTGATGTGATTAGAAATCCATGTCCAGCATCATTCTAGTTTATATAACATAACCCCTTTTTGATGGGAGAGGCTGTATCTGCGCAACAATCTTTATGCTTTCATATGTTTTACTATAACAGTATAACCTTAATTATTGTTGGATATTAACCCCTCTTAGCTATTGGCTTGGTATGTTTGACATATATAGCTCGTATCTATTGGTCTCCTCATATACTTATCCAGTGTTTGGTTCTCCTTACCGTTGCCCAGAACTCAATTGATGAATTCATCCTATTTGCTTTCTTAGTAGTTAGTAATGGTATATTAGAATTCCAAAAGGACTGTCTTATATTTAACACTCTGGTCAACTATCTTCATGTGGATTGTTGCTTAATCTGGATTTCCTTAATTCATTTGAGGACTTACCATCATCATAATACGGCAAAGAACAACAGCATCCCGAATAGCTACCTAGTTCTTTGTAATGTTGTCATCAGCTTTCAACATCTACTACCACGTGAAACAAACCAGAAACCAAATATTATTCTAAGTAGATTATTTGCATAACGATAAAATTACTATGAGCAGCTTACCATTTTTTGTAACTATTCCCTAGAATTGAGAGGAACTATATAAAACATCAAAATATTCTTCCACTGAGCACTTTCTTCAGTGGAAGCACAATGAAGTTAATCCTAGTAGTTTTTTTCATGGGGAGGAAGAGAGTGGCTTATTGGAGTGTTCAGCTCTATCTAAATGGGATCCCAATGAACAAAAGGAGTTAGAGGTGATCCAAGAAGTTGATGAGGGAGAGGTTCGGGGATCAGAGGTGAAAATTTTGAAATGGGTATGTAGCCTGATGAAAAGTTTCTATAGAGTTGTGGCTTTTTCTATTGTTAAGCACGAAGATCAATGTCTGGCTTTGTTTCGTCTCCTTGAACAAGATTGCATTGATGTTGTAAACATTGGGACTTTTAAAGGAATTGTGAACTTAAGGTAGAAAGGACTTAGGGAACTTAAAGGTTTGATTTCTTCAATTAATTATGATGGGGGCATATAAGGGGAGGAACAGAGATTCTTTAGAAGGTACGGGGGTGATTACCAGTCTTAAATGAGTTTATAGCTTTTATCTTGGAATGTTAGGGGATTAAACAATCCTCAGAAGCGAGAGGTATGTAAAAATCTTCTCGAGGAGTGGAAGTGTGATATTGTTTGCAATTAGAAAACTAAGTTGTCTTCTATAAACTCTTCTGTTGTTCGAAGCCTTTGGGGCAGTCTGTTCCTAGATTGGGTTGCTCTGGATGCAGTCAACACTGCAGGGGGGGTATTACCGGTTTGGGACAAGAGAGTTTATGAAAAAGTTGATTGTGCTATTTGTCAGTTTTCTGTTAATGTTTTACTGAAGGGGGTTGTAGATGATTTTGTATGGGCATGTTCAAGAGTGTATGGTCCTAATGATGATAGTCAGCGGGGTGCTCTGTGGGAGGATTTCAATATCATTCGATATCCGAATGAGAGATTTGGTTGTGAGGCTTTTAGTCTATGCACTCTAGGTGGAATACAAAATGGTGTGTGATTGAGGATTTCAATATCATTCAATATCCGAATGAAAGATTTGGTTGTGAGGCTTTTAGTCTAACTATGTTTGCTTTTTCAAACTTCATTAAGGCTAATTACCTTGTGGACTTACCTCTTGAAGGGGCTTTGTTTACTTGGTTTGGAGATTGGGGATAGATTGTATGTCAAGAATTGATAGAACCTTGGCATCAGTGGATTGGGTAGATCATTTTGGAAACGTGTCTCAAAGGGTACTCCCTCATGTAGTTTTTGATCATTGCCCACTTTTGGTGGAGGCTGGTAGTGTTAATAAAGGTCGAAGTGCCTTTAAGTTTTGAGAATATGTGGTTGAAAGAAGAGGGTTTTGTAGAAAGAGTTCGACAATGGTGGAATGGATATTGCTTTTTGGGTTCTCCAAGCTTTATTCTGGCTCGTAATTTAAAAGCTCTTAAAGAAGACTTGAAAAAGTGGAATAAGGAGGAATTTGGGGATTTGGCCTTTAGGAAGAAATGTCTTTTATCTAAATTGTTGGATTTGGATGCTAGGAGGACTTGTCAGGTCTTTCGCAAGAGGAACAAACTCATCGTATTCAGATTAAAGGTGAGATTGCAAATCTAGCCTCTTTGGAGGAGATTTCTTGGAGACAAAAGTCCTGGATATTATTTGTGAAGGAAGGGGACAATAATATTCATTTTTTTTTCATTGGGTAGCAAACTCCCATAGAAGAGCTAATCATATTCGAGGTATAGAGGTGGATGGTGTCCTCTATGAGGATGGGGAAGAGGTGCGGTCTAAGGTGGTTCATTTTTTTCAGAGTTTGTACACTGTGCCAGATACTTGGCATCCTTCTATGGACGGACTAGAGTTTGCTAGAATTGAGGAGGATGAGCGGCTTGATCTAGAGAGAGATTTTTCTAAGGAGGAAGTGGTAAAGGTTCTTCAAAAGAAGGAGGGTGATAAAGCCCCAGGTCTTGACGGTTTCACTATGGCATTTTTTCAAAAATGCTGGAGTGTAGTGGAAAAAGATGTTATGGCATTTTTTGATCATTTCCATAGGAGCTCAGAGTTTGAATGGTCTTTGAATGCTTCTTTTATATCTTTGATTCCCAAGAAAAATAATGCATTGAATATCAAAGATTTTCGGCCTATCAGCTTAGTGGGCAGTGTGTTTAAGTTATTGTCTAAGGTTTTGGCTAACAGATTGAGGTTGGTGCTAGATACACTCATTTTGGAGTCGCAAAATTCTTTTGTTGGTGGCAGACAGATTTTGGATTCAATGCTTATTGCTAATGAATGTTTAGACAGTAGACTGAAGTGTCGTACTCCGGGGGTGGTGTGTAAGTTAGACATTGAGAAAGCATATGATCATGTGAATTGGGACACTTTGTTCTATCTGATGGAGAGGATGAGTTTTGGGGGTAGATGGAGGAGATGGCTAAAGATTTGTATTACTACCGTTTGCTTCTCAATTTTGGTTAATGGATCTCTTGTTGGTTTCTTTGGTAGCTCTAGGGGTCTAAGACAAGGTGATCCATTGTCTCCCCTTCTCTTTCTTTTGATCATGGAGGTTTTAAGTCGTATCTTGAAGAAAACTAAGGATGGTGGTCTCATTCAGGGTTTTCATGTGGGTCCTATTAATTCTATTGGTATCCATATTTCTCACCTATTATTTGCTGATGACACCATCCTTTTCTGTGATGTCTTTAGAGAGCAAATCCTTTCCATTAGGTTGGTTTTAACTTGTTTTCAAGCTTTTACTGGTTTGAAGGTGAATGTGGGAAAAAGTGAAATTGTCTCTATTGGGGAGGTGAGCAACATTCAGACTTTGGCTAATATTCTTCAATGCAGGGTGGGCAGTTTGCCTATGATTTACTTGGGTATGCCATTGGGAACTTTGTATAAAACAGCCTCTATTTGGAATCCAATTCTTGAGAGGATAGAAAAGAAGCTTTTGGGTTGGAAGCGGCTTTATTTGTCAAAGGGTGGTAGACTCATTTTGTTGAAAAGTACCCTTTCAAGCCTTCCGACTTGTTACCTTTCCTTTTTTACTATCCCTAAAGTTGTGGCGACTAGATTGGAACGTATTCAGAGGAATTTTTTGTGGGGTTCTTCAGTTGAGTGTTTCAAATATCCATTGGTGGCTTGGGAAAAAGGTTTGCTTACTGCGTGAGTTGGGTGGTTTGGGAATTTGGAATTTGGTGTCTCTTAATCAAGCCTTATTAGGGAAATGGCTTTGGAGGTATGGCCATGAAATCACTCATATGTGGCGGAGGGCCATAGCCATGAAATATAGGGAGGGGAAAGGGGGTTGGTGCACTAGAGTCTTTAGAAGAGCTAATGGGTGTGGTTTATGGCGGAGTATTAGTGAAGGGTGAGAAAGTTTTTCTAAGCATTTGTCTTTTGTGGTAAGGGATGGTTCTCGTATTCTTTTTTGGCATGATAAGTGGACTGGGGATGATTCTCTTAAAACTCTTTATCCACAATTATTTATGTGCTCAGCCAATAAGGAAGCTTGTATTTCTAAAGTGTTAAGCCCTCCAGTGGGTGATAATTACAGAGTGTGGAGTTTAAGATTTTATAGGGAATTCAATGATTGGGAGTTAGCGGCTTCCTACTCCCTACTTCATTTCATCTAAACCCGAATTCCTAGGGGTGGAGGGTGTAATAGTCTTTGTTGGGGTCTTAATGGAAGTGGGAAGTTTGATATTCAGTCTTTTTATCATAAGATTCAAAATGCAACTCCTACTTTCCCTTGGAAGGGCATTTGGAAAGTTAAGGTTCCTAAAAGGGTGGCATTCTTTATGTGGACAGCAGCTCATGGTCAGATTCTAACTTTAAATAACCTTATGCTTCGTGGTCGTCTTTTGGCAAATCGTTGTTGTATGTGCTGTTGTAATGCGGAATCTGTGGATCACCTGTTACTTTTTTGCCCGATAGCTCATTCTTTGTGGACGTATATGCTTCGGTTGTTTAGGATCGATTGGGTCATTCTAGGTTTAGTTGTGGACTTATTATTTTGTTGGTATCATTGGCTTGGGAAGCATAATTCTGATATTTGGGATTTGGTTTTAAGCTATTTAATGTGGACCATTTGGACTGAACGGAATCACCGTTCTTTTGGGGATAATGGGAAAACTGTGGTTCAGTTATTAGATTTATGCCAACAGACCCTCTTTGATTGGACTTGGTGTTGGGATCTCTCAGATTGTTCTGCCCTTATGGATTTCCTTTTGTCTATTAGAATAGTTTAGTGGCTACTTGTGTCTTTTTGTTTCTTATTATTCTTTTTTCACTACCGCGAACTCTTTGTATTTTTCTTGCTATTCCTTCATTAATAATATTTTCTTCTTACTTATAAAAAAAAAAGAAATATATTGATGAGCTTAATCTGTATTAGATCTACACAAAGGGACATAAAAGATGAAAGATGCCCAATTCTGAAATTATGAGTTCTCATTGGCTTCTTTGCTATTTATTATGATTGTGAAGTGGTAATAGCATTTTCCAGTTGGCCTCATGATTTTAAATAAATAAAATTTTACTTGTTGAGATATAAAAAATGAATTAGAATATTTATCCTGCAATCTTCTATGTCCTATTGTATATCTTGTGTTTGTCCTATTGCATATCTGAGGTGTTTAATATATATATATATATATATATATATATATATATATAATCTGTTGGTATATTTTATTTGCTTTGATTAACTGTTAATTTATTTATTTATGCATTGTTAATCACCTAGGGTCTTAAACAATATTTTTTAATGATAGTACAGATTCTTCAACATACATTTTTCCTATTTTTTCTCTACGAACATGACTATCCTTTTTCTTTTCCATCTCATAGGCATTTCATCAAACATAGGGATGGCAATTTCTGCCCGACCCGCGGATACCCGGCCCAGCCTGATTAAAAATAGGGTTAGGTTTGGGTTTAAAAAAAAACCCGAAGTGGGTTTGGGTTTTTACAAAAACCCAGCCCGACCCAGTTATATATATATAGTTATAACCCTAAAATACCTCACCTCACACTCACAATCTCTTCAGCCACCTCTCGTCTCTTTCTCTTCAGCTCACCACTCTGACTCACTCTCCTCTCCCACTCTCACTCACTTTCCTCTCATGTCTCGCGTCGTCAACCATCGAATGTCAGCCGCCCCTCTCTCATGCTCTCAACCTCTTGGTCTCACTCTCTTTGCTAAAGAAGACGAAGACGAAAATCTAATATTCTCGCTGCAAAGCCTCTCTGATCTCCCAGTTTCGTTCAATATTGCTCCCTATATTTGCTTTGCACTGAGTTTAGTGATAGCTGAAGCCAACGACCACAACCATGGTGATTTACGGCAATGGTTTTTGATGTTCTTCTTCCATTTTTTCTTTATTTGATTAGTGGGTTTGGGGATTTATATTCTCTTTGTTTAACCTGTGAGTTTGGGGATTTAGATTTGGTTGTTAAGATTTGATGTTCTTTGCATGTGTTTGTTTTAGATTTTGATTTCAAATGTATTTAGTTTCTGTGAATAGTTTGATTTCAAATGTATTTGGTTTCTGTAAACAGGAAATCTGAATGGGTATGGTGGATTTGATTTGAGATTTACTTGGATTTGTTGTTTGTGCTGTTGTGATTCTTTTTCTCAGGAAAACATAAATTTTTTTTATTGATTGGGCCATTGTTAGGGGCTGAAGATTGGGCCCTGAAGTGGCCTAGCTGGGCGGGTTTGGGCCCAGGAAAAAAAATCCGTTTAATAAACGGGCCAGGTTCGGGCCGCGGGTCCTAGCCCACAGGTCGGGTCCAGGTATGAAAAAACCCGGCTCATTGCCATTCCTAATCAAACACTTAAAAACATAGTAACCATAAACTAACTACTTATCAGAGATGAATTCTCCTAAATTACCTGGCAACTGGTTCTAGTGGATAGAGTCAATTGCCCATAGGTTTTACTGGCTCAAGGGAGTCCAAACGACTCCTCTTTAGAAAGGTTCCATACCTTATGAAAAAAAAAATAGAGTTATGAAGTTTGGATTGTCTTCAACTTCGAAATAAAGACAAAGCCATTTTGCTTGGAAGCAATCCATAATAAAAGAGACATAATTAAATTTTTTTTTTTTTTAAATCCCACTTAATATTCCAATGTTTTAAACATAATTGAAATCAATAAAAAAAATGACAAAAGAGATAGAGATTTGTGACTTTTAATAATAAGAATTGCAGAATGGTTTGCTACTCTAAAAGGGACCCTTTTTGTCAGCACCTAAACCCAAAAGGGCCAAAACCATTCCCCTCGGTTAAGAGAGAGAGAGCATTTTCTGAAGGGTTAAAAATCCTCTCTTTGATTTTTTAGGGGCAGTGGCGACTGAACTGGCATGAAGAACTAGTTGGGTTCGGTAAGTATTGAGAGGAGAGGAAGATCTGAGAAAGGAGGAGAGTCAGAGGTGTTAAAGAGCTTAAGGAAGCTGCAAACTGTGGAGGCATTAAAGACTATTAAAAAAACTCTTCTACAACCACACTTTGACATAACTTGATGACATGTGTTATTGTGATTAGTGAGCCATCACTTTCATATAAGTCCACAACTTTTTCTTTGCCATTCACGATCATATAGGATTGTGGCAAAAAAAATTATGTCCATAGAATTTAAAAAAAAAAAAAAAAAAACTAATGGTAGTATCATTCGTGGCCTCGGTTTTTATATGTAGTATTGATGTGAATCTGTCTCTTGTCAATATCATTTAGAATCTTGTTGTTAACCCATCCAAAAACAATGAATAGAACATAGTAAAAACAATGCCACTTATAGGCAGGTTAACAGAAAATGTGACACAGCTTTTTGTTTGGAATAAGCACATTGACATCTTTACAATATTCATGATGTTAATTACAAGTTCTAAAATTTGAGAGAACAATTTAGAAGCACTCCAAATTTAAAGGATATAAAATTGCATCATTTTGATTGTAACAGGCAAATCATTCTTGCATAAAACAGTATTAGCATGTGCTTGAAGTCCTGTTAGCTACACTCAACCTATCCCAACTGAGGGTAAAGTCTCCCACGCACAATTCTTGTTCTCGCTTCAAAAGAAAGAGAATTTTTCCCCCTTAAAAAATTAATAAAGGGGAAAAAGAAAGCTCAATCATACTTGAGAAAACACTGGGAGGGGGGCCAAGCTGTCTGTAGAGAGGGAAAATTCCCGACCTATCACAAGCTGACACGTCACACTACCAAGTTCACAAAATACAGCCAATTACAAAGCGCCACATACTGCTGCTAGGTTTTACTATCACTATTCAGAAACCAATAGAAATTTGCCAAGTGTCATGCAAGAACCAATCACGCCTCGCACGTGTAAGCGATGACATAAGCGGACCAATCAGACTGTGACATGTGTCACCAATCAGACTCCACCACGTGTCGCTCATCCACCCCAAAACTCCTATAAATAGAAGCCTTCCTGAGACATTTAGGAGGGCACCAAGCCATTTGAAGCACAAGCAACATCAGAGAGGATTCAGAAGTACTGAAGCTCTGCTGGAATCAAGCCCTGAAGCCTCCAGGAACTTCAAGAACTTCAAACTCAAAATCGAAGAACATTTGAAGCAGAATCATCCAAACTATCTGCCTAGATCCTAAAGTTTGCTAGAATCAAGCTCAAAAGCCTCCAGAAACACCAACAAATCACAAATCAACGAAGCTCTACGGATTTAAGCCTCTAAAGCACTGAAGAACTTCCACCACAAACCTTCAAAGACGAAGAACGCACCAAGAACATGAAGAACATACGAAGAACGTGAAGAACAAAGGATTTCTAACAAGCTCATAGCCAGAGATTCATTGTAATTCCGTTTCAACAATCTTCGATCCATCCCTCAACCAAATTGAAGGATACTTTGTGTTCAAGTCAAAATCACATTACCATAAATCCAATCAACAAATCTTTCAAGGAGATCGAATCAGAGGATCACTCTTTTGTAATCACAGAGAATTGTACCGCACAATCATCAATACAAATTCGCATTTGTGAAACTATTTTACTTGTTTGATTTATTTCGAACAGAGAAATTTAGTCGTCTACATATTCTGGCACGCCCAGTGGGACCTTTCTACCTCTCATCTCATTCTCCTTCAAAGAAAGAAATCTTCATCATCTTGCTATTAACTTCAATGGCCTCTAGCAAGAACATTCAAGCTTCAACAATAGCTACTTCAATTAGACTTGGTACAGCTACCACCAACAACTGCATTGGTGTAATCAATTGTAGCCAACCTAAAGCAAACAATGAACTTCAATCTCAATCAACCAAGGAAGCCAAGGTCTAGACAATCATCTCCTTAGACCCTCTTACAAGAAACAAGGTCATCAACAAGGACATCTCCACCTTGGAACACCTCAAGTATGGAGGCAAATCCCCTTCTTCCTTCACAAGAAGTTGGTCGCACGATTTCTCTCTCATTAAAGGGAACCCAAAAAATGAGATTTCACATGCTCACTTCAATTCACTTCCTTCTTTATCATCCTGGGAAGTTGTGTCAGTCATGATGACTAACACCTCTACCATGGAAGAAAAGATGGTTGAAATGGAACAAAGGGTCGTCCTTCTCACAAAAGCACTTGAAGATAAGGACCTCCAGATTGCAACTTTAATGAACAAACTCGAAGTACAAGATCTTGGTGAATCAAGCCATGGTCATAAATTCGCATCTGCAAAGGATGACGAAGGGAGAGAAATTGAAAACACTCCCCAACGAGAACAATCTACTTCGGTTGCTTCGTTGTCAGTCCAACAATTACAAGACATGATAACAAATACCATCCGAGCACAATATGGAGGTTCTTTTACAAGTTCTCTCACATATTCAAAACCCTACACAAAGCGCATCAACAACATGAGGATGCCAAATAGGTATCAACCCCCCAAGTTCTTGCAGTTTGATGGCAATGGAAATCCTAAGCAACACATTGCTCACTTTGTAGAAACTTGTGAGAACGCAGGGACTCAAGGAGGCCTTCTTGTAAAGCAATTTGTCCGTTCCCTCAAGGGAAATGCCTTTGATTGGTATACAGACTTAGAACCTGAGTTAATCGATAGTTGGCAACAACTCGAAAGAGAGTTTCTTGACCGATTCTATAGCACGCGTCGTACGGTGAGCATGATGGAGCTTACTAATACCAAGCAATGGGAAAATGAGCCGGTGGTCGATTATATCAATCGATGGCGTTCTTTGAGCTTGGATTGCAAGGATAGACTTTCTGAAATATCTGCTGTAGCGATGTGCATCCAGGGCATGCATTGGGGACTTCTTTACATCCTCCAAGGGATAAAGCCCCGAACATTTGAAGAGCTAGCAACTCGTGCACATGACATGGAGCTGAGCATTGCTAGCCATGGAAATACAAAACCTTCCATACTTGAGGACAACACAAAGGAAGTAAGGAGGAATGACAGGAATGCAAAAAGCAATCTCAAAGACTCAATGGTTGTTAACACTGTCGAAGTCAAGGTTCCAAGAAGAGGAGCCAAGGCAAATGAAAAACAGCTTGAAGGATGGCGAAAGAACGAAGTGCGTCGCCTGACTTTTAAGGAACGTGAGCAAAAAGCATATCCGTTCCTTAATGAAGATGTGCCAAGCATCTTAGAACAACTATTGCAATTGAAGCTGATTGAATTGCAAGAATACAAGCAACCAGAAGACATAGGGAAAGTTGATGACCCTAACTACTGCAAATATCATCACATCATTGGCCACCCAATCCAAAAATGCTTCGTCTTCAAAGAACAAATCATGAAGCTTGCCAAAGAAAACAAGATTAATCTAGACTTCAATGAAGTTGTCAGGTC
Source organism: Quercus aquifolioides (assembly GCA_019022515.1). Taxonomy (NCBI): domain Eukaryota; kingdom Viridiplantae; phylum Streptophyta; class Magnoliopsida; order Fagales; family Fagaceae; genus Quercus; species Quercus aquifolioides. Next base: position 27,626,628 of record CM032333.1, on the reverse strand, counting down.
AAACTATGTGACCGTTGCTTGTGATGTACTTCCAACTCTCAAGCAGGGGGCAAACACCAACGAAGCTTACAAATTGATTGACAATGATGGCATGAGGATCAGCCCCATTAATGGGAAGTTCCTCAAACACTTCTACGCTTAAAAATCGAGGATTGCTCCTCGGTAAGAGCTTAAACTACCCACTGCAGCGCTGCAAGGGTATATGATGTCTTCCCAATACCTTTGACAGCGTACCAATAAGGAGAAATTAATCCTACTCTGTGTCACCAATTGCTAGTGTGGCGTAGTGGTTGGATGCCCATGTCGCCCTTGAGGGGTCTCGGGTTCGATTAGTGGTGATACCCACTATTACACACTGAGCCCTCCTTTTTGCCAAAAAAAAAAAACAACAACAACAACAACAAAAATAAATCTTTTGAACTACGTAATGACTTGATTCCTTTCCGGGGTACGTAAGCAACTTGATATCATTTACTAAGTTCAGTCACATGAAAAAGAAGAAGGACTGCCAGTCTAGCTTAAGGAATTTTTCAAAGGTCGTCAATATGCTTTTAAGATCCCTTTAATTGGCAGGCGTTGCTTAGGATTAGTCAATTGCTCACTACATGATGCTCAAAGATCACTGTGGTAGAAAATGATAGCTGCAAAGAATTGGTGTTACTTGGCTTTCCTTGAACTAATGATAAACATAAGTTAGTTCTTGGTTGTGGAGTAAAATAAAATCTTCAACCTCTTTTGCAAGAAATGAAGTCTGCATGGCATTGCCCATCTTCTATGGACATTCTCCCACGTTTCTGAAGTATGCTTTGCATCACTTATCTCCTGGGGGCATCTTCTTGTACCTTGCAAGTCTGAGCTACATTGTCTCTCTTCTAGGATGTGTCACTTCATAACTCTGAAATTTGAACCACATCATCTCCCTTCTAAGTGGTGTCGTTTTACATCATGTCTCTGAAATCTGGATGACGTCAACTTCCTCCAGAATGATGATAGATTATATAACTGAAGTCAGGATTGCATCATCTCTCCTCTATGGGCAAGTTCATGCAATTTCGAATTCTTGGTGGCATGTTCTGACATCTTCAAAGTATTGGCATCATTCTTTCCCTCATCTTCAAGGTTTTGTTGGCCTTTCCTTGCATCTTCAACGTCTTGTTAGCATCTTTGAGATCTTGATGTCTGGCTACAGTGCTATGCACCCTCGATGTCTGAGTTATGTTGCCTCTGAAAATTGATGTTGTCATAGCTTTATGGCAGATATTGGTGCAACTTCAATGCAAGTGCAAGTGCTAATGAGGAGTGTTGGCGTGGCTTCATGATAAAAATGAATGTTGGCATGGCTTCGGTGCAAATAAAGTGTTGACGTGGCTTCATGCTAAAGATGAGCGTTGGCACGGCTTCGATGCAAATAAAGTGTTGACGTGGCTTCATGGCAAAGATGAATGTTGGCATCTCTGAAATTTTGATGTTTGGCTATAGTGTTATGCACCCTCGATGTCTGAGCTATGTTGCGTCTGAATATTGGTGCAAATTCAATGCGAGTGCAAATGCTAATGTGAAGTGTTGATGTGGCTTCATGGCAAAGATGAGTGTTGGCACGACTTTGGTATGAATGAAGTGTTGACGTTGCTTCGTGGCAAAGATGAATGATGACACAGCTTCGGTATGAATGAAGTGTTTACGTTGCTTCATGGTAAAGACTCTTGATGTGGCTACATTGCAAAGACTCTTGAGATGGCTACATTGAAAAGACAAGTGTTGGTGCAGCTTAATTGCCAAGAAAAGCATGCTGCATAACAAAAACAAGCAACAATAAAGAACTTGTCAGAAGGAAATCTCATGGCACGTCAAAAAATAAAAAAAAATAAAAAAATAAAAAAAAATAAATAAATAAAATGAGAGAGCTTCAATTTTAATCTCTAGCCTGTCAAAAAAAGAAAAGAAAGAAAGAAGGTTAGTACAAACCAAGCATGTGGAAAAAAAAGGAGATTTCTCTATGTATCATACTACCCATGGAGACTGCTTGTACAAATTAATGCATGCCCCGAGTGGCTTTATATAGGGATCTTAAGAAGCTAACAGACAAAAAAGAAAGAGGAAAAATGCTGCCACCAATGTTTAAGGTCAGACTTTGCAACTCAAATGCACTCAAAGTCAAAGAAAACTGCACCAACCCTTGAGACTAGCAGAGACTCAGTAATTACCTGGAATCATTCCCGGCCTAGGTTGTCAAACAATATCAGAATGGCCACCGCCAAAGTAGACCAAAATGGTAACAATTCCAGCAATGCCAGCCGTCTCCTCTTCCAGATTTCTAAAACTTCTGACAAGATTTCGCAAAAATCAACCCACAGAAATCTTCTAAGGACTTCGAACAACAAGACCAAAAAAGGTCGTCCACAGTGGAGCCATAACGCGCCACCACGCGCCGCCACGAAGTCCCACATCTCGCGGATTTCTCATTCAAATCTGCACAAATCTGAGACAATTTTTACAAAACCGATGCCACCACTCAATCCAGCGGGCCTCGATCTACAATACTTGAAAATTTCAGGCCCAAACGATCAGCCACACGACACCACGTGCCGCCACAAACTCGCGGTAACCAACTGTTTAATTTCTCAAAACTGTGAAAATCTGTTCACAATTTCAGAAAACAGACAATACCAAGAGATTCTACGGCCTCAGATCTACAAAACCCAAGAATTTCGAGACCAAAAACGGGGCCACGCGCCTCCACGCGCCACCTGAAGATCCGTCGGTCACAGTCTCAGTTTCACGCGCTCCTACGCGCCGCCATCATCGGTCACGCTCTAACACGCGCCATGACGTCACCAATGACGTCATCTCCACTGACCGACCCGCAAATCTGACCCGTTTGACCCAGACCGACCCGAAAATCTGACCCGGTCCGAATTGCCGTAAAAAAGAAGAAAAAGAAAAAGAAAAAGAAAAATGCTTTAACGCAGTCGAACTTTGACTTTAACCAAAAAGTCAAAATTTTCAAAACGGACCTGTCCCACTCAGTTTTTCGAGTACAGTCCAAATTTGGGATCCGTTTCTTCATGTGAAACTCGAAAATTGCGCAAACGTCCAATTTCCAGAAAGTTGACTTTTTCACAAATTTTGACTGAAAGTCAAATTTTTTAAGAATGACCTATCTTGCTCAATTTTTCGCATACATTCCAATTTTGGAGCCCGTTCTGTCATTTGAGACTCAAAAAAATGGCAAAATGACTCAATTCCAAGATAGTTGACTTTTATGTTGAAGTCGACCTAAAGTCAAGATTTTCCAGCCAGACTTGTCTTGCTCTATTTTTTGCAACTTGGAAACCACCTATGTGACACACTTCTCCAAAGTACTAACAGTGTCCGAAATTTAAGCTCCCAAGATCAAAATTTGAGATTCATCCACTTGGTCTAGATTCCCTCAGGGTTATTCTCCAGACTTCATCAGGACTTCCCTTCCAAAGTACAAATGAACTCTCACAAGTGTGTCTTGAACTTGAAATTACATTGGGTCACCAATTCAGCTTACCATTCCTGTTCGGTGCCTACCAGTCTTCAACCTACCATTCCCCTTTCGATGCCAAACATTCCCACCTACCATTCGACACCTACCAGTCGGGAATCTACCATTCTCACCAAAAATTCTCAACCGCCATTCTCAACTACCCATCTACCATTCTTCGTCTCTCCACTATAAATAGAAGGGTCGGATTCATCAAGAGCTCATCAAGAAAAATACACTGAGTCATGAAATGAAGATTTGCTTCTTTCAAATTTTCAAGTCCTCCTTCTCACAGCCATTTCTCACCATGGCCTTATCATTCTCAACACCTAGCAACCAATATTGCTTCATAATCAGTTTGAAATCAACCCTCTCATGGTTCGTTAGAAACTCTCTTCACAACATCATTGTAGTTTTGAGATCCAAACAAATTTTGTTTCTCCACTTAACGACCACCTTTGTCCATAAAATTATTCATAACAAGGTCTGCATCGTCCTTCCATGCTTCTGTGGATTTGGTTGGCCAGGAAATCCAAGTCCGGCAGGGACACCGGTTCCTAACCTCAGGTCTCCCGTAGTCTCTTTCCAATTGTTTGGCTTTCCAACAGAAGCAGTGGTTCGGAACAAACAGCAACTTGGCTGGTTTCTAAGACCATTATCACAAGTTAGCTCCATCTTTCATTTTTCTGTGCTTTTCCAACAAGTAGCAGTAAGTGAAGATGGTAAAAAGTGTTGGGGTATCCTACAAATTGTCTTTCATCCAACACTTGAAACAACCTTCAAGGCACCAGCTCATCAGAGTTCAGCCTTTGGAGCCAGTAAATGGTTACCAGAGCCTTATTCCATGTCCCCACCACTATGGGACTTAAAGGTCATCGTTGCTGGTACCTCAAAACACACTTTCTGGAATTACTCCAACTTAAATTTAGCTTGAAGTATTTTAGAAGGTACTCTTCTGAAATTACTTCAACTTAACGTCTGTCGGCATAGTCCCATCACGCATGCACATTCTACGACTTGCTGTCAGACCCCATGCAAACATATAGTCAGTCCCATATTTAAAGGTGTACTTCATAGAAACATCTACACCAGAGAGTCCTCAATGTACAGGGCCAGCACCATGGTGGCGTGTGTTTCACCCATTCACTTTGCTTCATCCCCGTCTTCTTCACCACCCTCATCAGCATCCCCAGAATCCATAAGCTTCTGAAATTACCTCAACTTAACTTGAGTGAAACAATTACACATGTGCATTCAACCACTTTTCCACATGGCCTCGCCGTAATCCGAAGTATACTCTTCTGAGATGACTTCACCAGGGGTTCTTAAAAACACAAGGCTAGCCCCATGACTCTACATGTTGTACCCAGCCACCATCCTTGCGTCTTCCCCATCTTCTACACCCTATGATCGCCGCCAATGATCCGAAAACACTCTTCTGAAGTTACTTCAACTTAACCTCTACTGAGAAGGCTCGGTCATGCAAGTACATTCAAATACAGGCAGACCCCTTTTTGGTCTCATCAAAGCCTTTCATATGGGTGGGTCTACTCCTCAGAAATTATCTCATCCTGCTAAAAGCTCCACCACCTTCAATTACTTCATTTGAAGAGCCAAGTGTAAAAATTTGTTTTCAAAACTCATTCTCACACCACACTCTGAAACTGTGTGCGTGAACGAGTCTCGAGGGGGCATTTGTAGAGAGGGAAAATTCCCGACCTATCACAAGCTGACACGTCACACTACCAAGTTCACAAAATACAACCAATTACAAAGCGCCACATACTGCTGCTAGGTTTTACTATCACTATTCAGAAACCAATAGAAATTTGCCAAGTGTCATGCAAGAACCAATCAGCCTCGCACGTGTAAGCAATGACATAAGCGGACCAATCAGACTGTGACATGTGTCACCAATCAGACTCCGCCACGTGTCGTTCATCCACTCCAAAACTCCTATAAATAGAAGCCTTCCTGAGACATTTAGGAGGGCACCAAGCCATCTGAAGCACAAGCAACATCAGAGAGGATTCAGAAGTACTGAAGCTCTGCTGGAATCAAGCCCTGAAGCCTCCAGGAACTTCAAGTACTTCAAACTCAAAATCGAAGAACATTTGAAGCAGAATCATCCAAACTATCTGCCTAGATCCTAAAGTTTGCTGGAATCAAGCTCAAAAGCCTCCAGAAACACCAAAAAATCACAAATCAACGAAGTTCTACGGATTCAAGCCTCTAAAGCATTGAAGAACTTCCACCACAAACCTTCAAAGATGAAGAACGCACCAAGAACATGAAGAACATACGAAGAATGTGAAGAACAAAGGATTTCTAACAAGCTCATAGCCAGAGATTCATTGTAATTCCGTTTCAACAATCTTCGATCCATCCCTCAACCAAATTGAAGGATACTTTGTGTTCAAGTCAAAATCACATTACCACAAATCCAATCAACAAATCTTTCAAGGAGATCGAATCAGAGGATCACTCTTTTGTAATCACAGAGAATTGTACCGCACAATCATCAATACAAATTCGCATTTGTGAAACTATTTTACTTGTTTGATTTATTTCGAACAGAGAAATTTAGTCGTCTACACTATCATCACTAATCTATTTAACTAAAAGTGAATATGCTGACTTTAGCCTGATTTGGACCAACCTTGAATATGTAGACTATCTAATCATCATTCATCAAGTGCTTAAAGTATAATTTAGTCTACTTAATTGTCTACCTACTGCGTTGTATGCTAGTGCTTACCCTTTAGTACCTCAATAATTCAAAACTACAGTAATATTATATAGTAGTGAGTAAAGTGGATAGGTAAAATTTAATCAGTTTGAAGTTTAGAGCTAGAGCTTTCACAAATTTATCCTAGGACAAAACATGTTTAGTCAAGCAAGAAAAAAACTAAGGTTGAACTGTTGATCAAGATTGGATGCATTCAGTTGACATATATTCAATGACATGGGAGAAAGTAGTTCGAGAAGAATGGCAGGTGAAGAACATGTTTCATGCTATTTGTACCACAGATATGTTTGACTAGGCTAGCTTCATGCATGACTAAACACCCATAGTGTAATGCCCCAAAACGATAAGCAATAAAAGTCTATTCAATCTAAATAATCCATAAAAATATTAAATAAAAGCAATCAACAACCTAAAATCTCATCACAAATGTCAGAGCTCTAATCTACCAAAGATAAAATATCCTCAAAAAAATTCTCTAGTACAATGTTTAATACCATAAAATTAATAATAAAATCCTCAGTTCCACAAAATAATTTGTAATTGTTGTCTTCCAAGAATTTCTACTCTAATGATCTCTCTAATGTATCTGTAAGGGGGAATAAAGGGGGAGGGGGGGGGGGGGGAGGGGTGAGATAACTCAATAAATGAAATTCACTAACATTGGGGCATGGGAACAAACCTTTCAAATAAATAATTCTTACAACAAATTCATAACTTGTAACTCATCAATATTTTATCATCAAATATTTCATATAAAAAATATCTTTATATTGTGAGCCATCATAATATATATATATATATATATATATCAATACTATCATATAAACAATTTCCTAGGTTTTTCTCGTGATCAACGTTTACGCCTCATTGATAGGGTTATGCTGCCTCCTTTGTTAGGACATATGTGATTCAATGTTAGGAACATATGTCAATATTTTATGTAATTGGCTAATCCTTTGACAAAATGCATTTTACTTGTAATTGGGTAGATCCAGGATGTGTTTAATACTTCAAGGAACAAGGTTTCAAGTTCAAGTGTTAAAACTATGCAAGTCTGTCCAAGAAACAAGTGAGAAAATGCTAGATTTTAAAGCTTGACAGCTAGCTCGACAGCTAGCATCTATCGAGATTTAAAAGCTGCTGAAGCTCGATGCTCGACAGTTAGCTCGATAGATAGCTATCTATCAAAGTTTATGAAAAACAGATTTTTCAGTTCTGTTTTGCATCCAATCTGTGGGTATATGTTTGGGTTTTTTTTTTTTTTTTCACAATCCTAAACATATATAAGAATTATTTTAAGGGTTGTCTAGGGTTACGTAAGTGTGAAGCAAAGTTTTGTTCATGCAAATTGTGACCGGAGACAGAATTTGCACTAGTTCATTTTTCTCATGAAGAAGCTGCTGTGTTTGTACACCGTAGGGTTTTGTGACCAAGGAGCTTCTTGATCTTCACCGTGTGATGAACTGAAGAATTTTGCAACTAACATTTTTCTCAAGTTGGTGATTAAGTTGCGTACTGGGAGCTGTGCATTGAAAAGAGAGATTGTCACTACAGAACAAGTTCAATTGGGTATTGGGGTAAGGGTTCAACTGTAGGTTGGTATAAGGTACTGAGATTTTTTTACTTGTAACTGCTTGTTGTGATAATAGTGGATTCTCGGAAGTGGTGACTTTAAAATCACCCAGTGGGGTTTTTGACGTGTAGGTTTTCCTCATTCGAAAACAAATCACCGTGTCAATTTAATTTTCGCTGCATATTTACTTAGTTGGTGATTTGTTTGTGCTACCACGCGTTTTGTATGTTAATCTGATTAATTAATCAACTTGGCTAATTAATTGGTTAATCTATCACAAGGGATCAATACATTCTTGGCCTATCACCTTTTTAGGACTAGAACCTCCTTTTCATCCATTTTCTTAAGGAAGGCTCCTTTGTAACTTAAAGGTGCACTCCCTTATTAAGGAGCTTCCTTTTTAGATCCTCAATAGTATACTCTCTTGCTAAGGAGCTATCAAATGTGTACTGTCCTATTTTCTGGGACCATCCCTTGCTAAGGACTAGTTGCAGTATGATTGTTCCTTACTAAGGACTAAATAAAATACTGAGCTTTTAATCATGACTTGCCATAAGTTTTCAAAACACATTCAATATGCTCACAAAATAATCCATTCATAATTCTTAAAAATATAAAGATATATTCATGCATACAATTTTAAATAAATTTAGGTTGTCTCACAAGTTTTTCATAAAATGAATAATCAATGTGTACATCAAACATTTATAAAATATCAATTTATATATAGATTATCAACATATTTATTTGATATAAAATAGTTTAATAATCAACACTGTTTTGGGGAAACCCCCAAAATTAGTTGATAGGCCAATAATGTATTGACCCCTTGTGATGAATTAATCAATTAATTAGTCAAGTTAATTAATTAATTCAATTAGCATACAATAAGCGTGGTAGCACAAACAAATCACCAACTAAGTCAACATGCAGCAGAAAATAAAGTTGACACGGTGATTTGTTTTTGAATGGGAAAAACCTACACGGCAAAAATTCCACCGGGTGATTTTAAGGTCACCACTCTCGAGAATCCACTATTATCAAAACAAGCGGTTACAAGTAAAGGAATCCCAATACCTTATACTAACCTACAGTTGAACTCTTACCTCAATACTTAATTGGACTTGTTCTGTAGTGACAATCTCTCATTTTCAATGCATGGCTCCCAGTACGTGACTAACCAATTCGATGCGCGGATTCTAGTACGCGGCTTACTCACCAACTTGAGAAAGATGTTGACTGCAAAGTTCTTTAGTTCATCACACGATAAAGATCAAGAAGCTCCTTGGTCACAAAACCCTAGGGTGTACAAACACAGTAGCTTCTTCAAGAGATAGATGAACTAGGGCAAATTCTGTCTCCGGTCATAATTTGCATGAACAAAACTTTGCTTCACACTTGCACAACCCTTGACGACCTATAAAATAATCCTTATATATGTTTAGGGTTGTGAGAAAAGAAGGCTCAAACATATACCAACGGATTGAATTGAAATCAGCTCTGAAAAACTGAATTTTATAAATCTCGATAGATGGCTTATCTTTCGAGCTAGCTGTTGAGCATCGGGTTACAGCAGCTCTTTAAACCTCGATAGATACTAGCTATCGAGCTAACTGTCGAGATTTAAAATCTAGCACTTCTTCACTTGTTTCTTGGACAAACTAGCATGGTTTTAACACTTGAACTTGAAATCTTGTTCCTTGAAGTATTAAACACATTCTAGATCTACCCAAATACAAGTAAAATGCGTTTTGTCAAATGATTAGCCAATTACATAAAATATTGATATATGTTCTTAACATTGACTTACATATGTCCTAACAATCTCCCCCTTTGGCAATCCGTGACAAAACCATAACAAACAAATGAACATATGAGAGAAGTCATAAATCACTCAACTCATATTCACTTGTTGAATACAATAAAATCTATCCTAACACAAACTCTTAAAAAACTTTGCAAGAAGAGAGTTTATGGCAAGAAGACTTTAACAACCTGTATTTCTGAAACACTTTAAACAAAACTCATCAAGGCATCTTAGTGTGAAACAAAAATAATAGATTGCATACAATAAATAAGAAACATGTGTATAAAGAAAGAAAAGAAACAACACATGGAAAGATAGGTGAAATGTGATAACAACATCATCAAATATATATATCAAAGACAAGTACAATGTTTGCTATCACTAAGTGGTCACAAGATCAATGTACAAGAGAAAAGATACAAAAAAAAAAAAAATCTTCACTACATCCCTCATAAACATTCCCCTTAACACAAAAATCTCCTATACTAATCCTCCCCCTATGAGTAAGACTACTCTCATCTCAAAACTACTCCCCCTTTTTGTCACGAGTGACAAAGGGAAAGTACATCAAGTAGACATCTCATTATCACTGGGCGAGCTAGCATCCTCATCCTCATCATCATCGTCGTCGTCGTCGGAGTCATCGTCATCATCCTCGGATGCCGTTGGAGAAGGAGAGGGAGACGCCATGAAGCCACCAAGGCGAGCCCGCTGTCTAGCAATACGGCCGACACAGGTGTTCACCTAACACTACTCATCACTAAGTGTGTCAAGGCGAGCATCCATGCGCTGTAGTTGCACCATGACCACCTTGAGGGTCACACCACCCGCTGATGAAAAAGGTGCAAATGTGGAAGGAGCAAAAGAAGCAGGAGGAGCTACAGTCTCGGTCTGCGTCCGCCTCGGGCGAAGCTGAGCCTTACTTTGTCTAACAGTAGCGGCGTCAATGGCACCCATAAAGGAGAAGTGATCAGACATGGGACAAGGGACAAAAAAATGGCGAATGATCCTCGTGATAGCCGAAGGAAAAATGAGCTTATCACGGGTTGCCGTATCCCTATAGACATCTATAAGGGATAGGATGAAGTGAAAAGGGAAGTCAATGGAAATGTCCTCTAAGAGGGACAACAAAAATCGAGCACGAGACTCTGTGATAGTGTTATAGTGAGATAAGGGATAAAGAATGAATGTCATCACCATGTTCAGGAATCTCGGACCTTTTGCAAAGCCTGAGCAAGGGGTGTTTTGACGACCACCCCAAGAAGAAGGTGTCTCACAGAAGAGAGACGAGAGTTCGTCTTTGGACACAGTCCTCAGACGCTCACAACCAAGGTAGTCAAGATGCTCTACCCTAGGAACGTGTAGTACCTCGGATATAAGACCTGGAGTAACTACAATGCGTATACCCCGAATGCAAGTGACAAACTGGGGTATAGAGTAATCAAATTCGTGCATATTGGAGTAAAACTCCTGAATGATCATGGAAAGACACGTGACCGGGATGCAACACAGTGACTCCCAACCCCTACTGTAGATGACAGTGGGTAGATCAGTATCAAAAAAATCTGATAAGATGACTTGGCGTTCCAAATGAATGCCTCATCTAGAGAAGTTCTTCGAGAAGTCCTTACGGGCCTTCTTATCATGGAACCGAACAGAAGAAGGAGTGGGGTCAGAGGAAGAAGTGGATGCCCCATAACGAAGGATGGAACAAATTTTCGTTTAGGTGCCATGATACAACTAACCAAAAGAAAGAGAGAGAGAGAGAGAGAGAGGCACACACACAGAAAAGCACCAAACACATCAATATATAGGAATATAGAGAAATGAGGGTACATATGCATGAAAATGCATGAACATGTAACATGCAAACCAAAAAAAAATCATGGGCTCAACCCAATCTAAACCTACCAGCACACATCATTGCAACAAAGTAAACACACATCTAAAATGCATGAAACATTGCTATAATGCTGATGTGATGCAATGCATGATATTTTTAAAAACATTTAAACACAAACCCGTCCCAAAATTTCACAAAAACTTCAAATTTTGGAAAAACCGCAAAGTTTTTTTTTTAAAAAAAATCCCGAAAGTTAGGTCAGAAATATGAAATGCATGAAAAAGTGAAAGAAAGAAGATCATACCAGAAGAAGAAAGATCAATCGAGGCTGAAAATCTCTTGGGAATGAAGTTGGAGTGAGAGAGAGGTGTTTGGGAAGGTGAGAGGACGTTTTTTGTCGAGAGAGATCGGGGAGAAATGAAGAAAACATCGCGCGGACCCTATTTATAGGAATTCTAGTTTCTCGATGGATCGAGAGGTATCAAGATCTATCAAGAATTAAAAACGTGTGTTTTAGGCTAAAGGATCTCGATGGATCGAGGTAGCTATCGAGAAACTATCAAGCATTTAGAAAGTTTCTCGATGGATCGAAGTAGCTATTGAGAAGCTGTCGAGAATGCGATAAAAAACAGCTGAAGGGTCTCGATAGATAGCCTAGTTGTCAAGAGGTGTCCAGCAGCTGTCCAGATTGCTTAAAAACAGTTTTTCAAGAAGAGAAAAACACAGATATGAATGCAATCAAGCATGCTATACAACCAAAGATCCAAACAACATTTTAAGCTCTCAAAAATATCTCTCAATAAGAAAAAAAATGTTTAGCACATAGATCCAAAACACACACACACACACTAAACAAGTCTAACCAATTTTATATTTCAAAAACAAGTCAAGACAGTTTAGTGAGCATACATTAACACATGTATTCCTTGTAATTTTCAAATCACATTGTACCTGCACATGTATCAAGAGTAGCAAAGAATATTGCGTGTTATATGTGAAAAACATTGCAAGATTGCATAAATGTCAACAGGTTATGACAATTTGAGATATGAGGAAAATCACTTTAACTCACACACAATCATAACTGTTTGATGGAGACTATCACTTTCGAGGTACATCCTATAACTCTCACATTTCCTAGAAGACACGCTTGCAATCATATATATAAAGCATTTTGATTCTTTTTGCTTTTTATTTTTCTTCGCATATTTTTCTTTTTAATCAAACCATGCATAGACATATAAGAGATAAAAAAGAAATACCCAATGATGTTAAGCATTTGACATTCCATTTTTGCTATGTTGAAGCATACAAATGCCATTTCATGATTGACGGGCAATAGTGGTGAGATGGTTATTTATGCCTCTCTCTTAGAATTTTCTAGTCATTCCCGTCAAAAAGAGTGATACGAGTGTTAAGTACAAGAGATTACTTAACCTTACTCATCACAAACACGAGCCACAAAACTCACTTGCTTAGTTGTGCATAGAGATGCTCATCTAAGCTACAAAATATACAAAACTCAGAAAATTTTGTTTCAATGGCCATCCAAGGTACACAAGTACCAATGTACACAAACACACTGTTTTTGTATTTTTTTTATTTTTCAATTTTTTTTTAAATTTTTATGAAAAAAAACAAAACAAAATAAAAACTGAAAATAAACAAACAAAAACATATTAAACAAAGCAATGCATAAAACTAGATTGACTCAAAACACAAAAGCAAAACACACAAGTAATGCAAAACCAAAAACAAGAAGCGGAGAGAGAAAAAAAGTGACAGAATCACTCAGAGCCTTTTTCCTTCCACACCTTGGAAGAACCTTTCCGTCTAGCAAACCCTTGATCCGGCGGTGAGGGAGAAGAATTTAAACCATTCAAGTTCGAAAGGAACATAAGAGTTTTGAGAAGATCTCCAAGAAGAGCAAAAGAGGGTGGAAACTGATTCTGGTTTCTCGACGAGATCATGCTATTGCTCTGTTGAGTGGCTAACCACTTATAGCAATCAGGTCGAGTATGTCCGGTTGCTCTACAGTGATAACAGAGATGTTGCTTCTTTTGTTTAGGCTTTTGAGGGTTTCCTTTCTTAGCCCTAGGGTTTTTGATTTCTTTCTTATCCTTCTTAGGGGGTGCTCCTAAGAAAGATTTACCCTTGTCTATGTTGTCACTAGCTAATTCATTTTTAACATCATTGTGCTCAGTTTCAACATTATTAGCTGGAGGAACAAAAACAGTAGTACTAGAAGTAGCAATACTTGGAGAAGAGAAATCATACCCTAAACCGGTTCGATCTGAAGTAGATTTCTGAAGACTGGGCATCTCATCGAGCTTTGCACTTGAAGTTCTTTCCAACTGGGCTCTGACTTGGAACAGTTCTGCCTCAAGCTTCTTGGTCTTCTCAGCCAAGAAGTTATTCTCAAATCTCAGTGCTCCAATGGTCTGATTTGCTCCATCAACCTTCGTGGAGATTTCTTCCCATTCAAGCTCCACTTCACTGAGCTTCTTGGTGGCCTACCTATACAACTTCTCATGCTTTTCTGAGACCTTGTATAACTTTGGATAAGCTGTGTGGATGTTATCTTACTCATCCATCTTTTCAAACTTAGACTCCACCAATTCATCTTCTTCATCCATATCTTCAACAATCCCTTCAGTAGAATTTACAGTGGCAGTGAAGGCATTTAGGATTCCATCATCCTCATTGTCAGAATCATTCTCAGGCTTAGTGTCACTCAACGTAGCAGCAAGTGCCTTGCTCTTCCCAATGGTCTTGAGATATGTAGGGCACTCTTGTTTCATGTGACCGAAGCCCTGACACCCAAAGCACTTTGGTCCTAAGGGAACAATGTACTGACCACCATCCCTAGCATCTTTCTTCCCTTTATCTTGGTTCTTGAACTATGAGGAACTGGATTGCCTATGGTCTTTGTCCAATCCTTTTGCGTTGGCATTCTTCATAAATTTCTCGAACCGTCTCGTGATGTAGGATTTCATCTTAGAGTCTTCATCGTCTAAAGAATCATCAGTATCACTACTCTTGGCCTTCAATGCCATGCTTTTGCTCTTGCTTGATTTTTCGATCCTTGTCAAACCCAACTCATAGGTCTGCAAATTGCCAACCAACTCTATCAAAGGAATTTTGTCAATATCCTTTGATTCCTCAATCGCAGTGATCTTGGCATGAAATCTCACAGGTAGAGATCTGAACACCTTTCTCACAATTTTGGGTTCATGAATGGTTTCCCCAAGATTAAAGGTTAAGTTCACTATGTCTTTGAGCTTGGCATAGAACTCATCAAACGACTCATCTTCCTCCATCTTAATCTTTTCGAAGCTTGTAGTAAGCTTCTAAAGTTTTGAATCTTTGACAGCCTTGATTCCTTCATAGGTTGTCTGGAGAATGATTCATGCTTCCTTAGCAATTTCAGTAAATGATATCTTCTTGAACTCCTCATTCGTGACTGCACTAAATAGAGCATTCAATGCCCTGCTGTTGAAGTTTGCCGCCTTGATCTTAGCATCATCTCAGTCAGCCAGCGCTTCCGTAGGCTTGGTCTAACCTATCTCCACAACTTGCCACACATTTTCATCAAATGACTGCAAGAAAGCTCTCATGCGTACTTTCCAGTATGCATAGTTAGTGCCATCAAAAAAAATGAGGTATAATAAGATACTATCCTCTATTCATGGCAAACAAGAGTCAATGGATCACACAGTAAAGATTAAAACCTAATCAGAGTGTGTTCGCTCTGACACCACTTGATAGACCGAGAATGTATTGACTCCTTGTGATGAATTAACCAATTAATTAGCCAAGTTAATTAATTAATTCAATTAGCATGCAATAAGCGTGGTAGCACAAACAAATCACCAACTAAGTTAATATGCAGTGGAAAATAAAGTTGACACGGTGATTTGTTTTCGAATGAGAAAAACTTACATGGTAAAAATCTCACGAGTGATTTTAAGGTCACCACTTCCGAGGATCTACTATTATCAAAATAAGCGGTTATAAGTAAAGGAATCCCAATACCTTATACCAACCTATAGTTGAACATTTACCCCAATACCCAATTGGACTTGTTTTGTAGTGACAATCTCTCATTTTCAATGCTCGACTCCCAGTATGTGACTAACCAATTCGATGCGCGGATCCCAGTACGTGGCTTACTCACCAACTTGAGAAAGATGTTGGTTGCAAAGTTCTTCAATTCATCACACGATGAAGATGAAGATCAAGAAGCTCCTTGGTCACAAAACCCTACGGTGTACAAACATAGCAACTTCTTCTAGAGACAGATGAACTAGGGC
Source organism: Quercus aquifolioides (assembly GCA_019022515.1). Taxonomy (NCBI): domain Eukaryota; kingdom Viridiplantae; phylum Streptophyta; class Magnoliopsida; order Fagales; family Fagaceae; genus Quercus; species Quercus aquifolioides. Next base: position 27,610,832 of record CM032333.1, on the reverse strand, counting down.
AAATTCTGTAAACACCACTTACTTCTTATTTGCAAAAATATGAAACCAACCTTCCTTGAATCACAACAAATCAATAGAATTAGAACCTAACACCACCAAAGATAGGTCCATCACTACACAATTTCCCACTTAAAATCAATTTTCACACTTAAATAGTTTAACCCATCATCATTAAGGCCTACGGAGGTGTCTAGTTTCTTTGAAATACATTTCAGCTTTGTCAGTGGGCTTGGCTATTGAATTCGTGGCCATCACTACTTGGGATTGCAGTTATTAAATTGATAAATGGGAGCATTGAAATGCCCCGTTTGATGCATGAACTTGTCAATCAGGTTTCCAAAATTTTCACAACTATTCTAATTATAGTGTCCGCCTAGATTTGCCACCATAAATCCCTTGATGCCACAAAACATAAGATATTGCTAGTCAATTTTCTAAACAATGGCAGTGCGTGGATGGCAAATTGGTTAACTTAAATAATATATAATTTCTTATTCCTACGTTATAGGTGCTAACAAGATATTCTAGGCTTGAAAATCATTGCTGCCTCCTACAATAATTTAGAGTTGAATACACATTACTAGAAGGATGATAAGAAGATAAATATCACTATAAAGCAACCTTTTCCCTTTCACATGGTGACAAACTTGAATTGATAAGGTCCAAGCCTATTACTCTATTAGGTACAATTTCAAAGCCTGTGGAGCACCCTTTCTTGACATATAGTCATATTGACCATTCCTAATCTAATATAATAACAATTATAGGAGCCATTTTTCTGTTAATATAATGATAGTCTAGGTTCATGACAATTGCTAGCTATTGAATATTCAAACTTCTTATATTTAGAGCATGAGAAAATCATACCTGCAGGTTTCCACGCACAGCCGCATAGAAGAAAAGAAAACTTTAATAGTGTCTTGCGGTTGAAACAAAAGGAACCTTCTTATGTATATATACGTGTAACTTAAAGAGGTAAAAAGCTAGGGTTTTTAAAAGCTTATCAAGGCCCATATATTTACTTATGCCACCTCACTTGAGCTTCATATACCATAATATTTATCTTATTTTTAATATCTTAGGCCCAAATCAATTAAATCCATTTAATTGTAGGCCTCCTTTTTAATTTACGTATAAGAATTAAATTGGTATTAAAATTATGGGGTGTTACATCCTTCCCCCCTTAAAAAAAATTTCATCCTCGAAATTGTACATACCTTCATTAACAAACAACTCTGGATAATTTGATTTCATCTCATCTTCTCGCTCCCAAGATGCCTCATCCATTGTGTGATTCTTCCAAAGGACCTTAACCAATGATATGGTCTTGGTGCGTAGCACTTGATCCTTGCGGTCAAGAAATTGGATTGGAACTTCCTCATAAGTCAGGTTGTCTTTGATCTTGAGTGGCTCATAGTTTAAAACATGTGAAGGATCCGGGATGTGCTTCCTTAGCATGGAAACATGAAACACGTTATGCACTCCTTGTAGTGTAGGCGGTAAGGCCAACTCATAGGCAACTTTACCAATGCATTTTAGGATCTCAAATGGACCAACAAATCTAGGACGCAACTTCCCTTTCTTCCTAAATCTCATCACACCCTTCATTAGGGCGACTTTCAAAATACCATATCTCCAACTTCAAATTCTACTTCCCTTCTCGAGTTGTCATAATAACTCTTTTGTCGATTTTGTGCTGTTTGCAATCTTTTACGAATCAGATTAATCTTCTTAGATGTCATCTGAATGATTTCTGGCCCCAACAATTTTCTCTCACCAACCTCTTTCCAACATAATGGGGACCTGCATTTTCTACCATACAAAGCCTCATAGGGAGCCATCTCAATACTAGAGTGATAGCTATTATTATAGGAAAATTCCACTAAGACAAGTATTTTTCCCAACTTCCTTTGAAATCCATTGCACAAGCCCTTAACATATCCTCCAAAGCACGAATAGTCCTTTCTGATAGTCCATCTGTTTGCGGGTGGAAGGCTGTACTAAAGCTAAGATTAGTACCCAAAGCTTTATGTAGGCTTTCCCAAACTTTGAGGCGAATCTTGGGTCTTGATTAGACACAATTGACGCTAGAACTCCGTGAAGACTTACAATCTCATCAATATATATCTGTGCTAGCTGATCAAGTGAGTAATTCATCTTAACCAGAATAAAATGTGTTGTTTTTGTCATCCTATCCACAATTATCCAAATGGCCTCATGTCCCTTAGGAGATCTTGGCAAACCAGTCACAAAATCCATACATATATGCTCCTCCTTCCATTCGGGAATGGGAAGTGGATGCAGCAATGCTGAAAGTTTCTGGTGTAGTGCCTTAATTTGTTGACAAGTCAAGCATTGCTCTGCAAATTGAGCTATCTCTCTCTCTTCATGTTATTCCACCAATAAGTTTCTCGAATGTCACGATACATTTTAGTGCTACTGGGGTGCACTAAGTATAGGGTACGATGGGCTTCTTCCATAATCTCCTTCTTTAATGCAAAATCATTTGGCACACAAAGTCTATTTCCAAACCTCAAAACACCATCATTAGACACATTAAATTCTGGTCTCTTCCCTTCTTGTACTTCTCCTATGATCTTTACAATTTGTGCATCATCAACTTGTGAACTCTTAATCTTCTCAATCAAAGTGGGTTGTATTGTCAAACTGGCCATAAAGAGTTGGGAATCGCCCATAACAATTTCAATTCCCATTCTCTCCAAGTCATTAATAATCTCCTTTTGAGTAGTTAGCAAGGCAGCTGAGAAACCAAAGGGCTTTCGACTAAGTGCATCAGCCACCACATTAGCCTTGCCTGGATGGTAATTGATTGAGCAATCATAATCTTTAATCAGCTCAAGCCACCTTCGTTGTCTCATATTAAATTCTTTCTGAGTAAAGAAGTACTTCAAGCTCTTATGATCTGTATAAATCTCACACCTTTCACCATACAAATAATGTCTCCAAATCTTCAATTCAAACACCACTGTAGCTAACTCCAAGTCATGAGTGGGATAATTTTGTTCATAACTCTTTAATTGGTGGGAAGCATAAGCTATGACTTTACCATGCTGCATCAACACATAACCAAGCCCTTTTCCTGAAGCATCACTGTAAATGACAAAGCCTCCCAAGTTGCTAGGGATGGTTAGAACTAGTGCAGTGACCAACCTTTGCTTAAGTTCTTGAAAACTCTTTTCACATTCTTTTGTCCACACAAACTTGGCATTCTTACGAGTTAGTTGAGTCAATGGGGCTGCAATATGGGAAAATCCCTCCACAAACCTCCTATAATAGCCAACAAGGCCCAAAAAGCTTCTAACCTCACTCACATTCGTCGGTCTTGCCTAATCAACCACAGCTTCAACCTTACTAGGGTCTATAGAAATCCCTACCTCAGATATCACATGCCCTAGGAACACCAATTGGTCAAGCCAAAATTCACACTTCTTAAACCTTGCATATAGCTTCTTCTCCCTCAAAATTTGAAAAACAATTCTCAAGTGCTCTTCATGTTCTTCCATGCTTTTGGAGAAGATTAGAATGTCATCACTAAAAACAATTACAAAGCGGTCTAGGTACTCATGAAACACCCGATTCATCAAGTCCATGAATGCAGCAGGAGCATTGGTCAATCCAAAAGGCATTACCAAGAATTCATAGTGCCCAAACCTAGTCCTGAAAGCAGTCTTGGGTATGTCTTCACTCTTGATTTTCAACTAGTGATACCCAGAATGAAGGTCAATCTTAAAGAAGACTCATGCCCCTTGCAATTGATCAAATAGGTAATCAATACAAGGGAGAGGGTATTTGTTTCTCACAGTAACCCGGTTTAACTCACGGTAGTCAATACACAACCTCATAGTCCCATCCTTCTTTTTCACAAATAAAACTGGTGCACCCCAAGGAGATGCACTTGGTCTGATGAACCCTTTATCAATGAGCTCTTGTAATTGTTCCTTGAGTTCCTTAAGTTCAGTTGGTGCCATCCGGTATGGTGCTTTTAAAATAGGAGAAATTTCGGGGAGCACATCAATAGAGAAGTCAATCTCCCTATCTACAGGTATCCCCGGTAGGTCTTTAGAAAAGACATCAGGAAACTCCTTCACAACAGGGATATCATCCAACTTCAATACCTCTTTCCTAGTGTCCAATACATGAGCTAGGTACCCTTGGTATGCTTTCCTTAATAGACGCTTAACTTGAAGGGCTGATATCACGCTTAACATTTCCCTATCCTCAATTTGGATGACACAAGACTGAAGCATAGAATTACACGCCAAAGTCTCAAAAGAGCAACCAGCCCTTGCCTCTACTCTACCTACACCTCTACTAGTAGCATGGATCAACCTGTCCAACAGTCGAGCAGCAGCTTCATCCAAAGGATCAGTAAGTGTCACCCTAGGACTTTCATTATCTCTCACGTTTGAGTGACTTCAACCTCAGTATCAACCCTTGCTTTGGTAGACTTTCACAAATTAACAATAGGTTCCTCCCTATTGGAATTAGCTACTCTCTTCTTTTTAGGTGGCATGATACCTAGTTAACAAAGAAATCAAGAAATATAGATGGTGCAACAATTATTACTACTAAACATAAGAAGTAACATCGCCAAAGTTATTTAAAATTTCTCATCAAACATAACTTAAGTACCTAATGCTGTGACAAAAATCAAGGTCATAACCTAGTTTCAAATGTCTACAGAATCATATCCTAAGCTTGGATACCACAATTGTAACGCCCCAAAATGATAAGCAATAAAAGTCTATTCAATCTAAATAATCCATAAAAATATTAAACAAAAGCAATCAGCAACCTAAAATCTCATCACAAATGTCAGAGCTCTAATCTACCAAAGATAAAACATCCTCAAAATAATTCTCTAGTACAATATTTAATACCATAAAAATAATAATAAAATCCTCAGTTCTACAAAATAATTTGTAACTGTTGTCTTCCAAGAATCTCTACTCCAATGATCCCTCTAATGCATCTGGAAGGGGGAATAAAAAGGGGGTGAGATAATTCAATAAGTGGAATTCACTAACGTTGAGGCGTGGGAACAAACCTTTCAAATAAATAATTCTTATAACAAATTCATAACTTGAAACTCATCAATATTTTATCATCAAACATTTCATATAAAAAATATATCTATATTGTGAGCCATCATAATATATATATCAATACCATCATATAAACAATTTCCTAGACTTTTCTCATGGTCAACGTTTACGCCCCGTTGACAGGGTTGTGTTGTCCCATTTCAGGACTAGAACCTCCTTTTCATCCATTTTTTTAAGGAAGGCTCCTTTGGAACCTAAAGGTGCACTCTCTTGCTAAGGAGCTTCCTTTTTGGATCCTCAATAGTATACTCTCTTACTAAAGAGCTATCAAATGTGTACTATTCCCTTTTCTGGGACCGTCCCTTGCTAAGGACTAGCTGCAGTATGATTGTCCCTTGTTAAGGACTAAATAAAATACTGAGTTTTTAATTACGACTTGCCATAGGTTTTCAAAACACATTCAATATGCTCACAAAAATAATTCATTCATAATTCTCAAAAATATAAAGATATATTCACGCATACAAGTTTAAATAAATTCAGGTTGTCCCAAAAGTTTTTCATAAAACGAATAGTCAATGTGTACATCAAACATTTATAAAATATCAATTTATATATAGAATATCAACATATTTCTTTGATATAAAATTGTTTAATAATCAACACTGTTTTGGAAAAATCCCCAAAATTAGTAAACACCACTTACCTCTTATTTGCAAAAATATGAAACCAACCTCCCTTGAATCACAACAAATCAATAGAATTAGAACCTAACAACACCAAAGATAGGTCCATCAATACACAATTTCCCACTTAAAATCAGTTTTCACACTTAAATAGTTTAACCTATCATTATTAAGGCCGATGGAGGTGTCTAGTTTCTTTGAAATACATTTCAGCTTTGTCAGTGGACTTGGCTATTGAATTTGTGGCCATCACTACTTGGGATTGCAGTTATTAAATTGATAAATGGAAGCATTGAAATGCCCCGTTTGATGCATGAACTTGTCAATCAGGTTTCCAAAATTTTCACAACTATTCTAATTATAGTGTCTGCCTATATTTGCCACCATAAATCCCTTGATGCCACAAAACATAAGATATTGCTAGTCAATTTTCTGAACAATGGCAATGCGTGGATGGCAAATTGGTTAGCTTAAATAATATATAATTTCTTATTCCTACGTTATAGGGGCTAACAAGATATTCTAGGCTTGAAAATCATTGCTGCCTACTACAATAATTTAGAGCTGAATATACGTCACTAGAAGGATGATAAGAAGATAAATATCAACCATAAAGCAACCTTTTCCCTTTCACATGGTGACAAACTTGAATTGATAAGGTCCAAGCCTATTACTCTATTAGGTACAATTTCAAAGCCTACGGAGTACCCTTTCCTGACATACAGGCTACAACCATATTGACCATTCCTAATCTAATATAATAACAATTATAGAAGCCCTTTTTCTATTAATATAATGATAGTCTAGGTTCATGACAATTGCTAGCTATTGAATATTCAAACTTCTTAAATTTAGAGCATGAGAAAATCATACCTGCAAGAAGACGTGGCAAAACAGGCAGGTTGGATCGAGTTTATGGGTCAATCGAGTTGCAGGTTAGGTTTGGTTGACTCGTATTTTTTAAACAAGTTTTTTTTTTTTTTTCAATTACAAAATCAAATCAATGACAACCTGTTTAGAGAGAATGAATAAAATCAATTAAGGAAATGAATTGCATTTAATGTCACTTGTTAATATCCTTCCAATTTTGACAGTTTTGAGCATGACAAGAATTATTTATAGTCATAAATTCACGATAGAAAAAGGCTTCAATGTTAATAGTTCACTGTCAAAATGCATATAATTATAAGTTTACAACTTCAAAAAGAGATAGATCTTAAAACAAACAAAACAAGTAAACCAGCAAAGTAGCAAACCATCTTAATCAACTTTACTAATGATGCAAAAGTCAATAAAGTCAACTAATCTAAATATCGGCTATGCAATTCATTGTCCTACACCAGTGTATAGAAAAGCCATCTAGTAGTAGCTAGCAAAACAGCTTAATCAGCTTTAAAGACCACCAAAACAGAATGGGTGTTAGAAGGGGAATCCTGCCAGTAAGCCAGAGTTTGCTTCTGCATTCAAACTCCTTTATCATAGACGTATTTGCATACTTAGGTCACAGGATACCACTTCACATGAGGACAATACTTCTATATATACTAGTGCCACTAGAAAGAGTGCCCAAGAATCAAGAAAGAAATAAACATATGTAACCATTATATATGAATCATGACCTATCCTTATCAATAAGTCTAGCACCGGTACAAAAAGTTCGGATTCTTACTCTGTAAAAATTTAAATACATAATTAGCATGGAAAATCAAGATATTTAAAATAAATGTTTGATTTTTTTGTAGAAAGGTAAGTAATTCACACACATGATAGCAAACTTGTAAACTTGTAAAAAGTATATTTTAAGTTTACATCACTAATAATATCATTCCCACAAAAGAAGAAGAAAAAAAAAAAAAAAAAACTACATGTCATGGACCAGAGGCGCACCATGCAAGTCAGCTAGTCAGGTTTGGCCTTTGTGGTTTCACGTTTGTGCCTTACTACCTTTGGATTTGGACTACAGCTAGGCAAATTGATTCATTGAATGAGATTTTTTCTTTTCTTTTTTTTTTCTTTTTTTCTAATGGTTGTCTTGATAGTCTTGTGTTGTCTTGTCAAGTTGTCTCATTCTTTCATGTCTGAAGCTTAGCTCTTATTGGTTGTGACTTGTGAAGCTCAAATAGTCAAATTGAATGTGAAGCTATTGTTGCCTTGTCTTGTCTTTGTTTATATCTATAAAGACTATAATTTATTGACTGTTAGTTTTGGTATGCTTTATGCACCTACTATCAGAACGTAGTCTAAATATTTTTTTAGCGGATTTTTTTTTAACGGGTCAGGTCAGGTTGATCCGCAAAAAAATCGGGTCGAGTCACGGGTTAACCCATTTTTGCTTCTGCTCAAAAAAATCGGGCTCGGGTCAAGTATTTTTCGGGTCGGGTCGGGTCGGAAAATTCTGACCCGTTTTGCCATGTCTACCTGTAGGTTTCCACACACAGTTGCATAGAAGAAAAGAAAACCTTAATAGTGTGTTGCGGCTGAAACAAAAGGAACCTTCTTATGTATTTACACATGTAACTTAAGAGGTAAAAGGTTAGGGTTTTTAAAAGCTTATCAAGGCTCATATATTTACTTTTGCCACCTCACTTGGGCTTCATATACCATAGTATTTATCTTATTTTTAATATCTTAGGCTCAAATCAATTAAATCCATTTAATTGTAGGCCTCCTTTTTAATTTACGTATAAGAATTAAATTGGTATCAAAATTATGGGATGTTACACATAGTACTTACTAAAATAGGAAGTTTTTGTGTTACCAAAAGAGTATAAATGAGAGAAGAAGTTTAGTGCAACTCTTTGTACTTGACATCCAAGAAAGCTCCAGTTCCTATGGGAATATGTACGATTGCTAGGTACAAAGTATAAACTTTCACCACCGGGCGCGTTGGTCAACTGGTAAGGGGTTGTCCTATCTTAACCAAGGTCTCGTGTTTGAGCCTTGGGTATGCAGCTGCGTTAAAACTCGGTTGGGAGAGCTTTGCCGCCCTTGTGGTCCTACCCGGCTCGAATCCGGATTTAGTCGGAGCCCCTGTGGTTCCGGATACCGGGTGGTTTAACCAAAAAAAAAAAAAAAAAAAAGTATAAACTTTCTATGTGGCAGAGTCCAGTAAGTCCCTTCTTTTTTATGTTTAAGACTGCTTGATTTACAAAATCAATGTTCTTTATGTGAAGAAATAATTTACAGACTCATTCCTCTGAAAAGCGTCAAGAGAGAGACAGTCAGACAGACATATTCTACTTGTGCTTTTGTTGTTCAGAATTTGCGTAAGCTTCCCATGCAATTTAATGTTGTAACTAACTGATATTCATCCAAACTCTTAATGTATTTGTAGGTATGCTTTTGCAAGAGGAGGCCAAACACTTAACAATCAAAAGCTCCCAAGTATACACAAACTCTTGACCTTAATCACTAGCAAAACTGGAAACTGAGATATAAACTTATCTCACCTCCAATTGGGTATTGTCGTCTAAACAAACTACTGAAATCTGATGAAAAAAAGTATGTCAATATGTTGAGCAATTATTGCTGAATTAATTATGTGAACAAAACTTTCTTAAGAGGAGCATTTTTTTTTCTAGGGTTTGACTCTTATATGTATATTTTGTTTTCTTGTTTCATTTTCCGCAAGGGTACTTATTCAGTGTCTTTTTCTTGTTTTTGCCACCTCAGTACTTGTTAATGTTCTGATTTCCAAGAATTTCAGTTGAAGGTACTAGTATGGAACTTGAACATGTTTTTCTTAATTATACTATATCTGGGAGTACTTACTGGACATGTTTCTTGTCTAGGAGAAACTTCATTTGAGTATTTACAATGGGATTCCTGGATCTATTTATTGTGGCATTAATGCCAACGCTGGAAATACTCTTAATTACTGCTATTGGTTTATTTCTCGCAACAGAGCGTATAAATCTCTTGGGGGCAAATGCAAGGCCATATTTGAATAATGTAAGTCAAAATTTCTTACTGTTCATTATTGGTCTTCTTACCAACATGTTGCAGATGCTTCTTGTTAAGTTCCAAAATCAAACTCCTTTTGTTTCTGTCAAGTGTGTTGCACTTTGTTGCAATCTAGTCTCCAGAAGTTCCTGCACATATAAGGATGATGACAGTTAACAAGTAAATTAAGAAGGAATGCCAAACATCAACCACTTTCATCCATTCATGATAGCACTGCTGCATCATCCAATGTTATTGAAACTTCATGAAAAGATTTAACTTTTCTGTTCTTTTTCAAATTTTAATGCTTGAAAAATGCTGGCCAGCTTACTAGTATTTTTGAAGTCTAGAACTCTGTCTTTGTCTAGATCTCTTCTTCCTTTTACTGATCAAAGGAGTTTGCTTCTCCCATTGTTTTGTAGTTACTTTCATTAAGGAAAAAAGAATACATTTTAAGAGTGTATGTATGCTGATTTTTAATTCTAATTGTTGCTTATATTAATCAAAAATAATAATCAATTCTTTAATGACTTGTATAATGTTCTTTTATTTCTTCCTCTCTCTTTTGAAGTTATGCACTTTGGCTATGCTCCCAAGACCTGCAAAGGACTAACAACACTACTTGTATTTGTGTATAGTTGGTGTTTTATGTGTTCACTCCATCAAACCTTTTCAGCAAACTGGCTGATACAATTACTTTAGAAAGTTTGGTAACCTTGTGAGTTCAGCTCTGTCAAACTTCTGAAATTCCCTACCAACCCCCCCACCCCATTTTTATTCATTGGTAATTTTTGGTTAATGTGTAGGTGGTTCATGCCAGTGAATGTGCTTCTCACATTCATCATAGGCTCTGCCCTTGCTTGGATACTGATAAAAATCACAAGAGCTCCTCAACATCTGCAAAGCCTTATCATTGGTTCTTGTGCTGCAGGTAGACAAAAATCCAAATAAACTGTTTATAGGTGTACATTTTCTAGTCATACAAAATAGCCTGATTTAGGGCATATATAGTATAGTGACTAATGATACATGATACAATAGGTCTTGTGTAAAATATGATTAATGAACTCATCATCAGCATGAGTTAAACTGGGAAGATACAAATTTCATTTGATTTTCAATTCGATCTTTGAAGTAAAAGATTAGAAACAATTTGCCTTTGTGGTAGTTGTATTAATTTCATCCTTTTCAAAAAAATTCACTAACTAATTGATGTGATGTAATAGAATTGCTTTTATTTTGAAACTTGAAATTTGAAAATGGTATAATATACAAATATTTATGTCCTAATTTTTAGTAAATACAAAAGGTACTTAATACTTTATTTGTCATGTTAGATTTGATAACCAAATACCACAAGTTATTTTTTGCAGAAATTTTGCAATGTTTTTCAATTTATATAGGATAAATATGAAACATACAGATGCGACTCATTGTTTGACAATTTTATCAAGTATTGTCTTTACCCCTCTACACCTCTAATAATAATAGAGTGCAGTGAATATGTTTCCTCACATAAAATTACAAACTAAAGATGCATTACTGGATATGGTTGTACCAAATTAACTGCAAGTAGGAGTGAATGTGAATCATTGCACCACAATGATCAACCCTCATTGAAGTACATTACTCTAAGAATTAGTTATGCCACTAAGTTTCACTATTGCAACTTTTCACCATCTCATGCACCATTTTATTTATGATCGAAAGGTATTGTCCGTAATATTTTTAGAGGGAAATTGCTATGTGCAGGAAATTTAGGAAACTTACTTCTGATTATACTCCCAGCAGTCTGTGACGAGGATAATAGTCCATTTGGAGATTCTTCTGTTTGCTCTACAGATGGAGAGGCTTATGCTGCGCTTTCTATGGCGGTAATAGTCTATTGTTCTTGTTTTAAGATTACCAAAATAAATGGATGTCACAGTAAGACCAGCTGACCAGTTGATCTGAATGATAACATGTTTCTCAGTGCCTCTAATAGTATGTCCCATTTTTCAGTTAATCTGTATAACTGAATTGGATGATTTTTCAGTCACAAATTATATCAATAACCCCAAGCTCTTCTTGAGCTAATCTACTTTTGTATGTCTTACAGCTCCTAAAATATGTCAGATTAATTTCAATCATTTTGTTGTTTCTTGTTTTGATGGTCCAGCTAGGAGAAGTATTTTTATGGACTTATGTGTATGCTATCATGCGGTTATCTGCAAACAAGGCCACTAAAGAAATTGACACAAATGACTCTACAATCTGGGATAAAACTTCTGAGGAAACCCCATATTCAGAGATTTGCACAGAAGCTCTTCTTCCTTCAAGGGGCTGCCCCACCTCTGAGGAATATACAGATCAGGTTGAAGTCCCTTCTACTGGATGTGAAGGAAAAGCAAAGGTTTCTTCTGATGTTCTTCTGTTGTGGCTTCCCATTTATAATGTTCAAAAGCTTGCTTTTTCAAAATTTGATTTCCACTCATGATCAATTCAATCAATGAGAAATAAAGAAGAAATAATCCTAACCTAGAACATTAGACTCTCAGTTAGAAGATAAATGCTTGTACGAAGATCAGAGGACATTAAGAAGCAAGCTAGCGCATGTGCAGGTCATGTAGGACATAGCTTCAATGTAGGAGATTGAGCGCATAAAATAGTTGTACGTTTATTAAATTTTGTAAAGTTGAATGGAATATTTTGCTCTCCTATCCTAAAATGATTCCTTGTGAAATAAGATGCATTTTAAGTATAGATCACTAATTCCAATACATGGGTTACCACATGTCTTCTTGACTAATATCACACTACAATTTGTATATCTCTTACAATCTAACTTTATATAATATTAATTAGATATTGTTAGGACATATGTGGTTCACTTGTTAAGAACATATGTCAATATATTTTATGTAGTTGGCTAATCCTTTGACAAAACGCACTCTACTTGTAATTGGGTAGTTCTAGGTGTTTTTAATACTTCAAGAAACAAGGTTTCAAGATCAAGTGTTGAAGTCATCAAGTCTGTCCAAGAAAAAGCAAGCTGAAGTGCAAATTCATTAATTCTCGACACCTGCTCGATAGCTCCTCGATACCTGGCTATCTGTCGAGATCTTCAGCTGATGCTTATCGCAATCTCGATAGCTTCTCGATAGCTGGTCGATCGATCGAGAAAGTTTCTGTCCCCTCGACACCTTCTCGATAGCTGCTATCTGTCGAGGTTACGGAATTTCAGCTTTTTGATTTTTGGGCCAAGCTTATGTATTTGTGTAGGGTTTCTTTTCTCACAACCCTAAACCTATATAAGGCTTATTTTAGAGGCCGTCACACAAGAGAATAAAAGGAGAACATATGCAAAAGGTGACCGATGCCTTATTCTCTCTGAAAGAAGCTACTGCGTCTTTGTGCCTTAGAGTTTTGTAACCAAGTGCTTCTTGATCTTCATTGTTGATGAAGTGAAGAACTTTGCAGCCAACATTCTTCTTCCTTAAGTTGGTGAGTGAGTCATGTACTGGGATTCGTGCAAAGGAGTGAGTCACGTATTGGGATTCGTGCATCAAAGGGTGGCGTTCATATATTGAAGAGTTCAGAGGTTCTGAAGCAGTAGAAGGTTTCTGCTGTGAGTTCATCTACGAGGATTGTAGAGTCTAGGGACAAAGGTTTTGTACTAGATCTGAAACTTCTCTTTACTACAGTGGATTGCTTTTCGGGAAGGTTTCCCCCCAGGTTTTTTACTGTGAAACTGGTTGGTTTCATTGGTTTTCCTGGGTCATCATATCTTGTCTTATTTATTTTTCCGCTGCATGATTTTGACATGATATTGATGTTTGTTTGTTTTAACAAGTTTTATTCATAATAAATCTAATCAACAACTTGGATTTAAAACTTGTTAATTCTATCAACCGGGGTCTAAATTTCCCAACAGATATATTGTTTTATACTGAAGATTTTCAGTGCTAGTAAAGGTAGCTTCTCTTTCCTTTTTTTCTCCCCATTCTCTTCTTGAATAAAATAACCTTTTAAAGTTTCGTTTGATAGGTATCATTTCTGGAGAAGGCTAAGCTGCACCTTAAGAAGCTCTATGGGTACATTGACCTCAAAAAATTGTTTGCACCATCTACCATTTCAGCGGTATTCTCATAGTTCTTTTTCTATTCGGCATAAGCTTTATCTTTATTCTGTTAGAAATCAATATGGTCTGTGTTTACTTCTCTAATTCCAGTAAAATTTGCAGTTCCTAATTTTTTTTTTTAGAAAATAGATAATCTGAGGAATTCACTCCATCTTGACCTTGAGTTAGAGAAATTATATTGGAAGCATATTCATTCCAAAAATAAACATTTTTTGTTTCTTGAAACTTGAATATGATTATACACTTTAAATGGGGAATGACATAATGCACTGCCTTACTCATTTCAAATGCTCAAAATAATTATTCAGAATATATCTATTTTTAAAATTTTTTAAAGTTGTGTAGATGCTGCCACACAGGGATCTCTAAATAATATTCTTATTTTACTTCTATAGGTTATTGCGTTTACAGTTGGAATAGTCTCTCCAATTCGAAAGTTACTAATTGGTGATGATGCTCCTCTTCATGCAATCTACAGTTCTGTGAGTTTGATAGGGTATGAATCCTGCCACAGGCTCAATAAGCTCCCACTGCTTGAGTCTTAGTTTGATTTTGGTGTTCAAGTTTCTGCTCACAATTCTAAACTCTAAAATTCCTATATTTGCAACTTGAAGTAGTGCTAATATGCACATATCAAAGTTAAATTTATAATTCTATTTAAGGAATGAACATGTGCGAATCACTCCCATGAGAAGACCAATGCATCAGACAGAAAAATCAATTACATATATGTTAGCAAAAAACTCTCTCAGCAAAAGTATTCCATTTATATTTAGAAGTACAATTGGCAGCAATAGTCCATCCTTACTTGTAAATACTCCATAATAATATATTAGCAGCAATAGTATAAGTACATATAGTTGTTATAGTCAAATATGCACAGCCTGGAAGGGCCTTTTAAAATAACCAGTATTTCTGCTCTGAGCAATTAAGTCTTCCCTAATGAACCATTAACTCTTACAACTTAGAAGCAATGGAACAACATGAAAAAATTGCTTTTCAATCTGAACATTCTGATTTGCAGCTTGAGTGTTCTATATCTGCCAATCTGCATTAAATCCTTTTAGTTTCCTTTCTCTTCTACAGGGAGGCAGCAATACCATGTATGACATTGTTAATTGGAGCGAACCTTCTTAGAGGTGGCTTTTAACATTGGTTGTAATCTTTATTATGTATTCCTTGGGTTGGCTCAATCCCCTCATTAATTGTCCGTGAAAGGTTTCTGATATTTATTTTAATATATTTGTTGTTACAGGTCTAAAGAGATCTGAAGTAGGTCCATCAATTGTCCTAGGGATTATTGCAATTCGGTACATTATATCGCCTTTACTGGGTATTGTTATTGTTAAGGCTGCAAACCATTTTGGCATGGTGGGATCAGATTCATTATATCAGTTTACACTTATGCTTCAGTATGCACTTCCACCCGCTATGACTGTAGGTATGTGTGATCACTGAATTTCCATTGGTGATTATTAAATGCAGTTATTCAAGCCTAAAACCACCAGTTTTGATCCCATTAAGTATCGAAGACATGAATAATGCTTCTAAAGATGCTACCTAAGGTGGTTTCCATATTTGCGCTTGTTTAAGTTCACATTGCTTAACAGATTGGTTTGTTTGTTGGAAATTGTTGTTAAAGCCTTATGAATGAAAGCCATATATACCTTGTGCTTGTTAGAAATATTTAGGCAAGATCAGACTGAGTAGGCTTATTGATTGAACATTCTAAAAATCAACTAGATTAATCCTTAAATGTACTAATGTTTTGCCAATATTTTCTATAAATGACATAGGTTGCCTACCTACTTCCTCTCCTGGACCCTGCTGAAGTGGATCTTTGTCCACTAATATGAAAGATTTCATTTTTGCCACTGTGTCTTAGGTGATAAGACATGTCTGAGTGAATAGCTTGAGTTCAGCTTCAGATAATGCTCGTTTCAGCTTGTTCATTAATTAAACAAACGAAGATCAGGAGTTTGAAGTTCAATTACTTAATGAACCAAGCTTGAACAAAACCAAGTTTAGCCCAAAGTTTTCCTAAACACTGAAGATAATAGATTCTTTCCATTGCTAATATGTATCAACTGCAAAGAAAATTTTCTCAAAACTTGCATTTTTGTTTCATGTTTTGCAAACATTATTCCTATTGAAGTGCAAGAGAATTAATTAGTATATTTTCAGAATATAATTTGATGCGTAGTATGCATTAACAAATCTAGACTCTCAAGATATAGGTTTTTCAGCAAGGGATGATTTAATCAAGTTTGAGCCCATTCATGAAATTAACCAACCAAGTAAAAACAGAAAATTTGAGCTCAGTTTTAAGCTTCACTTCAGCTCAAGCCTGATATTAAAGTAAATAAACCATGTTTAAACAATTCATTTCTAGGTTTGAACTCGAGCCTAATAACAAAGTAAACAAACAATTTGGTGAAATATGTTCGGTTGTCCATTCCTTGGTTGTGATATTCTCAACAAACCACTATATATGTAAAAAATTTATATTACTTAACATTCTTTTTTTTCCTTTAGTTCTTGATTATTTTGTATCTGTTTCTTGTTTAGAGTGTTCACCATCGTGAACATGATGTTCAATCTTTTCAATAAAAGTCTTATTACCTATCATTTTTTTTTTATATGTAAAAATTTGAATTAGTAACATTGTGTCATGAACTTGGCAGGTACTATTTCTCAGTTGCTTAAGACTGGAGAGAGTGAATGCTCTGTCATTATGCTATGGACTTATGTTGTGGCATCGTTCTCTTTAACAATCTGGTCAACTATCTTCATGTGGCTTGTTGCTTAATCTGGATTTCCTTAATTCATCAAAGGACTTACCATCATCATAACACGGTAAAGTACGACAACATTCAAACAGCTACATAGTGAAACAAACCTAAAACCTGAAACCAGCAATCAAATATTCTTCTACGTATATTGTTTGCTTAAATGATCAAATTACTATGAGATGCTTACCATTTGTTGTAACTGTTTTGAAAACTGAGAGGAATTATATAAAACAATTTAAAATAGAAATAAATTGATGAGCTTGCTCTTTGTTAAAACTTATGTGTACTCAAAGGGACCTAAAAGATGAGTTTTCTCTATTCTTTTCCAATTCTGTAATTATGAGTTCTCATTGGCTACTTGCTACTGTTGATGATTGTGAACTGGTAATAGCCTTTACCTGTTTGCCTCATGATTTTAATAAATAAAAATTGTATTTTTCCAGCGCCAATTTTTTTTTTTTAAATAATTTTCCTACGCCAAATTAGTTACATTGTTTATCCTAAACTTTAAATTAAGTATCCGACTATCACAAAATCACAATAGAAAAGCTTTATATATATATTGCAAAATAAAAAAGAGGGTCTCCGGTGTAGAATCATTGACCCACGCCACGTGATGGTAATGAGTAATATCATATATACCACTAGGTGAATTGTGGGCATAACACATTTGTTGAAACGTCATTACTCGAATTGCTCAAATTCTACTGTTGGGGGGGGGGGGGGGGGGGGGGGTGATCTCCTAAGTGCGCTTCACGGGCTGAGGATGTTATGACAACAAGGTGGTCCAAGGTACCTGGCCTAGCCCACATCCCCTGAGAAAGAAGGAAGGCCCAGGTTTGAAAAAGGGGATGAAGGCCTATCGGAGAGGGGAAGGAGAGTTGACGAAGTTCACTGCCCCATGGACAGTCTTGACTGGAGATGAATGATCAATGAAGCAGCTGAGGAGAAGACGCAGCCCATAAATCCGGCTGAGGAGCCATGTGAGATGGCTTGTGGCATAGACACCTTTGCATTAATTAGGTGTTTCCACCTAACACAAGCTGCATTTAATGCTGAATGACCAACTTGAACAATGCTTTATACCTCTAAAATCTATTTTCATCATCAAAAGAGGGGAGGAGACACCTAATATGATAAGTATCTTTTGACTTCCATCATGACAACCCATTGCTGAAGGGGTGGATTGGGTGAGTGTGTTAAGAACAACTAGAGAGTGATTGTTTTTGTCTATGGTTGCTTGTGACCTCGGCAAGAGAATAATCATATTGTTAATCAGTAAAATATCCATTTGGACTTAGATTTTACTTGTTTAGATCTTCTATTGTAGGTTCCCCCTCCCCCCCCCCCCCCCTTTTATAAATTAGTTGTGACGATTAGGGCATTAGTAGAGGCCTCGGCCCAAACAAGTGTTTTCGACTTCCACACTTTCCAATCATTATGTAAAGCGGAACGAGAACTCTTGCCACCACTATAAATAAATATTAATACTAAATTCTTGAAATAAAGGATTTTAATTATAGTGGGTGTACCAAAGAAAACCCCACTATAAAAAGTAGCTCAACTTTTTGTTGTTGTTGTTTGGTTGCCTAACACTTAAAGCTTAATTGGTAAAGTTTCGTATTTTCGAATAAGAAATTTGGAGTTTGAACTTTATTTACACCAAAAACCAATAGATATCTTGATTTGATAATAAAGTATAATTATTATAGAGTGGGCACCAGAGACTGAAATTCAATCATATGTATACGGACAAAGTTTGGCTACATACTTTTTTGTTTGGGAAAAAGTTTGGTTGCAAACTTGGTTGTAACCAATTGCTACAACTCCAGTCAATATATTTAATTATTTTTTATTAAATGTGAATTTTGACAAATCAACCATTAGATTACATTTTCTTCTTATGTCTTCTGTACTTGCAAAATTTCCAAAAGATCAAAGATCAATGAATTAGTCAAAGTTTTAAATTTTAAGTTTTTGTAATATAAAAATAATTATAAAAAAAAGTTTATGGATTGAATAATAAATAACATTTGATTCATATGAAATTTAACACGTGTATTAAGAACATAAAGAACTTACAATCCAACACTTAGACTTCCAAAATATACAGTTTTGTTAAGTTTTTTTGTGGGAGTTGTACCCAAACTGTGTGTGTGTGTGTGTGTGTGTGTATACACGTGCGTGCTCAGAAACTCTTCTATTTTTTGGGTAAAATTTAATAATTTGCATAAATTATAATTTTGGATTAATATATTTTCAAATCTCCCAAAAAAAAAAAAAAAAAACAAGGGTTGTGATGAAAAATTTATTTCACCCACAAACGCTTAACACTCATCACACCCCTAAGTTTTTTTTTTTTTTTTTAAGATTGGAAAATATATTAATCCCAAATTAAAATTTATGTAAATCATTAAATTTTACTCAAAAAATAGAAAAAGCTTTTGAGCACGTGCTCATAGGCTAGTATTCTATAATTATTATCCATTTTTGCCTATTTTGTTTATGCAGTAATCAACGTGTTATTGATTGGAAGATGATGCTATAATTTAGTATTAACTTTTAGGGGAAGGAAAAAAAGATGCTCTAAATAAATCTTATAAATAGTGCATATATTGAAAATACATAATGAAATTGTAACAATAAAACTACTTACAAAATACATGTGATGACCTAGGGGTGGCAATTCGTGTTTGCGTGTCGGGTTCGTGTCGTGTCAACTCATGAGCATTCAACTATATAGGTCAACACTAACCCGACATGTTTACTAAACGGGTCAAGATTCCTTAACCCTAACACGACCCATTTATTAAACGGGTCAGTCGTGTCGACCTGTTTATCAGATTTTATTAAAATGAAAAAAAAAATTATGAAAAAACAAAAAATTTTAATATAAAATTCAGAACTAACGAGTAACTGCATCACAAATAATCATTCAAAACTAAAACATATCCTAATATCACAAATAATTAATCACAATATGTCAAAGAAAATAAATCACAACAACTAATAAGTTTTTTATACCTAGGGTTTGAAGGGTATATTGGTAAAATGTTATTTAATTAAACGTCAGGCGAGTCAAACGGGTTCTATGTATTCAACACTAACCCAACCCGTTTATTAAACGGGTCAGCCGTGTCAACCCGAATATGACACGAACCCGTTAAGCCTCAACCCATAACCTGCTAATTTCGTGTCGTGTTGTGTCGAGTTCGCAGGTTGTGTCAAATTTTGCCACCCCTATGATGACCTTTACAAAAGCTATTATGAAGAAGTTGATGAATCAATGTAGAAAAGTGAAATATTTACATCAGGTAAAACTGTAAAATAATTCACTACATCTGAAACATGGAATAGGTGAACTTATTAATATTATGCCAACTATGGTAGAGAAGTTGGTGGAGAAATGTTATCTGTTCCACATTCTAATTGCTTTCCAGCAGCATTTGCCATGAACCTATGATTCAAAATGTGTTACTTTGTGTTATTAATAGAAACTTTAATTAAAACGTACATAATAATGATAAGTACAATAAACATCAAGCATAATCTTGTGAAATGAAATAATAGAGACTTTAAAGTCTCTATTATATACATTTGTGTATTTTTCGTTGTGCATATAGTTTTTTGCTTGATTTAATTTGTATAGCAATTTATTTTATTGTTAGGTTGGATTAAAATTGATTGGTAGCTGATTTTGAGTTTAATATATAATTTTCAATGCCTGTCACACCCTTAGATTTAATTTTAACAAAACTGGAAATAGGATTAAGACTCAGCTGAAGTAAAACAAAATTTAAATTGTATTAATTTCTTAAAACACCCAAGAATACTGTTTAAGAAGTCCACCTATTTTCTAAGTTTAATATTAAGCGATGTAATTTTTTTGGTGCATCTATTATTTTTTTGAACCCAAGCCCAAAAGTTTAATGAATGAAAATTATTCCTTTTAGATTGTGAGCTTTGTAATGATAGAAGAAGATATACCATGATGGAAATATGAGTGTAGCGGAAAAAATTAAATGGATCTATTTCATACACAATTGATAACATGTGCCATATGAGTTTCAGAATATGAGAACAAGAGAGTGTACCTTGATGCGGTGAAATTCAAAACCGAAGATCAGAAATTCTTGAGAACACTTTTAATCTTCACTCCAATTCCACTAACGCCCAAAATGTGTGGTCTCTCAATCAGTGATATGAATTTGTTCTAGAGAGAATGAAAGAGTGTCTAAAAACACCCTCACAAACATACCAATTCATGTGTTATATAAAATCTGTATGTTTCTCTCCTTATAACTGATTATCTAATTGGGCTAGCCTTTTGGGCCTCCCAATTGGGCTTTAGTATGTGGCTTGGAGTGGGACCAAAAGGGAACAAATAAGACATTAGCTCCAATGGGTCTTGGGCTTTTCTGTCAACTCTTGACAAGTCCAAAGTTACCATTAATTATATTTAATACCATTATATAAATATAATTGCACTCTAGGCCTTATTAATAAATTATATCCTAAAACTTTATTGTACATGCAACTCCTTCATAAAATATTCGTAGTAACACAAAGTCATGAAAGAAGACTGCTAGTTTGTGAATTACTACATCTTAATCCTTGAGTATCCAGTTTAATCCTTTTAAGTTATTCATTATATATTTATGAAATTCAATTTCATAAATATATACTTTAGTAATTTCTTACCAAAGTGGTTAGGCCAACTCTCTGAATAACTGAATCCATTAAACTTATCTCAAGGGAATATTTTGTATCTCCGTTAAGAGACTATGAATTCCATCTTGAAAATATATGTTTCATTAACACTAAATGTGGCTGCCCAACATACTGATGTTTTGACCGTTACTTTAGATCTCACTCCTGATATATCAAAGCAACCTACACTTCATGATCAAGTCCATTATTCTCTCAAGATTAAGAGTTCATGTAAATAGAAGTCATGAGATTTACTATTCATTTGACAGTCGTTAGGAGAATAATAAATCTCACAGCGATCCAGTTCAATGTGTCTTAACTCTTAAAACATATCAACACATCAACTAAAAGTCTCCACTTCCATAATCAAGACAAATTATCTTAGTTGATATGTTATAATCTTCGCAGATAAAATGCCCAATTTCATCACCAACTACGAATTAAAATTCTGAGTTTACAAAGAATTTGTGATCTATATCTTCTGTGACTAAATCACATCAATCACATACTATACATCTCATGGACTATATGATAATGTCCAAACATTCATGTTATTATTATTTCAGATAATAATAAAACAACTTTATTAGTTACAATATTAAGTCATACATCATGTCATACATAATGTAATACATAGCATCATACAATAGGGCACAAATGCACAAATCCTAACATACTAGTCATAGAGTTTCATAATTAACATATTTTTTAAATGAGAGTTATCAATTTTTTTATATAAAAAAAATCCTAAAAGGTGGCCACTTAGTCCTAAAAGGTAGCTAGTTATTACACATCCATAATCATAACAAAAATTTGAAATGCTAAAGACTCTCACGTTGTAAACGCATAATTTTTTTTTAATTCAAAATTTTTAAATGGTAGTTGTGTAATTATATTTAATCCTAAAAGATAGGCACTTAGTACACATCCATAACTTAATTTTAGCATGCTTAAAAAAGCTATCCAAAAAAAAAAAAACTAAGAAGGGCTGTCAACGTTACAATTCCTTTAATTTTTTGAAAAAAAAAATGTATTTTTTTTTTAAATGTGCAATGAAAGGCACGACAAAGGACAATATTAAATTTCATATGAAAGAGATATGATTGAGAAAAATGAAGCTAAAGTGTAACAGTTTCAATTAATTGAAAACGTAGTGTTACACAAATTAATAAATACAAGCATATATAGGTACAATATTTATAAAAAATGGTCTTTAACAACTAATTGATAGATTGACTACCACTTCGCTCACCTCAATTCATTCAATGTGCCCAACTATGCAATCTAACAAAATTGTTGATATGTCACCCTAAAAAAGATACAAAAAAATAGAGAGTAAGGCTTAAATGTAAGAAAAACAATAGACATAAATAATAGGAGGAAAAGAGAGCACCACTTAGAACACATACGCTAAAATAATTAGTCAAACCCAATAACCACCAAAAAATAGAAAAAAATATAGCCCCATAGAAAATGCATTTCTTAACACAAAAAAGAAAAGGCTTACACATAGTAAAAAAAAAGAAAAAAGGATAATCATAAGGAAATAAGAAAATGAAGAACACCCAAACGCATGAGTTTGTTTGTTTGTTTTTTTTTTTTAATAGTTCAAAACAAATATATTTGAATTATTAAAAAAAAAAAAAAAGCCAATGTCAGGTGAGATTAAGGAGGAGGATAATGATAACAAAGTAAGGAAACCAAATATAAATCAAATATAAGAAAACAAATATTGAATGGCACCTCATAAAAGCAAACTTAATTTGCTGTAATACAGAGAACCCAACACTCATGAGGCATCTAAATAGAGGTCATCAAAGATACTTACATTTTTGCTACGAAAATCTTGAAGATCCACACCCGAGTGCACATTCCTTAAAGTTTAGATACAAAAATCTTGAGGATAGACAAAAATATATATCATTCTCACTCTTTAAAAAATGCTCACTACTTAGAGAAAATATTAAACACCCATCAAATTGACCAAATAATAGAAAAGAAACGATAAGATAAGATAATGATATAGAAAGGATAATGATAGCAAAGTGTGGTCATATTTTGTAGATAGTATTTTACGTGGGAGTTAAAAGATTTTTTTTCCCCCTTTCAGACTCTAAATCACGATAAAAGAATAAGTTTTTTTTTTTTTTTCCCTAAACTCTAAGTCAGCATTGAACTAATTTTTTTTAAAAATATATATATATATATATATATATCAATTTGAGTTTTAAAAAACTAATTTTAGTTCAAATAGAACTCATATTTGAAAATGTGAACATAACTATTAAGATGGCGTTTGGTACAAGGGAATCCACACTACCCCCGGTATCTAGATTCCTTGGAATGTGATGTCTTGCAATCTGAATGCCTTGGAATGTAACTATTCCTACATTTGGTTTATTCATAGCAATCTTAAAGGAATTATTTATTTTTCTCATACTATCCTTAAATTTATAAACCCAATATCAATTTTTTTAATCTTCCTCTAAATAAATAATAACAAACAAAATATAAACTATAAATTAAGACAATTTCATTAAAATTATAGTCTAACATTTCAAAATGACATGTATAATACAAAATAACTATTTAAATTCTTGTTCTTTATGAAAATCACAACATCATGTTTTGTTAATAAAAATAAATATTTTACTTTATTTTAGCAAATAACCAATCCCAAATAGGAGATATAAATATTTTAATTTAATTTAGCATTTATATTGTTGTGGCAGGAAGAGATAAAAATAAAGGAATAGATATTGATGATTTGTTTTATGTTTTATTTCCAATTTTTTTATATAAGTATGTTTTATCTCCATTGGTTAAATGATAAGTGAAAAATGGTAAAATTGTCAATTTATAACAAATGTAATTTTTTTAAGCTTGGAAATTTGGATACCTACCTGTTTCAAAGGGAATCTACATTCCTAAAAGAAAGGGGTTATGTGGGAATCCAGATACTCATGGCATCTGATTTCCTTGTGTGATTTGCAACCAAAAGTAGGAATCTTTCAACATTCCTAGGAATCCTAAAACATTACCCCATACCAAACGCTAACTTAGTTTATGAAAGTAACTAAATAAAGGCTGAAAAGCCCATTACGTTTTTGTTTGTTTTTTTTTTTTTTTTCAAGGGAAATACCGTTATGTTAAGAATAATTTGCATTGATCCATTGAATTGCATGTGATGACATTTAGGAATATAAGAACTCATATTTAAAAACGTGAATATAATAAAATTTGAGTTCAAATAGAACTCATATATTATATAAGAACTCATATTTGAACAAAACATAGGGATGTAAGAAACGTGGTTATTATTTAAAAAAAGAAGAAGAAGGGAATTGTGAGAGTGTAACAGGATAAGAACTCATATTTGAACAAAACACAGGAATATAAAAAACGTTGTTATAAAAAAAAGGAATATAAGAAACATGAGAGTGTAACAGGAATATAAGAAAACGTGAGTGTTATTTATTTATTTTTGAAGACAAAATAATAGTATAGAAAAGATAATGATAACAAAGCAAGGAAACGAAATATAAATCAAATACAGGAAAGCAAATAGTGAATGACAACTCATAAAAGCAAATGAAATATAGAAAATCCAACACGCATGAGGCATTCTAAATAGAGGTCATGAAAGATACTTACATTTTTGCCGTTGACTACACATCCGCTATGTAAGTCTCATAGCTGTTGATCTTAATTAATATGTTGTAAACATAAAATTCCAAAAGAAGCTATAGAACAGTGGTATTAAATAGAATTTGGTGACATCAAAAAACATAAAAGCTTAAATTAACAGGAATGGAAAGAAAATGATGAGTAAATACCTTTTTGAGTGGCTTCCTCTGGCACGTAGTTACCTATTACTATGTTCCTCTTAGTATAAAAAGCAGGGACTTGAGGATGGAGATGAGAAGTATTTTCTTTTTTATGGAAGAGATGGGAAGTAATTTTTTTTTTTTTTTTTTTTAGAAACAAGAACATGAATTCATTTAATCAACAAAAGCTTCTGTCAAACAGTACAAGATTGGTAGCATCACTATGGATGTCCTCTAACCAAATTTAAGGGAGATGGGATCCTCTAGCTAGTTTAGCTAACTTATCAGCAACACAGTTGCCTTTACGTTTCACATGGGAAAAAGAAAAGAATCTCAAACCAACCACAAGTTGGAGAGAATCCTTAATCAGGTGACCAAAGGACGCCATACAAACTGCATCTGAGTTGAGAGATTTGATAATAGCTTCAAAATCCCCTTCAAATATGACCTCATGCAAGCCAATCTTGTGGGCAAAAGAGATAGCTCTCCTGCAAGCTAAGGCTTAGACGTCCTTAACAGATAGGGGCAAGGCTATTCTTTCAGAAAGAGCGCAAATAATGTGGCCTTCATGGTCCCTATTCACCACTCCAAGACTAGATGCAGCTATTTCTTGAAAGATAGCGCCATCAAAGTTGGCCTTAAAGCGTGGGCTAGGAGGTGGAGACCAGTGAACTAAAGAAAGGGGCTGCTGTAAGAGTGGTGGCCAGTCTTGGGCCCTTTGGAATTCCTGAAGCAGCTCAATGGCGTCGGCATGAATCTTGGAGTATGGCAGCGAGGGTGAGTCTAGTCGAGTAGAATTTCTTTTATACCAAATGCTCCAGGAAATAAAAGAAAACCGCTTTGCTAATTGTGGAACCTGAGCATTGAGAATTCCCATGAATAGATCTCGAAAATTAACAAAGTGATCCGATAACTGTGGTTTGCAGAATTCTTCCTCCCACCAGATTTCATTGACGATATAGCATTCCCAAATGGCGCGTATGGTATCTTTAGCTTGGTCACGATATCATTCGCAAGTTATATTGGCGATAATCTTCCTATGGAGAAGATTTCCTTTAGTTGGAAGTGAGTCAGAGCAAGCTCGCCATAAGAATTGTTTAATCTTGTTCGGGATATTGAGCTTCCAAATGCTTGTCTAGAATCCATTACTTAGAGAAGAGTTTGAAGGCCCTAGTTGATCCATTGCGGCTGACTCAGCCAGAAGTCGATATGCAGATTTAGTGGAGTACACACCACTCTTTGTTTTCCTCCATATTCTGGTGTCACTGGACTTGCGTGAGCTTAGTGGGATGCTGAGAATGTCTCGAGCTTCGTGAGGCAGAAACTCCTCAAAGACCCGGTCTTCAATCCAACTATTGTCATCTTCTGCCAACAAAGCACAAACCTTGGTGTTTGTTGGGAAGTTTTTTAGGGGAGAAATCACTTTGCTAGAATGCAAATTTGGTAGCCATTTGTCACCTCTAATCAAAACACTACAACCATCCCCAATACACCATGAGGACCCCAAGTCAATTACCTGATGGGCCTTAAGGATGCTATATCACGCATAAGATCCCTTTGTTTTCACCCCTTCATCCATGATTGAATAGGATGGGAAGTACCTTGCCTTAAAAACCTTGTAAAATAGTGAATCTTGATTATGGAGTAATCGCCAAACCTGTTTGCCAAGGAGTGCAAGGTTGAAGTTTTCGATGTCCCTGAAGCCCAATCCACCTTGGCATTTTGGAAAACACAATTTATGCCAAGCAATCCATTGAACTTTCCACTGATCCCCTCTATATCACCACCAAAACCTGCGGATGAGAGACTCAATATCCTTACATACGCTTTTTGGTAACTTGAAACAGTTCATAGTGAAAGTTGGCATAGCTTGCAAGATAGATTTAATTAGCAACTCCCTACCTGCCTATGAAAGCAGTTTTTCCTTCTAGCCCTGGATTTTGTGCCATATTCTCTCCTGGATATAGCTAAAGGTTTGCTTCTTCCCTCGACCCACAAAGGACGGTAGGCCTAAGTATTTCTCAAAATGGGATGTGGCTGAAACTCCTAACCTGTTCTTGATTGAAGTTTGGGTGTGCTAGTTCGTGTTGGAGCTAAAAAAGAGCTGGGTTTTCTCTCAGTTAATCTGCCATCCTGATGCCATCTCATACTTATCTAGAAGTTCCAGCACAGCCTGTAATCATGGTTGTTTGCTTGACAGAAAAGCAAACTGTCATCCGCAAAAAATAAATGAGTCACCTTAGGCCCATCTTGGCATAGAGACACTCCCTAGATTGCTCCACTATCCTCTACTTGCTGTATAAGAGCATGTAGGCCTTTTGCATACAACAAGAAGAGATACGGGGACAAAGGGTCTCTTTGCCTAAGATCTCGTTGGGGGTGGATTAAGCCATAAGGTTTGCCATTTATCATCACTGAAAAAGAAGCAAACCATATGCAAGAGCTTATCAACTCAATCAATTTCTTATCAAAACCCAATCTGTCCATCCAGCTTTCAAGAAAATTTCGTTCAACCCGGTCATAAGCCTTGCTCATGTCAAGTTTCAAGGCCATAGAACCTGTTTTGCCTGTTCTTTTGTTTTTTAGGTGGTGTAAGGTTTCAAAAGCAGCAAGGATATCGTCTGTGATGAGGCAGTTGGACATGAAGGCACTCTGGGATTCAGACACTAAATTAGGGAGGCATTTCTTTAGGTTGTTTGCTATGGTTTTGGAGACGAGTTTGTATATAACATTGCAAAGGCTAATAGGGTAGAAATCTTTCGCTTTTTCTGGAGATTTTATTTTTGGTATAAGGCAAATGTAGGTGTGGTTAATGTTAGGGGGGGGGGGGGGCGTAATACCTAAGTTAAGGACAGAGAGTGTTGCTGTAAGGATATCATGGCCAACGGTATCCCAATAATGTTTAAAGAAAAAAGGGGGCATACCGTCAGATCTGGGCGCTGTAATGGATTTCATCTATTTTAGGGCTAGCTCTACCTCCACAGCAGTGTATTCTTTAGTCAACTCCAATTCATCCTTGGTGTTACTTTCCTCTCTATCCCCTGTAGAATGACATCAAAGTTTGAAGGTGCTGCTATGGTGAATAGTTTTTGGAAGTAATTGACCATAGCCTCTGCTCTTCCTCAACAATTGAACCATCCTCACAAATCAACTTGGAGATAAAATTCCTATGGTTTTGTTGGCTAGCTTGGCTGTGGAAATAGCTAGTATTGAGGTCCCTAGCTTTAAGCCAATCCACTCTTGATCGTTGATGCCACATACAGTCCTCCTTGACCAATAATTCATAAACTTTCCCCCTCAGAATCCTTACTTGCTCATGGTTTTGGCTTGCCATTGATAAAGCCTTATCTTGAGTTAATAGCTTCCTTTTTTTTTACTAGTAGACTTTAGATATGGTTAAAGGAAAGGCGACTCCAGGTTTGTAGTTTGGTCTGACAAGCATCAACCTTGGTTACTAGGTTGCTCATGGGGTTGCTAGTATAGTGACCTTCCTAAGCACTTTTGATCACTCCTTTGCATCGATTGTCCTTCATCCACATGGCTTCAAAATGGAAGGCCTTCCTCGCTTGTAGAAGTGAATATTTTCATCATCAAAACAAATCCAAATAGGGCAATGGTTAGACAAAGAACTTGATATGTGATGAACCTAAATCGAGGGAAACATTTGAGACCAAGAGGATGTGGCCACTGCTCTGTCCAATCTGATCCAAGTAACCACCCCATCAAACTGATTATTACACCATGTGAATGGCGAGCCAACAAAACCCAAATCCCTGAAACCGTAAAAATCTAAAGCCCCTCGAAAATCCATCATTTTTCGCTCACGCCAAAGTGCTCCGCCCATTTTTTCCTCTGCCTTCACTATTTCATTAAAGTCTCCTATGCAAAGCCAAGAGAGATTCATTTGAAGACATAAGTGCTTAAGTAGTGCCCAAGAGTGTTCCCGGTTGGCTATTACCGGATTTTCGTAGAAATTGGTAAATCGTCAAGCATCATCCACTCCTGAGTTGACTACTGCATCAATATAAGTAGGAGATGAGCTTAGTACCTGCAAATTAAAACCATTTTTCCAACACAGGGCTAAACCTCCACCTATGTTATTTCTAGGTACAATAAACAAATTTTCTAGCTTTAATTTACGGCAAAGATTATTGAGAAACTTATCTTTTGATCTAGTTTCCATCAGGAACATGATTGATGGAGAGTGCTTCTTCACCAGTTCGGTGAGCTTGAGAACTGCTCTTGACTTCCCCAAGCCATGGTAGTTCCAACTGATGCATTTCATGGTCTTCGGTGTGGCTGGACATCAGCCACCGCCCCTGGGGGAGAACAAGGGACCATATCGTTGAAGGAGTTCTGTTTTTTGGTTGGGCGTAAGTCTTCAGGAGTAATAGGGCCTCTTCTGGACTCAATTATAGGCAAAACTGAAATTTGAGATGAGTTTTTTACTGTTCGTGTATATTTGACCCATGTTCCTTAGGCTTGAGCTCAACCAAACTATTCTTGGTAACTGGCTACGGACTTTCAAAATGCATTTTGGGGGAAATAGAACCAGCTATGAACTTCGCACTTGGAGTGGGTTGGGCTTTGCACACAAGTTGTTATCCATAGAGACAGAAGAATCTCGTGCAGTAATGTTTTCAAAAGTAGAGTTGACTAACCCAGATTTGGTAATAAAATCTTCCCCTACGGAATTTAAGCCTAATTCCTTGTCGATCTCTTGTAGCGTTTCCTCAAAATCAATCACCATTGAATATTCATGCAGACTTTCCTTATTGGTCATGGGTGTATCCATGCTAGTTGTGATCGGTGCTGTCGCTGCTTGAGAAGCTGATGGAGGCTTGGACTCATGTTGTCTCCTTTCCAAGTCTTGTCCCTCCTTCCTAGACGGATAGCTGGCATAATGACGTGGATTTGGGCAAGAAAAGTTCTGTCTAACTCCAGGGACAGAGATCGAAGTTTTCTTGATTGAAAATTAAGCATCTACATGCAACCATTCCCCATATTGTTGATCCATTTTCTGTAGCGAACCTCTGCTGCCAAGCCATTGTTCATAGTCTCGATCATCATGGGTGACCAATTAATACCAGTAGTAGAAATTTGGGAGGCATTCATACTTCAAGGCAGCCCATTTGATGACCCTGGCCTCCGACCATATTTTGTGCACCCAACTAAGAGGTTTGGAAACATCAACCCGGACTCTAACGCGGAGATAACTGCCTTTGTTTCCTTCTTCTTCTATTTTAGTCACGTCGAGGAGGAACCCGATAGAGCTTCCTATCAAATCACGAATTGTTTTGGTCAGGCAGTGCATTGGTAGGTCGTGGATTTGAATCTAGAAAGACGCGAACCGAAAAGGGATAGCAGAAATGGGGATGTTTTCCACTGCCCTTTCTAGAATAACCAAATGCTTGTCATACGTCCACGGTTCATGTTCTAGAACTCTTTCTAGATCATACTCGTCTTCGAAATTAAAGAACAACTTATTATTCCCCATATCTTTGATTTTGAATTCCTTTTGAGTATGCCATAAGGGTTTGAAAGTGCGCACTACTGATTCAATGCTCACGATCCTTCTAGTTAGAAACTTCACCGCCAAAAGGATACGTGGAGAAAGCGACTCCTTAGAGCACTTGATCCCCGATTCCTCATTATCATCATCCAATTTTAGGTTATGCCAAAGCCCCTCAAGAGCATCCATTGGGACTTGGGTGGAAGGAAGTGAGGTGATAAAGCCCTATTGAGCAGCCAACCACTTGAGGGAATGGAAAACTTGTATGAGGACAAGGACTAAAAAGCTCCACCGTTCTCGATTTTCACAACAAAAACCCTAAAGAGACAGAGAGCGACTTAGAGTGGATGGGAAGTAATTTGATAGCATTATAACTGCTTAATGATAAGGGGGGTGTATGGTTGGTTTTTTTTTTTTCAAATAACTGTAGATGTGTTTAAATACCCACATTTTATCCATACGCGTGTTAGTTTTTTTATCAGTACGTGTGTTAGTTTTTATTTTTTATTTTTTTATAACTATTTAATTTTTATTTTTTTATAACTATCAGTATGTGGGTTTTTTATTTTTATTTTTTTATAAATAATAATAATGTATTTTTAAAAAAGCAATAAACATGTAGTTGTTTTGAAAAAGTGGGTTAGTGGGAGAGTATTCCTATGTTGTAGGTAATATTTTAGTGCAAATTAGACATATACTTTTACTAAATTATCCTTTAGTTTTATTTCTACTTTTTTTTTTTGATGTGAAGATTTATTTCTACTTAAATTTAGAGAAATAAGGGGTATTTTGGAACAAAAAAAAAAATGGTCTAAACAAGAAAAAAACCCTAGTATAGATAAATTTCACTATTAAACTTGGGCTAAAATTGGTCTGGTGACTGGCCCAAAATCCCAGCCGTCTGTACTCCACAAGGTCCAAATTCCAAACCCCGCCAAAAGGCCCAAAACAGACAATATAATATATGATTTTATCAAAAAATAAAAACAAAGCGCCATAAGTTTTGGCGGGAAATCACAAATCTGAAATTCACAAAACAAAAATACTCCACTAAAACAAAAACAAAAACACTCTCTGAGCATTATAGGAAGCTTAATCAACAACTAAAACAAAAAAAAAAAAAAAAAACCCTAAAATCCTCACTCTTCAGCTCCAATGCCTCCAAGAAAAAAGTCCAATTCTTCATCATCATCGTCATCATCCTCATCCATCAAGAAATCCAACCATAACAGCAATCAACCGCAGCCGCCTTCGAAGTTCGGTATCCAGCATTTCTTCGATCGCCACACTCAGACTCAGAACGCCTCTCAAAACCCCAAGCCTCCTCTCACTTCCAACGCCGCCGCCGCCGCCGTTTCGGCTCCGGTGTTGACTGATCGGAGCAATGAAAACGGACCGGCTTCGAAGAAACCCGATCAGAAAGAGGCCGTTTCGCAGAATACGCCGGAGGAGAACGTGGTGTTGGTCGGAGTTAACGCCGCCGACGAGAACCTCTCCGAGGTGTCGCCGGAGGTTTCCAAGTCCGTGTCTCTCAAGCGCTTCAAGTTCTCGCCTGGAATGGTAAATGTCATAGTTCGCGTTCTGATATTTCTCTGCTGAGTTTTGATAATTGATAAATATCAACATTGTGATATAGTTGATAAATATCACAGTTTTTCAATTCTCTTATAGCATCCTTTATAGTCCACAGTATGTTTTTCTCTGCTTAATATTGATCTAAGACCACGTGGGTCTATTTTGTAACAAGCTGAAACTTAAAACTTTTTGTTGAAAGTGTAAAAAAAAAAAAAAAAAAGTTAAAAGTTAGCTGAATACAATGACTCATGAATAGTACCAAAAAGTGTAATGGTACTATGAGTAGTACTAAAAAGAAGCTAAAAACTCAAATAAGCTGAAACTTGCATCACATCCCAAATGGGCTTGACACGGGCAATTTTTGAAAAATTATAACTTGAAATGGCTAGTAAGACACCGTATGACATAGATACGACGCAGATACGACACGGGTACAACACACTAAATGAAGTGTCTGTTCGTAGATATTGATTAATAAGTTCTTTTAGCATTATATTCCACATTCTGTTTTTTTTCTCTGTTTGATATTGAATTCTAAGAAGCACGGGCATGGACACAGATATGGGTACAACACAATGACTCGAGCAATTTTTGAAAAATTATAACTTGAAATGGTTGGTATGAAACCATATGATATGGGTCCGTACAACACAGATATGACACGGGTATAGCACCCTAAATGAAGTGCCTGTGTTTGCTAGATATTGATTAATATGTTCTTTTAGCATAAACAATTTTTTGGTGCAAATGCTTTTAGGGTGTAGTAATTGTGTAAATTATTTATTTTGATCTTTTAATTATGCTTAATGAATACTAATTAGAGTAAAGTTTATTAATTTGGGGTTAAATTTGTTGTAAACAGCAACATGGTGATAGTTGATAAATATCACAGTTTTCAATTCTCTTATAGCACCCATTTTAGTCCACATTTTGATTTTTCTCTCTGTAATTCTGATGATTTTGATACATATATTCCTTTATTAATTAATATTTTTAGGTGAAAATGCTTAAAGTGCGTAAACTGTGTAAATTACTTTTTAACTCTTGAATTATGGTGATATAGTTGATAAAGCAGAGCCAAGATGATGCGGGTGATGAGGTGACGTGGAAGATATCTCCGGTGAACGAAAGACTCCAAGCGGTTTCAAAGCGTGTGCCAGAGAAGATGATGAGAGTGTTGGCTGATTCATCGAGGCTCAACTCTTTGCGCATGAAGCAATGCTCACAAAAAAAGGCATGTTTTTTTTTATTGCCTTATGCATCTGTTGTCAATTTGTTATGTTTTGATTGATTCAGATGGTTAAGTGATGGTGATTAGTGCAGGTACCAATTTCTCCCGGTAAAGCTGGGAAGGTTGAGATGTGGCTCTCATCGCCGACACGAAAGGCTGCTGAAAGATCTTTGGCATCCATGAATAGGGTTGGGGTGAAAAGGGTTAACCTGGATCAGGATATGGATTTGTGTGGAAATGGAAGTGAATTGACTAGTACTGGAGTTGCTAGTGGACAGAGCCCGTTTCGAACTCCACCATCTCTATCATATTGCCATGATAAGGTAATTTTGTTTTCATAGGCCAACAATTTGTGGAAAACTGAGAAAAACTATTTCTTTAAATGGTTTATTGTTTAGGATTCAAGAAAAGACCAATAATAGTACCCTCTTAACTAAGTTATATATTTAGGACTCAAAAGTTTTTGATTTCTTGCTCTGATTTTTTTAGTCGCCAACTTTAAGTGTGTACCTAGTCTGATTTATGCTGTAACTGAACCACAGATTGCTAACGGTGTAGCATGCAATGGAGCAACTGATCAGCTAGGTTTAAGACAACACAAAAAGGTTTGGTTGTACTATGCAGTTTTACTTATGCTCTTCAGTTATCATACCACTTTTCCAATTTAATTATTGATTATCGCATGAACATAGAGCAAGTTTTCGATTTCTGAGTTGGAAGCTGATAGCCTGATATGCTTTGTTGCACATAAGTCTAATATGTCTTTTCATAACGTAGTCGTAATTACCAATGATATCTACTTGTTTGTCTATTCTCATAGGCATTGCTTGAACTTTTGGATCAAGTAGAAGATGTCATTTCTGTTGAAGACTCCATATCTAATGATACAGAGGCATATTCATCGAAAATTCATAATAGAAATGGTGATGGGATGACCGTTGAAGTTGATCCTACAGTAGAAAGAGTGGCAGTGGATTTACCAGAAGATGCCATTGGGGATTTGTCCAATCATAATTTTCTTGTATTGGAGGTATGCTTTACTTCTTTGATTCAATATTATGTCCTTGTGTTGGTGATGTGCTTTATTTCAATGGTTCTTTGATAAAGGGAAGAATGAGTTCTTAAGGATTGATTATATGCAATGCATCTGTGATACAGGTGTCTGAGAAGTGCAGGCCTGCTGACTCCTCTGGTGCTCAATGCCCATATAAGGTTTTCAGTAAGCCTTATACACAAACCAATTCATTGTTCCAATGGAGCTAGAACTGTAGTAAACTTGAACAATTGCTTTTCAGGTTCTTCGCTTACTGAACGAGTGTAGCGGAGAAGAGCGGGCTGTGTATTTGTGGGAAGAGTGGTGAGTAATTCAATGCCTCTTTCGTGGAAGAATTTTATTTCTTCTTCTAGTGTCAGAACCCCCTTCTCCCCCCCCCCCCAATTGTAAAATTTTGCTTTGAACTTAAAGATCATCTCAACTTGTTAATTGTTCTGGAAAATGAACTGCATACAACTGAAATCTCTGGATGTACAAGCATGATTTCATGGCTTTCAATACTCATAATCATCATCATCATCATTAATACTATAACACTTGACAATAGTTTGGCTTGCATTAATGCCCATTTTAACCTTGTGATTTGTAAGGTTAACCTGGATTGCTTGATGTGATTAGAAATCCATGTCCAGCATCATTCTAGTTTATATAACATAACCCCTTTTGGATGGGAGAGGCTGTATCTGCAAAACAATCTTTATGCTCTCATATGTTTCACTATAACAGTATAACCTGAATTATTGTTGGATATTAACCCCTCTTAGCTATTGGCTTGGTATGTTTGATATATAACTCGTATCTATTGGTCTCCTCATATACTTATCCAGTGTTTGGTTCACCTTATCGTTGCCAAGAACTTAATTGATATAGTCATCCTATTTGCTTTCTTAGTAGTTAGTACTGGTATATTAGAATTCCAAAAGGACTGTCTTATATTTACTACCTTAGAAGTTGTACCTAGTGCCTATAATCTACTGAGAATCATATAATGCAGAAGATTTGCTGATCCTGTTGGGGAAATTTTGTTCTGAGCGTTCCTCAAAATTTTCCTTCTTTCATTTCTTGTCAGGTTTTATAGCGTCGTTGCACCTGGAGATACTGTCAATGTGATTGGCAAATTTGATGACCAGGGAAAGTGTGATGTGGATCGTGACAATAATTTTATAATTGTTCACCCAGATGTATTGGTTTCTGGAACACGGGTAAGAATCACCTGCTTGATGAATATTGTATTATTTTTATGTGGCAATATGTGTTGTGGCTATCCTACTGGTGGATTCTACAAAGCATTCTTACAAGCATATTTGTTGATTAGATTTGAGCTTATATTCCCTTCGTTTCTTCCTTATAACAAGATTTGTTTTTTAGGTTGCTGGTAGTTTCAGTTGCCCTAGGCGAACAGTTTTGGATGAGAGGGTAAAGTGCAGTGAGTATTCAACTGCAGCATTAATTGGTACCTTGCTGCACCAAATTTTTCAGGTTTTGAAACTTGCTCTACCACCTTGAAAGATTGTTTGAAATATATATATATATTATGAACTTCATATGTGATCTCTCTCTCTTTTTTTTTTCTTTCAGGCTGGACTTATGAAGGAAATTCCAACAATAAAGTTCCTGGAGGAATATGCAAGAGTGGTTCTCCAGAAAAGCATTGAAAGCTTATATGCATGTGGAGGTGCAAACTCATATATTTGGCAATTAACTGTAATTTCTAAACTGTCAATGTTTTCCATGCTCATCATTATTGTGGACTCATAGAACTGAAGCATTTGCATCAGTTTGGCGGTCCATTTTCAAGCACCAAAATATTTCGAATAAAATGCCATCAGTCAATTCTATGGATTATCTTGTCTGAAAGTTCTAATCTCTCCCACATGTGGATTTTGCAGTAAATGAAAATGATATACAGAAAACCTTGATTGAGGCTATCCCAAAAATATTGAATTGGATCATCACATTCAAAGATTCACAGGTGGGCTGATATATTCTTATTGCTGGTACTTTTGTTCTTGATTACCTTTCAACAATAGTATGAATTTTGTTGTTTTTGCCAAAGCTTAACATCATCCTAACTGGACTGATCGTGAACCACATTAATTCCTGCATGGAGCCTATTCATTTGTTTGTTTGCTCTGTTTCTAAAGGAGAATGTAGTGGTTTTGTTTCTTGTTTTATTGTGTATATATTGACATCTTAGTGGTTATAAACAACAGAAAACGTTGTAATATCCTATAACCGGAATCAAAATTGTGTAAAATACCTACACTCATCATCTGTGAGTCTCAATTCCCAAGTTCAGCGCATTCTAGGGGGGTTGGAAGGCATGAACCGACCCCATTGCCATCCAAATTCCAAAATTTTCTGATTATGCCTTTAGATATTTATTATATGATCTACACTACACATGGTATTTTTTTTTCCTATTCTTGTTTTATACCTTATAAGGCAAACATCCAACTCTTGGGACTAATGATGTAATAATTTTGTTGTTGACAGGATTCCAAGGCTCCTTCTGTTGATTTTGGATCTGATGAGGGGCTGAAAAAGGTTAACATATCTGAGGCAAGAAATCTCACCTCTTTGCAACAGAATGACTTGTCATTTTTCAATTTTGCATATATTAAATATGCATTCATTGGTATAAACTCTAATAGACCACATGAAAAATACATGGTGGCAGGTGTATATTTTGATTAGCATGTACCCTAGTTTTTTTTTCTTGCAGTCTATAAATTCATGTCAAACCTTCATCTGAAGATCAATTTGTTGTAGCACACATTTGAATGATTTATTCATATATTTATCATAATTGTAGTTCTCTATTTGCCGTTACTTTGTTCAAGACAGTTCTAGTTATGAAGGTTGAGACTGTAAATGGAGTGCCACTTTCTAGTTTTCATTCACTTCCATGTAAACAACATTATTTATTTATTTAGAAGATTTCTGTTGTAAATGTAGGTAATTGATATTGAGGAGATGGCTTGGGCCCCTAAATATGGTTT
Source organism: Quercus aquifolioides (assembly GCA_019022515.1). Lineage (NCBI taxonomy): Eukaryota > Viridiplantae > Streptophyta > Magnoliopsida > Fagales > Fagaceae > Quercus > Quercus aquifolioides. The sequence continues at coordinate 27,573,315 of CM032333.1, read as the reverse complement.
GAAAGGGATGATTGATGCTTCAGTCAGAGCCAGTGTAATATCAAACAAAAATGAAGCTCATGAGAAGATTATGCCTTTAGAGTTTAAAACTGGGAAAGCATCAAATAGCCAGGCAAGTCTATGGTCTTAACTGTGATTTGATAGCTAAAAGAAATGCTAGAATAATGAAAATTTGAACTACTCAAATAATCTTATCTTCTTTGGTATTATCCTTCTTTTGACACTAGTGATGTTTGCAGTCATCTATGGAGCACAGTGCACAAGTAATCTTATACACTCTCCTTATGTCTGAGAGGTGTGCATATCATCCCCTCTCTTTGTATATATATTTTTTGTGGTGGAGGGATGTCACATGCCTCTATTATTGAGAACCTTTAAGAAAGCATACTTTTATTTATTTATTTTGATTTGGTCTCTTATTTAGGTACCAGAATCATATTGATTCAGGTCTTCTATATTATCTTCAGTCTGGTCAGACACAGGTAAGTTTAAAATATATTTGTGCTCTCTGTTTCTCTAAAAACTTTTAGGTTTTTGAGTATGTATAGACCTTGTGTAAAGGGGATCGTGGTTCGAAGATCTGATTTGGTTGGGTTAATTATGCGTCGTAATGAGCTTGCAAATGATATTCTCAAGGCATCAACAATACAACAACTACCCGCAATGATACAGGTATGGTCGTTACTGAATTGTTAATTACAGTTTGTTTCTGGAAAACTCTTTTTTGGATTGCCATTTGAAAGTATCTCCATTTTCAACAGAGTCTGAGCATGTGTAAAGGTTGTCGCCATCTTAATGTTTGTAGCATCTATCATAAGGTAAATTTGTTATCTTTATAAAGTTGGACTGTGAAAAGCTTTTCTTGCTCATTAAATGCTTCTGTTTGCTGGGCATGGGAGTGTAATAGTGAGAATCTCATTTACAGACTAGCGATCCCCATGTTTTGTTTGTGGAACATTCATTCTATAGGGGTTTGTAAAAGGATTATGCAAAATTCAATCATTGTCATATGGGCTTAAAGATGCTAGAGTATTGGTATTTGTCATTGGCCTTAATATGTCATTGATGTAGGCACATGGTGGAAGCACTGAAAGCAGTGGGTTAGGAGATGTGTTCGAGTCACATACTAACCACCTAACCATTTCTCATTCCATTTTCCTTCGGCATTGGGATCGGTTGATTGACTTGGAAGCTAAAGAGATCGAGGTGCTTTTTTGAAGCCATTATATGCATTTTTATTGAAACATATCTCCTCAAAAAACTATGCATAATTGTTTGACTTGCTTATTCCCTCTCTTTCCCCTTCGCTATTTCAGCTTGTAAAGAAACAAATCTGGCGTTCACATAGTTCAAAGAGTGATGATTCCAGAGGTTGTCTTTCTTCTATTGTTCTTGATGCTTCAGATAAACTTCCACATCAGAAGTCTCTTAAAGAAAACCGGTTCATTTATCGTTTTGTGCATCGAGATCTATCATCCATCAATGTCAAAGCATTGGGCAGGGATCCTTTAAGTGTTGCCTCTTCTCTAAAATGTGATATGGACTGCACACTTAGAAGTGGAGATTATGTGGTACAATTATTTTCTTGTAATAAATTTTTGCATGATGTAACTTTAGCTAAGTTTGGTCTCCCTTATGACGAGAACTAGGGTTCGAATCCTTCCTCCTACACTTGTTATAACAATTATGGACACACACATACACGCACATATATATAGTAGAGGTTTGGCATGGATTGCTCAATATTTTTGGTCTTTTCTGATCCCTACTCTGTTCTTTACTTGTAAGAGTTGATCTTATTGACGCTTGAACAAGAGGATCTGGACTTTGTTTTCTTAAGCAACAACATACAAGCTTAAAAAGCAACATACAAGCTTAATGAGCGCACATTCATTTGCATAATTGTTACCCTAATAAAATTATGGGATAAAAATCCTCTATCGCACTCTGTTCCACTGTATACTCCACCTGTTACAGCTTGCCACATGCCATTTTTTCCTCAAAATGTAACCAAAGTCTGGAGCATAAAGTGGAACAAAGGATTTTTATATATAAGTTCTGTATCATGTGGTGTATTTCATCTTTATTTTTTGACATAATAATTAGTTTTTTTTTTCCCCTGATGTTATGTTTAGATACTTAGCACTGAATCTGGCCATCAAACCATTGCAAGTGGGGTCATTACAGAGATAAGTCGTTCTCATGTTTCCGTAAGTATTACATCTGCTGTTTCTATTTGTATCTAGTACTTTAAACTTTAGCTAATTAATGTTAAACCTGCTCCAAATGGATTTCTTAAAGAGCATAGTAGTCTATGCTCTTGAACTATGATATTTTAATGACTTACACAGTTTCAAATTGTCTTCTATAATACTATAGGTTTCTTTTTCTAAGCGCTTACGCCTTCCCAGAAGCAATCCTTCTTTAGAGACACAGGATCTTTTTGGAGAAGTTTGGCGGATTGACAAGGATGAATTTTTGACTTCATTTGCAGTTATGAGGTACTTACATGAACTTAACTATTGTGTGATGTATGTCCCTCCAACCCACCCTGCCCATGTACAAGGGTCAAGCTTGATGTTGTTTTTTGAAGGTTTAACCTTGTACAACTTTTTCTACAAAGTTCACAAAGTACTCATCTTCGGAAGATGATCGTTGACCTTGAGGTAAATGTTTGTTGCTACTTTATTTGGTCAATGTCTCGCTAATCGTATAATGCCTTTTTGTATGATTCTGCATTTTTATGTCCTTGTAGGCTCCTAAATTTGACAGTGGATGTATATTCAGCCAGGATCCAGCAATATCATACGTCTGGTCAGAGAAGAGTTTGAATGATGATCAGCGTCGAGCTATTCTTAAGGTTTTCTGCAGAGCATGCTAATGTCCAATTTCTTGAGCAGTTACTTGTTAAAGCTAGTCTGACCAATTTATATGGAATACTTCTCTTTACTGATTTATCTATTATTCAGATACTCACAGCAAAGGATTACACTCTAATACTAGGAATGCCTGGAACGGGCAAGACGTCTACAATGGTGCATGCTGTGAAGGCCCTGTTGATGAGAGGGGCATCCATTTTGCTTACATCTTACACGAACTCAGCCGTAGATAATTTGCTTATAAAATTAAAAGCTCAGGTCATCACTATCTTTTATTAATCTGGATTACTATAAATGTTTGGTTTCTTCCATGTTAATTCATTTTTTTGATGCCTGTCTATTTTGTAATGTGAATGTACTTATCTACTTGTGTTAATTTTTCTTGTGTTGCTTATTAAGTATTGTTTACTTGTAAGTAACTTGTTTTGTAATGAAAACTATTTTTGCTGTAACCAAAAAAAAAAAAAAAGGTTTGAGACAAAAAGGAAAATAGACATCATAATGAGATCCTAATCTTAAAACAAAAATGGGGGATATGGCGAAATTGGTAGATGCTACGGACTTAATTGGATTGAGCCTTGGTATGGAAACTTACCAAGTGATAACTTTCAAATTTAGAGAAACCCTGGAATTAAAAATGGGCAATCCTGATATATGTATATATATGTATGTATGTATGTGTGTATGTATAGCATTTGCTGCAGATAATGAAACCATAGGGGATATTCTTTCTTGTTATTGCCACTTCTGATCTTTTATGTTACCTTTCCTTTTTTCTTAAATAAAAATGTTTTATTGTAAGGAAAAGTCTGATGCTTAAGCAACATGCCCATAACTGCCTTAAATTCAACTTCATAGTACTGGATTCATAAATTTACCTTCTCTATTCAACTAATTGGGGTCTTAACTATGATTGCCTCCTTGATTCATTGGTAATCGTGCCTATTCTTTACGCATCAATCAATATTTCTCCCCTATAGCATTAGGCATACCAGAGTGCTTGGTAAGAAACAGTTAAAAGTCTTCTGTCCTTGGGATATTCAGTGCTTACTCAATCTTCAAAAGCCACTTATGAAGGGCTTGCAAATCGGCTGGTGATTGTTCATATGATTGGTCCTCATATGTATGAGTGTGTGTGTGTGTATCCTCACATTGATACGTCACTCTAATGTCCTCATTAAATTATTACTATCATTTTTTCGTGCACATTATTGAAATTTAAAAATTAGCAGGGCATCGATTTTGTACGTATTGGAAGATATGAAGCTGTGCATGAGGAAGTTCAGGGGCATTGCTTTTCAGGTGAGATTATACATTGTTATTAGCATTCCTTGTAATAGAATCTGTTGGTTTGTTATCCATCATGTGATAAAACTTTTTATGACAGCAATGAATGTACGAAGTGTTGAAGATGTTAAAATAAGATTAGAACAAGTCAAAGTTGTTGCAGTTACTTGTCTTGGAATTACCAGTCCCTTGCTTACCAACAAGAGATTTGATGTATGCATCATGGATGAAGCTGGTCAGACTACCCTCCCGGTATGCTTCTCTCTTGTTGATCTGTTCTAGTGTGTCTATAAATCAAACTCTTCTTGTTGAGGACCTTGAGTTGGCTTTTTATAATGCACCTAAATTAATGTGATATATAATAAGAGATTGGAATTCAGGCATTATGTTGTAGACAACTACGACAAGTGGAAATCATGATATTGTGGCACGTAGTTTTAGTAAAACTAAAATTTAAAGCATGGGAGTACTGAAGTTTGATGGCCTAGAGATTTGTAAAAAATAAACTTCTCTATCTATATGTTAATATATGTGTGTGAATAAATATTTAATCATTTATGTGGGCAGTGAATATATGTAATTGATAGGATAAGATTTGAACTGATGACATTCATAACCACTTTTGTTTAATTGGCAATCACTTTTTTATATTTAAGACGTGTGGTGGTTTGAAAAATTGTTAATGAAGAGAATTGAGTCTGTTATTTAGTATATAACCTTTTGTATTTGTTTGTAATTCTTTAGGATACTTTATGCTATTTTTGCATGAAGTAGTCTCTTTTTAATAAAATTTTATTACTTATATATATAAAAACTTTGTAATGAGTTTATGAGTGAATATCCTATCAGGTATCCTTGGGACCCTTGATGTTTGCTTCAACATTTGTCCTTGTTGGTGATCATTATCAACTACCACCTCTTGTCCAGGTAATTCGTCTTTTGTGTTTATAGTTCTACTTGCTGAATTTTTCCTGCTGTAATTTTTTTAGCTTATGAAGTATTGTGCTTATCTACTTCTAGAGCACAGAGGCTCGGGAGAATGGAATGGGAATAAGCTTATTTTGCAGGCTATCTGAAGCACATCCTCAGGCAATTTCAGCATTGCAGAGCCAGGTGACCTGAATTCAGAGTTGAATTTGAATTTAATGGCTTGACTCTTCTTTTGGTACTCTTTCTGTACCAGGTATGCTTACTTGGCTGATTTGTATGCAGTATCGTATGTGTCAAGGAGTTATGGAACTATCAAATGCCTTGATATATGGTGACAGATTACGCTGTGGATCCTCCGAAATAGCTAGTGCGAAACTTAAGCTTTCTTGTTTGAAGTCTTGTTCATCATGGCTAAAGGAGGTAAACACATTCTTTTCCATGTAGTTCCATTGTGATTTAGTGTCTTCTTGGTTGAAGCTGATGTTTATTTGCAGTTGGAAGTTCTAAGGCTTTGTTGTAATTTTCTGTGCTGATCCTGCATTATATTTAAAATTAATGGTTAATCAACTTCTGCTGTTGACATTCATATTTTGTTTTTAAACTTCCAAAATATTAAATGGCCTCACTAAGTGATTCATAATTGCAGGTTTTGAATCCAACCAAACCAGTCATATTTATTGATACAGGTTATAAATGCATAATCTTTTGCTTTGCCTATCATTTTTATTAATGTGGTTTCGTTATATGGCATCATTTCTTGCATATAATTTTTTTTCTTTCTTTTTTACAAATCAGATATGTTGCCTGCTTTTGAGGCAAAAGATCAAAAGACTGTGAATAACCCGATTGAAGCTTACATAATTGCAGAGGTATTATTGTTATTTAAATATAATAATAAATAGTTCTTGTTACCTAAGACCAGTCCCTGTGAGTTGTTCAGAGCTCTAATGAATTATATTTGTTCCTTATTATGTTCATTATAAAGGTCACAGAGCAATTGGTTAACAATGGAATTGAAGGGGAAGATATTGGCATCATTACCCCTTATAATTCACAGGCAAATCTTATCCGCCATACTGTGTATACAACCTCTGTGGAGATACATACCATTGATAAATACCAGGTTAGGCTAAGTGTTTGATTGTTGTTTCATTGTTTATATACCAGAAATTTTACTTGGACTGAATGACTTGTTTGGCCATGGCCTTTTCTTTTAGCTTTTATTACAACTTTTTAAAGCCTCATTTTTTTTGTGTACAACTATAATTTAACAAACTTATGCAAATAAGCTTTTAGCAAAAAGCTACGTCCAAATGCACCAGTCTTTCTTTACTACTGTCTGTAGCTTGTGATAAAGATGTAATCAATTTTAGGGGTTCATTCTGCTTTATTTGGAACCAACAGTTACACTCCAACCTTTGAACTAATAATAGTATAATACCACCTCTCTCTGTCTCCCTAGCTGAATGGTGATGAGGAACACTCATCCTCTCCATTTTTATTTGTTTATTTTATTATTATTATTATTATTATTATTTTTTATAGAAATTTTGTTATGTTGGTACTCTTAATTAAGTTTGAAGATCACATCCTATATCAGTGTAACTTATAACTTCCCTTTACCTTTGGTCTAGGGAAGAGACAAGGACTGCATACTGGTGTCATTTGTTAGGTCTAGCGAAAATCCGAGGAACTGCACTTCCTCACTGCTTGGTGACTGGCATAGGATTAATGTGGCTCTAACACGTGCAAAGGTAGGCAAAAGAAGTGCTTTCCCCATATCAAAAATTACTTTTCCACTATAAATTTCTAGTTTTCGTGAACATTTTACTTCCCGTTTATGCTCGATGAGTTACTTATGTGGGGAAGTGGAGGGAAAAGAAAATTGAAGCATCCTAGATGTAAGCATCTCAAGTAGAGCATTATCTTGATTCGTTTTTTTGTTTGTACAGAAAAAGTTGATCATGGTAGGATCATGCAAAACCCTATCCAAGGTTCCATTACTGAAGCTTCTCATCAAGAAAGTAGATGAGCAATCAGGAATACTGAGTGTCTCCAAGAACGATATCAATTACAATGGAGGGCTGAAGAGATGCTCTCAGTTCAGATAAGATTTTGCCCCCTTTTCCTTTGTTAATGTATATAAATTTTTTTTTTGTTTTTTTGTTTTACCTTCTTAAAACCCAATATAAAGATCATGTATAGGAGGACATTATTTTTTGTAATATTTTTGGAAATGTAAATAAGAAATAGCTCCTCTCTCTGGGTCTATACCTTTGTTTATACACAAATGTACTCTGAAATACAAGTTTTCCCCTGTGCGCTGAGCAGCAGTGATTGGCTACAGCAACTTTTGACTTTTTTTGGGTACAATTGTCTTTTTTTGTAGCTTTATGTCATATTTTTAGTGTGGGTCAAATTTGTAGAGAGAAAAAAATATTTAAATAACTAAAAGGACTAGTTTTATGTCCTTTTCATTTATTTATTTAATTTTTTTATTAAATGCGACCCACTTTTGTACAACCTTAACAAGCACCTATGCGGTGCTTGTTTACATTTGCCTTAGTCTCTATGTTGTCTGACTAGTATTCTTATTTTGAAAAAGACCAGTATGCTATGGCCCTCCCAAAGAAAGTGTTTCATTCTATTCTTTACAGCATGGTAATGTCCAACTTTTGAGCATTTACTTGTTGAACTTTCCTGACCAATTATCTATGGAATGCATGTTTTTACTCATTTATCTATTATTCAGATACTCACAGCAAAGGGTAAGTAATTTGTTATTTATAGCACTGATGAAGATGCATGAGATTGCTACAAATACAAGTTCAATCAGGTTCATCATTTTGAAAAGTAATAAATTTGTTAAGCTCAAATGGTCAGCCATTGTATCTTGATCTCGGTGACTATTATTTGCCAGTATTAAAAGGTACCTAGTTCTGCAAATTTATTTCATTGAAAAAATGCTGTCCCTATACTTGAGGCATACAATACAACACAAATTGTTCTAATAATTTAACCATGATAAAAATCTTGGAACTTTGAATGTAATTGAAATTGGGAAAGAAATAATCAAATGCTCAGCAATCATGACCCTCATGGAAAAGTCTTTTGACTCGGGCGCTAAAGCCAACTTTTATTCCAATAACATCAAAATGGCCAGAAATCATGACCCTCATAGTCATAGCAAAGTTTTTGACTCGGGCACTGAAGACAGCTTTCATTTCAATAACATGTTCGTTATCCCTTGGCATGACTTCGGCTTTGTTATGTCCCGAGAAGGGTGTTGTGTTCTGTCTCAAATGTTTTTTTTTTTTTTTTTTGATAGTGAAACCATGACTTAACTTTCATTACTTAGGACAACTGTCCACTGCGTTTACATCCAATTGAATTTGTTTTGCAATTACATTGGGGGTATCTTCTACCTAAGCTACACAGTCGGTTACATTTTGAAACAGGGAGGCTGTCTCAAATGTTAGGACTCTTACCTTTAGCTACGAATAACCTCCAATATTACAAAACTTTAGGTTATATGAATGTCCAAGTTCACAGCTATACCCATAGAAACCATAGGATTAACCTAAAATAACCAGAAAATGCTAAATACAAATTTTACTACATAATTATTATAAACTGATTTTTTTTTTCTTCTAATTTAAGAATGTGATTGGTAGTTTTACAATACTTCCCCCCAGAAGGGTGTTCTATTCTGTCACAAATGTTGGGACTCTACTTGTTACCATATCATGAGCAAATGAATAATTCTAATATTACAAAACTTAGGTTCCATGAATGTCCAAGTTCATAGCTACACCCATAGAGACCCTATGGTTAATCTAAAATAACAAGGGAAATGCTAAAGTATTACAAAATTTACAACGTAATTATTATAAACGGATTTTTTTTTATTGAATATAATTGGTAGATTTTACAATGTACTAAAAATTTTAGTATATAAAACTTACAAATTGAAGTGATAATAAATGTGATTGGAGTGACAATGAGAGTGAAGTGCTCATGATATTAAAAAACAAAAAAGAAGAAGAAGAAAGAGAGTGAAGTGCTCTATCAATAATAAAAGGAAATTGAGCTAGAAGACAACGTTTATGTAAGTTGGGGTTGGAGTGAGAGTGAGAGTAAAGTGAAGTGCTCTTGATAAAAAAAGAAAAGAAAAAAAAAGAGTGAAGCCCTCTATCAATAATACAAGGAAATTGAACTAGAAGACAATGTTTATGTATGTTGTGATTGGAGAGTGAGCGATAGTGAAGTGCTCCTGATAAATAAATTAAAAAAAAAAAAAGAAAAAAAAAGGGGGGAGAAAGTGCTCATGATATTAAAAAACAAAAAAGAAGAAGAAGAAAGAGAGTGAAGTGCTCTATCAATAATAAAAGAAAATTGGGCTAGACGACAACATTTATGTATGAAATTATTCCAAAAAAATATGTTAATAAATGTCTGAGCCCGGGTTCGAACCGGGGACCTCTAGTGTGTGAGACTAGCGTGATAACCGACTACACCACCCAGACATCTTTGTTAGTGATCATCTTCAAAATACTATTTATATTATCCAAACTTTAGTTTTTAAGAGAGAAAATGATTGGTTGGCCTTGGTTGGTCTATTTTTTTTGGGTCAGTTTGTTATACCCAGTAGTAGTCTCGCTCAAAAGGTTTCAGACATACTTGTGTCTCAAGGACTTGTATAGTCACATACAATGTTTTTGTTAATCTATATATGTAAAACCGAAACCTTTGTACTCTCCACAATTTTCCACATCAGCATTACTTAAATAAATAAAAAAAACAAAAATTTTGATTTTACTATAAAACCGGTTTTAAACAAAATTATATTAGTCATCCAATTCCAACGTAGAGAACTCCGTGACAGCCTTTGAATCTATCTTTAAATTATACACTTATACTATACTACTGCATATATGGTCAAATTTGAATAAACAAGTTAATCTTAATTATCAATAAAAAAGATATAAACCGACATATAGGCTTTGGCAGTGGTTTAAGTATAACACAAAACCTAATCCTATTATAATACGTATTCTCACACACACACACACACACACATATAGTCCCTAGGATCCCAACGTAGTTCATCAACTTCATACTTTTTAAGAATTCCTATCTTTTCTAAATTATCTTTGCGCTGAGTGTGGTACTAGGGTTTGAAGATGACGAAAGTTATAGAAAAAGTTCAGTGACTCTTTGCAAATCTACGAATGAAGAGCAAGAAAAACCTCACGGCCATGCATGTGGGTGAAAAGTGTAAACTATATGTGATTCCTAACCAATACTTGTCTTCTATAATGTTTCAAGCATTACTCTGTCAACTTTAGGAGGAGGAGAAGATCGAGGTTAGGAACAAAGAGCCAATTACGTTGCCTTCTCTAAATGAGATGTTGATGGTTAATACATACATATTTCAGGAACCAAGAGTAATATTCTTTTTTAGTATTTGAAGCATTCGCTCCAATTGGTAAGGCTTTGTTAATGTCACTTTGTCTTGAATCTTCAAGGTTGCTGTGTGTAAAACTATAAGTATGTAATTTTTTATTTTTTGATGGTCTTATATATATATATATATATATATATGAATTTTAATTTTATTTTTGTTCAGGCCGGTTGATAAAGCAAGACTTGGAGGAGTGAATCATCTTCGTCGATAAGACAAAATACAAGGAGGGTGGAAAGTCATGTTCATGATTAAACATTCAAGGTACAAATTATATGATTCATGGGCAATTTAAATTTCAATTTGATGATGGATTTTCAATTTTAGAATTTTGCATGTGTTGCAAATCTATATTTAAAGTGAGAAAATTTTACATAGAAAGATTTTTAGAATGATGATTAATTTTCTATGGTTAAAATGAATCTTTGTAAATAGAAGTTTGATAAATTCTTTTGTTTTAATGGGTGCTTAAAATGGTTTAATTCATATACAAAATAAACAGTTTTAGATCTAAAATTATTTGCTAACCAGTAATGTTGACCTGTTATAGTTTATTATTTGCATATTTGTAGAGTTTAAATATGGTAATTGTCATTGTATATTTAAAACTTTTATGATTGATCCCTTATAGTATGGTTTTTATGTTAAATTATGTATGAACCTAGTACAAATAATTATAATGTTCATCCACATGTCTCTTATATTTTAAACTTCTTTGTGCTCATGTGGAATATGAGTATCATCTAATATTCTAGATTACAGAGTATAAGAAATATATTTATTAAATAAAAAATGATATATTTGCCTATCATGATTTGTATATAGGAAGCATTCATTTATTACATTTTTTTTTCATCTACATATTTTGCAATAATTGTATACAATTGTTTAATTTTCCTTTAATGTTTGATTATATTTCAAATGTAATTATACTTTTGTAGCATGCTTAAAGTAAATATATATAATTTTTGAAAACCTATCTCGTGCATCGTACGGGTTAACGACTAGTTTTAAGAATGCTACTCGTATTAATTAACGTTTAGCAAAAAAAAAAAAAAAACTATAAATGTTTTAGGTTAAACTGCATGTACTTTCTATATTTGTTCATCTCTTTATAGTACGTATAACTTTAACAACACCCACAATATTGCTTTCAAGTTTCAACTGATACTTAACCTCATCGGCTTTGGCAGAGAAGACCCCAAAAACCCCAGTTCGTGTAGTGTTTGAAAATGAAGAACTTTGTGATCGCCTTGGTTGTCACTTGTCGGCTTGGAAGCACCAGCTCTGGCAATGGCCGTGTTCTGCGTCTACGTTTTGCTGTGTAGATATTGCAGCGGCGACAGGGAAGGCCGCCGAGTCCCTCAAAGTGGAGGCGACCTTGCCCTTCCAAGTCTTGGAGGTGACCCCAGCGGTGGACTTGGAGGTGGTGGTGGTGGTGGTGGATCTGGAGGAGGAGCTGACACTAGCGGCTCATGTGGCTTTGATTGTTATTGTGGATGTGATGGTGGTGGCGGACCTGGCGGTGGCTGTGGAGGTTGTGCTTGTGGAAGTTGTTAGCAGTATGGGTGTTAAACGTTGCGTACTTAATTATGATATGTTTTTTTGTTTTAGTTTTTAGTTTTTTTTGTTTTAGCTTTTTGGTGTGTGTATAGGTAGATAGTAGGGTTTTGAATGGATCAGGGCTTATGATATTTTCTAATTAGTATTTTTTAGAACTTAGAAGATGTTCCTAGTGATCGAGCTGATGACTCTATATGCTGATTCTTTGTACTTCTTTCAAGATAATTTAATGAAAATCTATTGCGCGCATGGGCTGCTTTTGTCGTGTAGGTAGAAATTGAGGTTGTTGCTTTTTTTTTTTTTTTTTTTTTTAATTATTTATTTATTATAAATATTTTGATAGTTGAGGTGGGAGATTTGAAGTGTTGGATGTTGTCATAGTTAAACTACGGACTACCAACTATTTTATGGTTGCTTTATTTGAGACTTACAGGTTTATGCTTAATTATTATTTTTTTGGTTAATTTATCTATTTTTACCCTCAAGTTTGTTAAATTCTTCACATTTTTTTTGGGTTTTAGTTGATTTAATTTGTGCAAATTTTTTGCCATCTAAGAAAAGATCTGGGTTAATTTGAATCTACTTGAAATGTTAAATTCTATGTATTTTTTGGCAGTTGACTTAACTGGTAAAATTTACTATATATCCCCTTAGTTTTTGAACTTTAAACGGTCTTTCTCAAAAAATTGTTCTTCCCATTTTATTCCGAAAAGGTAAAATATATACCTAATGTTTCAGTTCCAAACAACTGTTTTTAACCAATAATTAAGCACTCTCTCTCTCTCTCTCTCTCTAATATGTTCCTTTTTGGTTGGGGCTGAAAAGTGAGACCTAATTTTTTTTCCCCACCTTAAATTTGAATATGGGTAAAACGTAAAATTAAAATTAAGATTTTTTTCCCCACCATGTATGAGACTAGATTTTCTCAAGCTGCAGTAAGTGAGCATACTTATGGACTGAACAAGCGCAATTACAGGTCTCATTAGGAGCACCTAGTTATAGGCTTATAGCAAATGCCTCATGAAAATAATCTTAACCCCACTTTCAAGTGGATGTACACATTTCAATTTTCGCCAAGTATGGATTTCAATTTTCATCTTGATCAGGACACACGCAAGTCTCACCTAGCACGACTGTTCCTCATCAGCTGGCAAAATGTTTTTCCAAGGAGAATATGAAATTTATTTTATTTAAGAACTTATAGTTGTGGCTGGCAAATGGGGCAGGTTTTGCACTTAACCCCCAAGTACAATTGTCTCTGGTCCTTTTTAAGTATTTTAATGCAATTATATTGGTAAGAAGAATGACTCAAATGACTGGGAACTCTTTCCTAAAAACACATTAATAGGTGGTCTACAGACAACAATGTACTTCATCGTTCAATGGTAAAATCTTCATCACTCCACCCAATGTAAGAGTAAATGACATACTTCAAGCTGCAATAATAGATATAACCCCACTGCAAAATGAATTAAACTAAGCTTAAGTATCACACAAAAACTTTAAAGTCTTTTTCCCATTGTCCACAAAACGTTTTAAGAACACATAATGAAACCTATCATGCCATGGCATACTAACAATTTAAAAGCAAATACATTCAAAAACAAAACGATGCATGCAAGCTTTAAAAAGTTGATGCCTTCTCGAAACAACAACACAAAAAAACAATGCACGGAGAAGACAGAGTCTAAGAGAGAACTAGGAATTTCATGGAAAACATATGTGGTTACTTTTCTTTTGCCCATCATGATTCTTTCCGGTACTATTAATAGATGTAGCAAACATGAACTAAGGTTCTCAGGCTACCAGTGGCCTCGCTGATGCCTCTTAGAAATTTGGTTTCAGGCCTTCTGCTGCAATATCAATTTGGTTTAAGACTCCCAATTTAGCTACAGGTTCATGGAGCTCAAAGTTTCTCTCATATGTTGTAATTTTGTATTTTAAGCCTCAGTTTTGTGTTCACTGCTCAGTGTACGTAGGGATTGTTATTAATTTATGGTTTGATAAAAATATAGATCTGATTCACTATGAGTGTTTGTTTTATTTACTGCCTACTTGTCAGGAATTATTCATGTCTTATATGTGTTGTTTTATTTACTGTTTGTTCTTGGTGAAGATATATAGTTTTTAAATGTGATAGAGTTGGAAAATTATCTTTTGAATTCCCTTATTTAGCTTGGCGTGAGATAGAATTGTTTTGGAAAAATTTTTAGTGGAAAACAATTCTATTTCATGCTAAAGATACAACATGTATAAAATTGATATCAATAACAAACAAGAAGTACTACTAAGACTCACGCTAGATAATGAAGATGATGAGATAAATACGGAGTTCAATTGAAAAACCTACCGGGAAAGCTTAGCGGAAGAAGAGTATATTTCAAACTAAGGAGACTGGCTAGCTTGTAAGGTAAAATTCGCCCACTATAGGTAGGATCAAGAGCGGAAGAATGGCGACTAAGAACAAACAAAGGACGAAGAGGGATTTCAAATCCTAATATCTTCTCATGAGGGAGGATACGTTAAGGTCTTTGTTGGGAAGACCTTGCTTGCGAAGTAAGCAAGAAAAAGTATGTGCGGGTGTAGTAATTCAAGAACTATGTTATGACTTGATCTCTTTAATAAGAAAAGTCAAGAGATAGTTTTTCTTTGATTGTTTTTTATTTTTTTGATATTATCAAATAAAAGAAAAAAGAAAAAACTATCTTTCACATGAGGTTTTTGTTTATAAAAAAAGAAAGGCCAGAATGCAAAACTCATCTTTTAAGTTTCACATATTTTTATTTTAGTCCTTTAAGTTTAGGTTTTATTATTTTAGTCCTCTAAGTTTCATTCATTCTCAATTGAGTCCTCTCGTTAGTGTTCTATTAGTTGTTGCGATCCACTTTCCAAAATGATGCCGTTTTGGATGTTATTATTATTTCTTAATTTAAAAAAAAAAACTGAAAACTTTAATTTAAAATATTAAAAAAAAAAAAAAAAAAACCGAAACTAAACCCAGGGAACCACCATAGTCTCTCCTTTTTCTCAGCCAGTTCTTTGCCAGTCGGCCAGTCCTCTTCCATTGACCTCGATATCTCCATCCAAGCTGGACAAGACCGTCTTCAAGGTAAGGTCAAATTTTTTGTTTCCATAGGATTTGCGTATTTGCTTTGCTACTTGATTTTTTGTTTTGGTTTTGAAGTTGCAGGCTCCAGTGTCTAGCTATAAGGAATTTCTGCATCATTGCGCACATTGACCATGGAAAATCAACTTTGGCGGATAAGTTGCTTCAAATTACTAGAACTGTGCAAAAGGGTCACCAAATGGCCCATGGCCAAAGGTCCGACCCAAAAGCCCGATGGCCCACTGGGCTAATGGGCGGCCCGACTCATTTTTTTAGGCCCATGGGTAGTCCACTAACCCAGTGAGTCAAGCCGTGGGCTAGTTTTTATTCCCATGGGCACCTGGTGGGCTAGCCCAATAGCTCAGCCCGTTGGCCCAATTAGTTACCTAGCTCAATAACTCAAAATTTATAACAAAATATATAAAATGAGTATGAAGGATTGATATTGAGATGTTATAGAGGAATTTCTTAAGAGAACTCTCTATATCACTAAAATACTTAAGTGATTATGTTAATTTAGTTTACTAAATATATATTTTCCTAGTAATTTAGCAACTTTGAATTAACCATATGACTTATTTTTTTATTTATTAAAGATAAAAATTAAAAACCATTTAAAGCCTTAATAGACAAAATTAAATAGCTTTCCATCAACAAAACAAAAAATTAAATAGATTTGACCATAAAAGTTTTTTTTTTTTTAATTAAGTATTAAATTTTTTTGATTTTTTCCATTAAAAAAAAGATTGATTATTCCCTTATAAAAAATTGATTCTTTCCTTATAAAAATAATAAAATAAGATACTAACACAAGTGCATGGGTAGCCCATTAGGCCTAACCCGATAGCCCAGTCCACTAAAGACAAAATGGGCATTGCCCATGGGTAGGTTCATGGGCTAGAGTTTTCTCTTTCGGTCCAGCTTGACCCGACTCTTTATCTAGTTAATAGCCTACTATGCCTAGCCCATTGTGTCCATGGGCCAAGTAAAAATGGGCTGGGCCGGCCTGACCAGCCCATTGACCAAAAGCGAGAGATGAAGGCATTAGTGGGGGTGGGGATTATTTTTGTTATTTAGTGGGCTAGGGAACGACATCATTCCCCTGAGTTTAGTTTCTGGTTTTTTTTTTTTTAATTAACGTTATTCAATTTTTTTGAAAATAATAATAATAATAATAATAATCAAAACGATGTCGTTTTGGTAAATGGATGACAATAACTAACTGAACACTGATGGAGGACGTAATTGAGAATGAATGAAACTTAGAGGATTGAAATGACAAAACCAAAACTTAAAGGACTGAAATGAAAAAAATGTGAAATTTAGAGGGCGAGTTTTGTAATTTGGCCAAAAAATAAAAAAAGGAAAAAAGAATAGTTTGTATGATATACTTTTTATTGTATTTTAAGGGGAAAATGTGGGATGTTTCCACACCCATTAAGATGATAGTCCAAGCTAGCTTTGGCAAGAAAATGTGGTTATGATTTGTTTATCTATTTATTTATTTTTACTGTAATTTGAAGAAGCTGTGAGAGAACAAAATGTACAGCTCATGAACTCCATGAAATTTCTTTTGGAAATAGAACTCTTTTGACATTTATATAAAGATCGTTTTTTACATTTTTCTGTGTTTAGTAGTATTATAAAAAAATAGGTTAAAAGAAAATTATCTCTTAACTTCCTATATTTAGCTTGGTGTGAAATAAGTGAGTTCTAGTTAGCTTAACTGGTTAAGTTTCTGATAGTTGAATAAGATATCTGATGTTCAATTCTCGCCTACACCAAAAATTAATGTTTTGGTCTGATAATAAAAGAGCTATTATCAGAAGCGGACGCCATAGGTTGAAACTTTCTAAAAAAAAAGAAAAAGCTTGGTGTGAGATAAAATTGTTTTCCACTAAATTTTTTTGAAAAACAACTCTATCTCATTTTCATGTGAAGCTAAATAAGGGAAGTTAAGAGATAGTTTTCCAATTCATTTTAAGGTTACTACCAAACATAAAAAAAAAAAAAAAGAGATAGTTTTTTGGAAAATAATTTTTGAAAAATGATTCATTTTCCATAAAACATTAATGTTGAAACAAAAAGAGAATATTTTTTTCTACTTTGGGGAATGGTATTTTTATTTATTTATATATTGTTACATCACTATTATAGAAACACATGAATATTCCTCTTGGTTATACAACATATAATGTTTCTTCATGTTTATTTTTAAATAAATTATAGGTCGAATGTTATCCATGGTTTATTGATTTTTGTCAAATTAAGTAATGATCATTTACCTAATTTTTCTACACATACACATTTTGAGGAACATAAACCTTTTTTTTTTTTTTTTTTGAGAAACGAGGAACATAAACCTTTGATTACTCTAATTATATCATATATAACTCATTAAATTAAAGTGTATTTAATGTATATCATACGTAATATAATTATGTTCTATTTTTATTAAATTGATTCGTGCATTTTTAGACATATCAAGTCTTTTTTTTTTTTTTTTTTTAACTACCGTGCATTTTTAGTATAATGGTCATTTCACAAGTACAAGTTTTGTTAGGGTGGAGAGGCAAAGGTCGGGATTCAAGTATTTAGGAGGGTGTTTTATACACACATACACTTATATTAGGCTAAAATAGAATTTTATCTAAGAGCAGCAAAAAAAAAGACTTATTTTTTTCCCCAATGAAAGACTTACTTGATGATATTATTATTATTTTTAAGTAAGAAAATATAATATGTTAAATCAAAATTACAAACATTATTCATGTATAAGTAATAAATAAATATAATATACTTATAAAAAAATAAATATAATTCATATATACACACACACACTATATGTGTGTGTGTTATTCTTATATATTTTTTGAAACTTGGCCCTCTTGAAATTTTTTTTTGGTTCAGCCATTGCCTCCACGCCAGCTCCATTGCTTCCAATGTTGCATTGACTACAAGTTTTGATGGTGTTTGAATCTTTTGATTCGAAGATGACTGCAGGGTGTGAGGCATTTGAGCCGTGATGACCAAATCTAGTAGCTGTGGAAGAATTTGGATGTATTTGAATGAGATATATTTTTGTTTGAACTCTGATTTGATAAATATGATTTTGGACAATATGACTATATTTTGACTCTGATACCCAGCTAATGGGGGTTATTCATTGATACCGAAACTAGTTCTATTTGGGGCATCATGAGCCTATTGTGTTTTTGGACCCAGCTAATGGAGGATATACATTAGCACGAACTTAGTTTATTTTGAATATGATGCCTAGTCACAAAGATATAGCGTGACCATAGTCATAAAAATAAAAGATTGTTAAGAATATGAATTATGTTTGAGTATTTAAACTGTTTTGAGTCCTTGAAACAACTTATATGCTTTTGGAACCTATTGTAATATATATTACAGCTTTTGATATATGGAAAACTGATTATTTTCTAATCCATTTATGATATATTTGTAAGATTAAAATATTCGATCTATGTACAACTTATTATTTTACAGATCTATTTGCTTAATACAACTTATTAGGACTTTGATTACTTATTGAGCTGTCAACTTACCCCCATTTCCCCTCCAGTTTCAAATTGTGAAGAATAGCAAGTTTTGGGAGTTTTGCTGCTGTGTTGTGAGCAGGGAAAGAAACTTAGTGACTTTTGGATTAGATGGTCTTGTAATAATCTTATATCTATTGGCCAATTGGCATTATGTACATGAGGTTTGGATTTTGTTCTTTTTGAATTATTGGAGATCTATTCATAAAGAAATTGTTGAGGGATTTTGGTCTTATTTGATGTAATTTTTGTGAATAAATTTTAGTTGCTAAGAAGACCTTGCACACTTGTAGGGTGCTTACTTTATAAGCGTGCGGCCGTTGTCGGGTGCCTATCTTTATAGTTAGGTTCGGGGCGTGACATAGGTACTATACGTGAAAGATACATGAGAAAGAACATAAAAGTTTTATGCTAGATAAACCAATAATAATTAAGTATGTGAAAAATACTTTTATTACTTTATAACAAATTTATAAAATTGGTTTTTTTTTTTTTTTTTTTGAGAATCATTATAAAATTGGTTTTTGAGAGCGTTAATTCTAATCCAAACTTCAATAATTAAACTTTATTTAAATAAAGTCTTCAACTTTTGGTAGATAGCTTGTAGTTGTCAAAATTTAATAATACTAATGAAAGTCTCATGCATTGCACGACTTTAATCATAAATTTTCTTTATATATATATATACATATATATGTTAATGAAATAATAACTAAATGAGTTATTATTACATAATTTTAGAACACGTTTCTAACTAAATGAATGACAATTATTGTATATAATGCATAATTTTGTGTATTTGTCCTTATATATAAAATCTCTAATTAAAATTATCCAAAAAAACTTTTCTAATTATTTTTTTATAATTCCTTATTTATTAATGAAGAGTGCGATTCGAACTCAAGCAGTTAATCTTTTCTAATTCTTACATAAATAAGGTTATTCTAAAATAATTAATTCCAAACTTAAAATTATAAAATCAATTGTATTTGTAAAACTAAAATAAATTGTATTTTAAGTCATATTTTGATATTTAAATCATCTGTTTTAGTGTTGATTTTATTCAGATAGTTAACACCCTAACTTATACAACTTGAGTAATGTCTCTAATCATATTGTGCTTTAACCTTTAAGAACACATATATTAATATTACACATGAAAAACAATCCAAATTTCCAAAATTTTTATAAAAAAATGAAAAAGAAGTTAAGTAAAGATTCAATCAAATTTCTAGTCAATTAATTAAAATGATTAATTATGCAATTAGATCTGATTTAAACAAGCCTCACACAATCACAATCCACATGAACACCAAGAATGATGACTTAGGAAAACTTTTGAAATTATGGTTTCAAAGTAAAAAGCTGGGGAAGATTTAACCTAAACAATCCTCAAGGCAAACTTTCACTAATAGAATCGAAGTTTATACAATAGACTTAACCCTAAATCTACTGCTATCTCGTGCAGTTTTACTGGCGTGACCATACGTAGCTCCGAATCCACGGATTCTTCTACTATGAAACTATTGCACACAATCACTCCAGTTTGTGACTTTGAGATCTCCACTCAAAGGTTTAGATTAGCAGCACAAACCTCCAATTTATGACTTTGAGATCTTCACTCAAACATTTAGATCAGCAACTGCAGTTGATTGAATGCAGCAACTTTGCTTTATAACTGGATCTGTTGTTTGCACAAAATCTCCAGCTGTAGTTTCAAAAGGGTTTGGAAAACTCCAGATTTGTATACAAAACACTCCCCTCTTGAGTGTGTAAAAACATGCTCTAGGGTTTGTATTTATATATACTTAAGATCCATCAAAACCCTAGATCCAACGGCTGGTAGAAAAAGCCAGATCTGCAATCTACACGAATCTCGATCAGTCGAGATGTGCATCTCGATTGGTCGAGATAAGAGAAACTTATCTGCACATGCTTTTTTCTAATTTCTTGAGTCTTCAATTGTTCAGAACTTCATTTGTCTTGTTTCTGAATATTTCTAGACTAAACACTAGACAAAACTAAGTTATAAAGGTTACAATTTGTTCATGGTTGCCAACCTAAAAATTTGGACTTTACAGATGTGTATTTTATTATTATTTTTTAAAATGTTGACATGGCTTTTTAAAAATTAATTAAACATTTTTTTATTGTTTTATTAGCCACGTGCGTGCCACATATGCAAACCGTTTGCCATGTAGGCATTTTCCGTTAGTGAGTTAATGGTAGGTAACAACTTTAACACAAGTTGAAAATAACAGGGATCAAATTGACTGCTACCAAAATGTATGGACCAAATTAACTATGACCTTAAAATGTAGGGACCAAAATGGTGTTTTCGCCTAAATTTTTAGTTGAAGTAGGATTTAAATTTCTGAAACTCAGATGCATGTTGCATGTTTTGTTAAAACACTTATTGTTACTTTATTTAAAGAAATTGATAAGAAAAAAATAAGTTCTTGTCTCTATCAACTGAAATTTAGATGCATGTTGCATGTTTTGTTAAAACACTTATTGTTATTTTATTTTAAAAAATTGATAAGAATAAATAAATTATTGTCTCTATCAACTGAAACTTAGATGCATGTTGCATGTTTTGTTAAAACACTTATTGTTATTTTATCTAAAAAATTGATAAGAATAAAAAAGTTAGTCTCTATCTAAAAAATTGTTTTTATCCAAAATATTGTTGTAATTTAATAAAGTCACTTAGCGCAACTACGACTTTTAAGCGCAACTTTTATTGTATAGTATATAATATGATATGATATAAATTATTTTCACATAAGCACAATCTCTTCTTGCAATATCTCTGGTTTGTTTAGCCTGTGTATCTTTTTATTAGTTCATAGAGTTGCTTTATTAGAGTATGGGGAAGCTCTGACCAAGTCTTTGTTATATTATGAGGGCTAACGTTCAGGAAAATTGCCATATAACGAAAGAGTTCAATAGCGTGGAAAGGGAAAGGTTCCACCATAAATTTAATTAGTAGGACCCACAATTATATGAGACGGAGGAGAATACATTTATGGTACTCTGAGAGTATTCTATAATTACCCGTGTGGAAATTATACTCTAATTCTGCCAACAAAATTAGAGTACAATTGAAAATTAATTAGACACACATACACATATAAATAATGTGTTTATGTAATAATTAACAGACTATAAAAATTCATAACACTATAAAAAAATAAATTCAAAATTTTTTTTTTCTAAATTTAGATGCATTAATTTGTATTTAATATTATTGATACAAAATTAGAGTATAATTAAGAATTTGGAAGGACGTTTGACATGTAATTCGTTCGTAATTACAAGAGCATACACTTAGCACAAAATTGGAATGCAAAATAATCTACTTTGAAGTTTGAATTTTTTTGGCAAGGTAATTTAGAATCTTGATTAGGCATCTACTTTAATACGCTATATATGATTGTGGAATTGGATTTAAAATTGTTTAGTTGACATGTTTTAATATTTTAATTTAGCCACCTCTTACACATTTATTGAATTGAATATTCACAGATTGGTTATGACATGCTCCCAAAAAAATACATCTTACTTTATCTTATCTTAATCCACAATGCCTAAGTTGCAATCTTTCTTAATTCTTTTCCAAAATGTTAGAACTTAATGCCCCATTTTCCTATATATATATATATAAAATAACTCCATAAAATACCAGTTATGACTTATTTATGATGAAAGGATTACGTTTTTTATCTTTCCAAAAAAATACATCTTACTTTAAATTCTATTCAAACTAAAAATCTGTTATAAAAAATTCTAAACTTAAATCTCCGAACAACAACCCTCATTTTCTTTCTTAAAAAAAAGAAAAAAAAAGAAAAAAGAAAAAAGAAGAAACTACTTCAACTAAAAGTTTATTATCAATATTTTAAGAACAACTAATTAGTAAATCATATCATATACTATATAATAAAAGTTTGACTTAATTAGACATATACTTTAGTATATTATATATGATTGTTGAATTGGATTTAAAATTGTTTAGTTGACATGCTTTAATATTTTAATTGAGCCACCTCTTACAGATTTATCGAATTGAATATTTACAGATTGGTTATGACATGTTCCCAAAAATGTTTGAACTTATTGCCCATAGATTGCCCTCGAATATGTGATAACTCTATAAATACCAGTTATGATTTATTTATTATGAAAGGCCTACATTATTATCTTAGGTATTGTTCATTCATATTATTTTCGCACGAAAAATGCTTTTTCACACAAGAGCAATGCTTTCTAGCATTATCTTTGGTTTGGTTAGCCTGTGTATCTTTTTATTAGTTCATGGTGATGGAGTTACTTCAATAGATTACGGGGAAGCTCTGAACAAGTCTTTGTTATATTATGAGGCCCAACGTTCAGGGAAATTGCCACCTAACCAGAGAGTGCAATGGCGTGGATATTCTGCACTTTCAGATGGTAGCGAAGCAGGAGTAAGATAATCTTGACTTCATAGTTGTAGTCTAAGATTACAACTTCACTTAATATTTTTTTATTGCATGTGAATTTTGATAAATCCACCATTGGATTATATTTTATTCTTATATTTTTCATGCTTACAAAATTTCAAAAAGATCAAAGATTAATAGCTATGTCATTAATAAAATTTTTAAATTGCAAGTTTTTGTAGTATAAAATTATGCATAAAAAATGAGTTTATGAATCATATAATAAATAATATCCGATTAACACAAAATTTGACATGTGTGTTAAGAGTGTAAAGAACATGCAATTTAATAGTTAGATTTTTAAAAAATATAGTAATGTTAATTTTTTTAAAGGAAGTTGTAGTGCGCCTTAGGCTACAACCAAATTTGTATCTAAACTTTGTCTCATATAAAAAAAAAAAAAAAAAAAAAAAAAAAAATATATATATATATATATATATTAACACTTCTCACTATAGCCCTCACTATGTAAATTGTTTACTTTATTCTTCGATCTTTATCTTTATATGCTTGTTTTCTTCATGCAGTTATGTGTTAGTGAAATACAAAGGATAGTGCCATGTTGAAAAATGGTCGTAACGAATTAACAGTGAAGCTTTATGCATGAGACTCTTGTTTATATATATATATATATATATATATATATTCCCCCTTTTTTTGGTGGAAAACTTTGATACTATGTTACTGGTTTTAAATTCATTAAATTTCATATTGAGATTTTCAAAAGCACATCCTCAAACTCTGTATGGTTTTCATTCTACCATAGAAAATAAAGTGATAGCAAAAAAAAAAAAAAAAAAAAAAGGAATGATAAAAACCTTAAATAAGTTCTCATTGTTTCTTTATATCAATAAAATAGAGGGAGAAAAAAAAAGTGGAAAATATAACTTCGGTCCATTTTACTCCTTGCTCATGATCCTCTTCATCTCATGGTAATTATAATCAAATTGAGTTTTGAACCATTAAAGGAGTGGTACAATTGTTCACAGATTCAACTATTCGATTAATAACACCGCATACTATTGGTGCGATGGTCACTCCACAAGTATAAGTGCTTGTGGAGTATGGGAGGCAAGGGCCGGGGTTCAAATCTCTAGGAGAGAGTTTCACACATATACACTTAGATTAGACTACAGTAGAATTTCTATCTTGTGGAGTGTGGGAGGCAAGGGCCGGAGTTCAAGTCTTCAGGAGGGAGTTTCACACATATATACACTTAAATTAGGCTAGAGTAGAATTTCTATCTTGTATAAAAAAAAAAAAAAAAAACAAAAAACTATTTGATTAATAACTCATATATATATATATATATTTATTTATTTATTGATGTCGCTTGAAGAAAATACACACAATACTCTCTTTGATGGAACAGAAACTAAATTGGTTTTTGGTAGTAAACCAACCTCGAATCTATGAGGGGTTCCTTTAATTCACAAGGTGATAGGTCTGAAATATACCAAAGGAAGAAATAGATAAAGTCTGAATTTTATTAATCTAAAAATTGAATTGTCTTTGGAGGCTACAATTTGTTTAAATAGTTTAAAAAAAAAAACATAAAACCTAAAGCGGCTAGGAAAGCTTATAAAACCCTAATTTGACTAAAAAACATTAAATACACCTTAAAACGAGGAAATAAATACCATAAATTTAAAATAACGAAAATTACATAAAAATACCAAAAATAATAAATTACAATAATTAAATAGTAAATTGTTATAAATAGAAAGACTAAACATAGGAATACACTTGAATTGATCATTTAATTATATCTTTCAAGTTTAAAAGTGAAAGACTTAAAAAAAACATAAATAAAAATGCAAAAAAACTGTGAAACTCAACTTTTTTCTAAAAAACTATCAATTTTTTTTATAGTTTATTGAAGATTTTTGCAAATCCAATATTTCTTTCATACCAAACTATAAATTTATATGATTTATCGGTTTAACAGTTCCACCACTCATTTGGTATGGTTATGATAATTATGCTTCATTTGCTTTGAAAATAAAGAATATTCATTTCAATGTGAACCTATTTTGTTTTCACCAATTTGTACATAGCTCGTTTTTTAAAGCTGGTTATATTAGTTATGTGGTAAATGAGACTCTCTCTCTCTCTCTCTTATAACTAGTCAATTGAAAAGCTTTACTCAATATTTTTTTATTGGAGGTGAATTTTGACAAATCCACCATTAGATTACATTTTCCTCCATGCTTGCAAAATTTCTAGAAAATTAAAGATCAATAGCTATGTCATTAATGAATAGTTTAAATTGTAAGTTTTTGTAATTTAAAATTATGCATAAAATATAATCTTATAGATCATATAGTAAATAATATCTGATTGATACAAAATTTAACATGTGTATTAAGAGCATAAAGAACATACAATCTAACGATTAGTAACATTAATAATATTGAGTAAGGTTGTAGCATTAAGCTACAACTAATTTTATAGCTAAACTTTGTCAAAAAAAAAAAAAAAAAAACATAAAAAACACCGTCTATAATAAAAGCAATGGAACTACTAAATAATTTTCTCAATAGGAATTGTTAAGCCGTGTCATCTAGTTAACACTTCCATTTAAATTATCATCTCCAATCTTCTTTTGAAATTTCATGGTTGCCTTTGCTTCCTGCCCAACAGGATTGCACAAATTTTATTATCCCACCTGCATGCATATTAAAGCACAAGCAAACATACAAACACAAAAATCTTCCATATAGTTGTTTAATTTCTCTAAACAAATGCCAAGTTAATGTTAAAGTCTCAAATTCCATTAATGAACACTATGACACACACCTATTCCAAACTTAAACACACCACCAACTCTACCAATTTCCAAATTGATTTTAAAAGCACCATGCAGTACATGTAACCCTGCAAAGCTTACAAATGAGAGCAAGAATTATACAATTCAATAATAACTGTACATTTTTATTCTTCTTTGCTAATTATTTATCTAAGAACAACAACAAAACTTGAGGAGACTAATTTGCCCAAAATAACCACTGGTCATCATTGAAACCAAACAATTTTAATCAAACCTATCAATCAAATGAATTTCTATGCAAATTTCATCATTTAAATTGGAAAAAGTAGCTACTTGGAAAAGGCAGTAACTATCATCGATATACAATTTACTATAGGCAAAAGGACTAAATTATATTATAAGTTTAGTAAAATCTAACAGGTCACTACTAAATTGTTTTAATACCAGAACTTATCTTATTCCTAGTAAGGACATAAAACATGGTCTCAATCAACACACCACATTCTCCCCTGAATCTACATTTTAGTAGAAGGATCCCATTCCTAGCCAAATTATTTTCCCTTTAATACCAAGCCAAAAAAAAAAAAAAAACTAAGGATATACAATGTCAAGATAAAAGCAATTCTCAAGATTATTAAAACCTGAAGTTAGTAAGAGCACCTCAATCTAATTCCAAACAGTTAGTGACTATGCGACACGATCACAGACAAAATCTTTTGCTATCAAACAAAGAATAGGTAATAACAGCCTAAGAACAAAACTTACTACTTCAATCAAATTAATTTAGCAAAAGAGTGGAATGATTAAAAACAAAAAACAAAAATTACCTCTCAAATTGCCACCATATTTCCTCTGTCCATTAAATCCTATGCCGAATTGAAAATTTTCCAACAATAATGATAAATAGTCAAGATGAAAAAGAGAAATGAAAACATAGAGTAAGAGCTAGATTATAATAAATCTTGTAAAACTTTTTATTTTTTATTTTTTATTTTTTTATTTATTTATTTTAAAAAAGGAATAAGAGAAATCATCCTTAACAATTACCTTGCAATTTGAATTGTCAGGGTTGAAGGCTAATGAAAAAGATGTAGAGTGAGTTTGGTTCAGCTTTTTGAAATTGGGCTTTTTGAAAAAGTGGGGTTTTCAAAAAGTGCGGTATGAAATTGTGCTTTTTGTAAAAACTGAGTGTTTGGTAAAATCTGTTAAAAAGTACTTTTTAAAAAAGCTGAGTGTTTGGCTAGTACTTGTAAAAGTGGTGGTTTGAGTGGTAAATTACCAAAAAGGACAATATATATATATATATATATATAAGAGTTTATTTCATACTTAAATCAACTACTTCATAATACTTAAATCAATTTTTCTTTTTCTAAAAAATTATTTTTTTCTCACCAATATTAGCTAATAATAACCTACCACTTAAGATTTATTGTGAAAGTATTGTGAAAATATTGTGATAATTGATACTTTAAAAATTCTTTTTTGATAATTGTTACAATAAGTGGGGGAGAGGGAAGATTCAATTTGTACTTAGTTCTATTCATAAAGAAGACCAAATAATATCACTGAAGTACAATGTTCTTGATTATGAGGTTAAAAGATTCCATGAACAAAAAATGCATTTATTAAAACTATTGCTACCAACACTAAAAGAGAACAAAGCTCTCACATGCATTCTATCAAACACTTGTTAGGAATCTCAAACAGTTATAGTAACCAACCCCAACCTTAAAAAAAAGAAAAAAGAAAAAAATTCCCACAAAAACACTAAAGACATTAAATATTTCATTAATATAGCAATATGCAACAATACCCACGAAAAGAAATTTTGATTTTTGGGGTTATACCATCCTCTTATAAATGCTATATAATCGAAACATTTGAATATTTGTTGATCGACCTTCTTTGCAATTTTTATTTTTTTATTCAATTAAATAATTAATATCATGGTAGTTTATCATTTGAGAAACAAAATCTTCATTAGGAAATGGATTATACAGATTATTGATTATTCTTCTTCTTATAGTTTTTACCCAAAATTTCAAAAATAATACATTTTTAGAGGAAAAAAATGGTGGGTACATGGTTTCAACAGTTAAATTTTAATTTTTTTCTTAAAAATTGATATGATAGAGTAATCCCAAACGTGGCACACCTCAATTTGTGAACATGTACGTATTAACCATATTTGTTATATAATAATTAAATTAAGTGAATATTCTATATATGTTTCAATTGTGTACATGAATGGTATAATATATTTTTTCACACAATATATAGGTTGATCTTGAGGGAGGATATTACGATGCCGGGGATAACGTAAAGTTTGGTTTCCCATTTGCATTCACAATAACAATGCTTTCATGGAGCACAATAGAGTTCCAAGCTCAACTGAAGGAAAAAGATGAGCTTTCACATGCACTGGAAGCAATCAAATGGGGCACAGATTACTTGATCAAAGCCCATCCTGAGCCACACGTTCTGTATGGTCAAGTTGGTGATGGTGATTCTGATCATCCATGTTGGCAAAGACCAGAAGACATGACCACTCCACGTCCAGCTTATAGGATTGATGAGGACAATCCGGGAGCTGATCTTGCTGCTGAAACTGCTGCTGCTTTTGCTGCAGCTTCTTTGGTTTTCAAGCCAACAAACGAAATATACGCATCCCTACTATTAACCCATGCAAAACAGGTTTACCTAAGGTGCAATGTATTGCACCTATGCAATTAACCCACTTTTCTCTCACAATTTTATTTTTTTATTTTTACTTTTTACATTTTTAATTTTTTAACTTTTATGTATAGCTTTTTAAAACCTTATTTTTTCTCACTTTTTCAAATACAAGTATACTTTAGCAGATTTTCAACAAAAAGCTTTTAGCAAAAAACTAGATAAGTTGTTCCCAAATGGATACAATTGCATTAGGGGCAATACCAATCCTTTCCTCTCTTCATCATCGCCATTACTATTTATTATCGTCATCGTTATGATTAATTGATTAAATTCTCCTCTCTTTTTTAGTGGCTTAAAATTTTGGGATAATTGATAATTATACGTGTCTTAAAACATGTGAAAAGTATTAGAATAATAACTAACATTTAAAAAATCTAAAATCACATATGTTGAATCTGACTTATTAAGGATTAGTTCCATATGTTGAATCCGACTTATTAGGGATTAGTTTAAACTCACGTATAAGTAAAGAGATCGTTCAATTAAATAATGGTTTGGTGATTAAATTCACAATTTTCTAACAATTATATTACAAAGCAAGATCCAAACGCACATTGACTTATCAAAAAAAAAAAAAAAACCATCACAGACATGCTAACACATATATCTATTAGAATATAGTTAAATGGTTAAATTCATTATTTTCTAACAACTTAAATTTTTGGAACAATCAGTAATTTAACATATGAGCAGGAGACAATTTTTGAGTTCAATAACTGTCTTCATTCTATCTCTCATTTAAAATGTTAAAATTCCTACGTGTTGAGTCTACTTATGAAATGAGAGTTTGAACACACATGTGAAGGGGAATGTTAGAAATTATGTTTAAATGATTAAAATTTTCGTTTCTTAACAACTTAAGCTTTTATAACAATCGATAATTTAATCAACAATAACACATATATGGTTGCAGCTCTTTGAATTTGCAAGCAATTACGAAGGAGTGTACCAAAGCAGCATTACTCAAGCAGCGAAATTCTATAGTAGTAGCGGATATGAGGTACGTAGTGTAAAGGAATTTACTTTGTAGAATAGTTTAGAATGCAATTAATTTGAACCTCAATATTTGATTCCCAAAAGTTTAAGATAGTTGAATTTATGTATCGAGTAATGCTACATACAAATACAACATTTTCATAATAATTGAGTTGACAAATTTTTACTTGTTCTTATTTATACCCACCACTAATATTAATTTTTTATTTACCAATAACTAACTTGCCATGATAATCTGTGAAATTTTTTATAACCCTACTTATTCTTTTTGTATATGAACTAAACCATGCATGCCTGTTTAACAGGATGAATTGTTATGGGCTTCTGTGTGGCTTTTTCTCGCCACCGGCGAGGAATCTTACCTAGATGCCCTTGAAGGGTCCTCTGGTGGCACGAGATCCAGGTTTTCCTGGGATGACAAGTACCTTGGTGCACAGGTCCTAGTTTCAAAGGTAATTTCCTTCTGTATTCACAAATGGGAAGGGAGACTGAAGATAAACAAAAAGTACTTGCATACTTTTAGCTAGCAAGCTAGTACTATTACACACCCAAAATGATATCAATTCAGCAAGACAATGCAATGTTTAATTGGATAAAGAACAGTTTATATCAGTGATATACATTGTTTATAACCACTGTATATCTCATATATTAATTTTCATGTTACTTGAATATGGGTGTTAAGAGCGCTCGTATCAATGCTTGTATAATAGGAAAATTTTCCACATTTTAGCCAATCAATCCCAAAATTCACCAACATCAAGCCATGCAAAGTTATATAAAAATACATGGTTTCTATAGTAACTATGTAAGTTTATATTGACACTATTTATTTTGCACTTAATTTTTTATTCTTTTTATATGTATCCCAAAGATGAAGGAAGAGAGTGAATGATGGTTGTTGTTGTGTGTGAAGAAATATAAACAATTTTAAAAAATCAAGTAAAATTAATATTCTAATAAAATGTAGTGTAAAATAGATAATTTGATTTGAAGTGTTTTAAAAAGTGAGTATATAAAATAGAAAAAATAAGTTTGATCCTTTGCTAAAAAAAGACATTTTTTTTTGCATAAGCTGATGTTAATGCTCTAATATAGGCATGTATTTAATTTGTGTGTTATAGCTTATTTTCGAGGAGGCCTTAGATCAAGACATATATGGCCAGTTCAAGTTCAATGGAGAGCAGTTCATATGCAATTGCCTTCAAAAAGGCGAGAAAAATGTTATCAAGACACTCGGGGGCTTGCTATGGTTTATATCATATGACCTTCAATACTTAACCACTGCCACATTCATTGCAACAACATATTCTGAGTATCTGACCACATACTCGGCTACGTTCGATTGTCCCGGTGGCACTATACAGCCCAATGACCTACTTGTGTTTGCCAAATCACAGGTATTACAGTTTCAGATAAGATTTCCTCCAATTTCCTATAATTTTTATTTAGATGTATGACATGCATAGTACTTAAAAATTAAATAAATATCACGTGTCGCACATCCGACTATATTGGGAGGGAATTGGAGAATTCAATCAGAGGAGATCGTCTCCCTTATAGTTTTTCCATAATCAATACAAAAAATATTATTTCACACTATTCTTATCTGTACATACAATATTCAAAATTTACATAGAACGTCCACAATTTTTATTAATAAAAACATGAAATAAAAGATGTATTGACAATGTACATTATTTAAAAACTTTTTTCGTGTAGTACTAATTACTAATGTAGTGGCTTTCGGTGTATTGTATGTCTCACTACTAGGTGGATTATATCTTGGGTTCAAACCCAAGAAACACGAGCTACATGGTAGGTCTTGGGTCAAATTATCCTAAACAAGTTCATCATAGAGGTGCGTCCATTGTGTCCATCAAGATAAATCCTGAACCTGTGACATGCCTAGGAGGCTTTTTGTATTTCAACTCGAGTGAACCCAACCCAAACGTGTTGGATGGTGCAGTGGTTAGTGGCCCCGATGAGAATGATAACTTCAACGACTTAAGATCTAACTACGAACAGGCTGAACCAACCACAGTTACTACCGCACCACTGGTTGGCATCCTGGCTAAGCTTGCCTTAAGCTTCAAATAATATATTATAGATTTATAGGGCTTGCTTTAATTGATTAGATGAATGGGCATCTATGGTTATGTAATTTTTATTATTTAATCAACGAATGCTTGATGGGAGTATTAGTTGCAGCTAGTTGTTGTTCTGCAAATTGCTAATTGGTTTGATTTGTTATTCATATAGTGGTCTGCAGCTTGCAGCTTTATTGTAATAATAAATTATGTTTTATCGGATGTCCCCGAAGGGGCAATAATAAATTATGTCTGTTATAATAAAATTTTAGCTCATTCATTAAAAAAAAAAAATTAAATTAAATGTGGTTACTCTAGGATTAAAATTTATTGTGATTCTCACCACTCCCCCCTCCCCCCCCCCCCCCCTTTTTTTTTCTTTTTTATGATGCACTCTCCTTCAAATTCATGCTCTCTCTCTCTCTCTCTCTCTCATAATTTTAACACAGAACTATCAATCATAGCCTACAATATGAAGGGTATTGGTTCTCTCTCACTTTTTATAACACACCGTCTGTACACATTACTTATTTCACCTTTTAAATGGATATAAATAAGCCAAAAATTGGACATCACGCGTGAATTATGGATATTATGTGTATGAAAGGTACATAAAAGAGTGTTAGTAAACAATTACCACAGGTCCACAGTAAAATACACTTTGTTGTGGCTCACTTTAATTTGACAAGTCCAAACAAGTGGCCCAAGCGAAAGGACAAGCCCAATTCCGCAAGCAATCCACCAAAAGAATACGAAGCCCATTATTTTTCTCCATACCTTCATATGGGCCAAGTTTACATGGAAAATCTATTGTGAATCATTTGGATAAATGAATATAAAGAGAGAAATTCGGATTTCAATCTTTAATTTAAATGACTTTAATAGGGTATAAAACAACAAATTTTTGAAGTTTATGAAGGTAATTGAGCTTTATTACTATGTTCAAATGATTATTTGTATGATGTTATATCATATTCATACCCATCATATCAGTTATCACAATAGTATTTTTTTAGTGAAATCTCCAAAGTTCTTATCATCATCATGTGTTATTAAACTTATATCAAGCCATTTATATAAGTATAATTGTTCTTCAAATCCGTTTGGTTGAGAAGATTTTAAGGAGGATGGAAAATAGAGAAGAGAAAAGTGGAGAGAATATTTTTGGTAGGTGTTTGGTTTGAGGGAGGGGAAGAAAAAAAATTGGTGGGGCCAAGGTATTTTCTTCCTGAGCCCACCAAAATGTTTTCTCTCCAAAATGGGGAGAAAACTTGGTGGAAAATGCTCATGGCTTGAGCGGACGAAAATGGCCATGTGCAAAGTACACATGGGTTTCATTCTTTGCCAATTTGCATTTTTTTTCCCCTTTGATTTTTGTCTCTCTATTATACGTACACTATGTCTCAAAATTTTTTCTTTATTCTTTTTTTCATCTTCTTTGGTTTTTGTCTTTTCCTGTACTTCTCAATTTCCCACTCGTTTTTTTTTTATTTTTTTCATCTTTCTTTGGCTAGTGTTCTTTAAAAAAAAAAAAAAATTATGTCCATACACAATTTTTTAATAAAAAAATGTGTTTTATTTAATAAAGATATAATTGTAAATTTATACAAACTTCATTTCCCTCCAAATAAAAAAGTTTTCCATCTTTTCACTTTTTCATATTTTCAACCAAACACAAATGAGAGAAAACTAAGAGGCTGTTTGGTTCACCTGTTTCCATAACTCAATTCTCTATTTTCATAACTCAATTCTCAAAAATGGTGGGACTCATAGCAAAATACTTGTTTAGCTGCACAATTTCTTTGTTTTCATAACTCTGTTTTCATCTCTCAATTCTCTACTTTTTGAGTTATGAGTTGTGGAAACTGAAAACAACTTTTGGCTGTTTTCAGTTTCTATAATTCATATCTCAATGACATTTTTGTAATTAAACACACATAAAGGGACCCATTGTCAGATCAGCCGTAACTTTTGACCATTTTTTTTCTTTCTTCTCCACTTTTCTTTTTTCTTTCACTATACTCCGCTGGGTTCTTTCTTTCTTTTCTTTTTTTTCTTTTTTTCTTCTTCTTTCACTGGTTTCTGTTGGCTGGTTTTTTTTTTTTTTTTTTTTTTCACTGGGTTCGAGTTTTTGGGTTTCTTTTTTTTTGTTTTTTTGTTTTTTGTTCTTTCACTGGGTTCTTTTGTTGGCTGGGTTTCTTTTGTTTTCACTGGGTTCTTTCAGTTTTCACTGGGTTCTTTTTTTGGCTGGGTTCAGTTCTTTCTTTCTTCTTTCTTTTTTTTTTTTGTTCTTTCATTGGGTTCTTTTTTTGGCTGGGTTTCTTTTGTTCTTCATCGGGTTTTTGGGTTTAGTTCTTCTTCTTCTTCTTTTTTTTTTTTTTTTTTTTTTTTTTTCACTGGGTTCGGTGATATTGAAAAAAAAAAAAAAAAAGCTGCACCGAGTGACAGATATGGGACCCACAAACAGTGTGAAAAATATTGAGTGATGACAAGTGAGTGATGGTGCAAACGGGTAGGGTATTTTAAGTGATGGGTGATGAGTGATGAGTGATGGAAATTGAGTGACGGAAATTGAGTGATGAAAAAAAAGCATCCAAACAGCCTCTAAATATCTTCTATCCTCCTACTTTTCTGTCTTCCCTTTCTTCCACCCCTCTAAACAATTGGAACCTTAGATTTGAAATCCTCAAAATCCAAACTCAACCTTGGGGACTTTAGGAACATGTGATTTAATGGGACATATGCAACACCCATGAGCCCATGGGTGACACAAGTGCAAGCCATGCAAACACTTTGTGGGTTTTCATATATTTGTTATGCCTAGTTGTTCTTAAAAGGTTTCTGATTACTTTTCTCATCAATGAAGGATTTGTAGTTACATGGTTTTCCGTTCTCAATTTTATGTTTCAAGTAAGGGAGTCAATCTCGTATTGGAGGTTGTATCTATTTGACTAGTGGAACGATATATTTCAGTTTTGGTTAATACCGATATATCGTTTCAGGTTTACTGCTATTTATTTATTTATTTATATATATATATATATATATATATATATATATTATAATAAGTATAAAATTTTACCATAAAACATTACCTCAATTTAGAATAAATTATTCATGGTTTTAGACTTTAACATCAAAAAAAAAAAAAAAAAAAAAAACACAATATAAAAAACAGAAAGCTTAATTGTTCATTGCATACTAAGAAAACAAATAATACTAATAAGTTAATGCAAATAAGTTACCATTCTTCCATTGCAAAAATTCAAAAATTATAAAACTAAAAAAAAAAAAAAAGCTTTTTTTTTTTTTTTTGTATCGGCTGGTACACCCAAAATCGGCCAGTACTCCCGGTACATGGCCGGTACGCCTGGTATTTAAACCGGTATGAAATGTTGGCGTTTCGATATCGGTATAGTACATACCGGCCGGTACCGATACAGTATTGACCACCTTAGTTTCAAGTCATTGGGCATATGTAGATATAATTGATATCAAATTAGAGTGTAATTGAAAATTTGAAAGGATAATTGGCATGAAATTCAACTGTTTTGATTATCTTTTTTTTTTTTTTTGAAAATTAATTTGGATTTTTGATTGGGCTTTTACTTTAATATTTTATATATAATTGCTGAGTTGGATTTAAAATTGTTTACGTGACATGCTTTATTGTAGCTGAGCCACATCTTACACATTTATTGAATTGTATATTCAAAGATTGCATATGAGATGTGCTCCATAAAAACACATCTTACTTTATCTTACTCCACATGGTCTTAATTGGAATGTTCTTAATTCCAAATTAAAAAAAAAAATCACTATGGGTAGCCCCATTGCCCAACAATATGATATCTCTATAAATACCAGTTATGATTTATTTTTTGAGATAAAAGATAGAAAGTTATGATTTATGAAAGGCCTATGTTATTATCTCTTCTGGGCATTGTTCATATTCATATAATTATTTTCACACAAGAGCAATATCTTCTAGCAATATCTTTGGTTTGGTTAGCCTGTGATCTTTTATTAGTTCATGTAGTTGCTTCATTAGAGTATGGGGAAGCTCTGACCAAGTCTTTATTATATTATGAGGGCCAAGGTTCTGGAAAATTGCCATCAAACCAAAGATTGCAATGGCGTGGAGATTCTGCACTTATAGTTATGCCATAAGAATATCTATTACATTATAGTGTCTGTTACAGTCTACTAAACGTGCCCTTAAAGATGGCAGTGATGCAGGAGTAAGATAATCTTAACTTCATTTTTCAGGAATATATATGCTTCTCACTATAACCCTCACTATGTGAATTGTTTACTTTTATTCTTCGATCTTTATCTTCTTCTGTTTTTTTTTTTTTTTTTTTTTTTTTTTCTTTCATTACAATCATAGAACATAGAGGTGCAGATTTGCCTTGGCTAGCTGGTATACTTATTGGTGATATACAAAGAGGTTCCATGTTGAAAAATGATCGAAATAACTTAACAATGAAGCTTGCATTCTATCATAAAAAACTAAAGTGATAGAAAAAAAAGGGTAAAATAAAAACCTAAAATAATTTATCATTGCTTCTTCATATCAATAAGGTAGAGAGAGAGAAAAAAAGAAGAAGAAAATATAACTTCGGTACATTTCACTTCATGCTCATGATCCACTTCATCTCACAATTATTAAAACTAAACTGAGCATTGAACTGTCAAAAGAGTTGTATGATAGTTCACTAATTCAATCGTTGGATTAATAAAGATAAATTATATATTAAAAAAAAAAAGACTATATTCAATTTAAGCTGTGGAGGGCTTGGGCCCAGATAGTCAGTATCGGCCCACTCAACGAAGGCCCAAGATTGGCCCGAGTAGCCAAATCCAGCCCATAAGATAGAAGTACACCTAAACCTCGTTGAAGTGAGCCCAGCCCAACGACACATATGTTGAGACTAAGAAATTATCATTCGGGAGAAGCCCACAATGTTCGGTCCACTACCAACTGATGAGGCGGTGGGAAAGTGATGATGAAATGATTAGATTCAAGTTGGTTACTGAGAGTTGTCAGTGCCTTTGGGGAGTTTGCTGCTGAACACTATTTGACGTCTGAAACAAATTTCAAGAGAATTCTTAGAAGGCATGATTGTTTCTTGAGATTCTGAATAACAGTGGGATTGCATGGAAACTAGTGAAAAAGTAATGATTTGAACCCCACTAAGGAGAGACTATATAAAGGGAGTGAGGGCAGACGATGAAAGGGGGTTGAGAAAACGCTAAGGAAAAGAAGGGAAGAGAGAAAGAGAGAGAGGGTGAGAAAGGGAGAATAACAATTAGAGGGAAAGGGGGTGTTGTTCAAAAAAAAAAAAAAAAGAAGTAACACAAAGATAATTGAAAAAGGACTATCCAGCTTGTGTGGCCATTTTCTTTTAGGATTGTTAGGAAACCCACCAATAAATAAATTGAAGGCCCAAATCCTTTGTCCAGGACTAAAACTCTCATAGGTTTGGGGACCACATAAGCGTAAATATAAAAACACACCAAATGTTGAAATCAATTGAATATTATTGTTTAGAAAAATTATACAAATATAGAATTTAATGTTTTATATATAAAAAAAGGACTAAAAATAGGAATACACTTGAATTGATCTTTTAATTACTTATTTTAGGTTTAGAAGCAAAAAACTTAAAAACTCATAAATTAGAATGCAAAATTGAAGGAAAATAAGATTATTTAATTAAAACAACTAACATTATAAAACCAAATGGTTAAAAAAAACCTGTGCAATTCAATATTTTTCTAATGAAATTGTCGGTTTTTCTTGGTTTATTATTATTATTATTATTTTTTTGTGCAAATCCTATATTTCTTTCATAACAAACTTTAAATTTATACGATTCATCGGTTTAATAATTCAAAAACCAATATGGTATGGTTATGATAACTATGCTTCATTTGCTTTGAAAATAGAGCATATTCATTTCAATGTCAACATATTTTGTTTTCACCAATTCTATGAATACCTTATAATGACAAAACATTTTCTTTGCAATTTTTCCTTATTTTTTTCAATTAAATAATTAATTTCATTATTCCTAACAAAAGTTTTTAGTATAAGTGGTAGAATTTTCATATGTGAAGGAGAAATGTAGAATAATCATAAAGATTCTTTTTCTTATCTTTTATATCTAACATATTTGTAAATCTAATATATTTTTATAAACAAAATTTTGTTGGGCCCACAATGAAAATATTGACAAACCAAAATACTAAAAATTAATTAACGATATACATAAAATTCTAAAAATTTTCTTAATTTCATTTCCTTTTGCTTACAATAATTTTTTTTTTTAAAGTTAAGTGAATGTTCTATGTTTTAATTGAGTACGTGCATGGTTCTATATATTTTTTTTACACAATGTATAGGTTGATCTTGTGGGACAGTGGGAGGATATTACGATGCCGGGGATTACGTAAAGTTTGGTTTCCCATTTGCATTCACAATAACAATGCTTTCATGGAGCACATTAGAGTTCCAAGCTCAACTGGAGGCCATGAATGAGCTTTCAAATGCACTGGAAGCCATCAAGTGGGGCACAGATTACTTGATCAAAGCGCACACTGAGCCAAACGTTCCATTTGGTCAAGTTGGTGATGGTGATTCTGATCATGCTTGTTGGCAGCGACCAGAAGACATGACCACGCCACGGCCAGCTTATAAGATTGATGATGAACATCCAGGATCTGATCTTGCTGCTGAAACTTGAAAGTTCAAAATGGGTATGAAACACCCTTGAACGTTTAGACCCCAAATTACAAAAATACCAATTCAAGCTTTATATCAAACAATTAATGTGCGGAATATGATAATAAGCTTATAACAGAATTGATAAACCGATCTAAGCCAAATATAAACACATTCACAGTAGTAAATATAAGGCAAAGATAAAGGAAAGAAAGATGCAAACACACGGACAACACACGATGTGTTATCGAAGAGGAAACCAAAGTCCTCGGCGTAAAACCTCTCCGCCGCCCTCCAAGCGGTGATGAAATCCACTAAAGAATATAGTTGGGATACATGAACAGCAGAAGACCTTCCAAGCCTAATCTACCCAAGTACCTAAGCCCTCCAAGCTTCTTGCTCCAACGAGGTTACGCCGAACCTATTTCTTCTTTAGCTTCCCGGATTCCGCTACTTGACCATAGCATCAACCAATGTATATTGGTTCCTTCCCAAACTGCTTCCCTAAGCACCAACTAAACCTTCTCACAGACGTGGGTGTGGTGAGATAAGGATTTGGTAAAAGACCTCTCAAGGGTATGACAATGGAGAGGAAGAGAGTAGAGGAATTTGTAGAGTTTCTTAAATGAAGATTGGGGATGAGGCAATCTTGTTTTGCTCTAGGGTTTTCTCTCACAAAATTCTCTCTGGAAGCTCTCTCAATATGATGGGTATAAGGGTGTATATATAGTAGGGTGAGAAGGGAATGCAAAACGTCAGTTTTTGCCAAACAGGGCAATTTGGCGACTTGGTCTCGCGGCTTGTCCAAGTCGCGAGTTCAAGTCGCGACGTAACGGCCTGGCCAGCCTGGGACTTTTGTCCTGTAGCGTGACAGCTGGCGCGACCCTTCAGCTTCCCAGTGTGCCTCTCATGTGCCAGCTTTTGGCGGCTTGCCAGTCGCGATCCACTCGCGAGCCCTAGCCGCGAACCTCTATTTTTCTTGCACACTCTTGAGCTTTTCTTCACATCTTCTCACACGCTACCCTTACAATTTTCCCACCTAAATACAGGGTTACTAAGTGCTAAATTACAAGCAAATTGGTTACAGAATAAAGCCAATTAGATGGTTGATTAAATTCAACCTTACAAAACTTCTGCTGCTTTTGCTGCAGCTTCTATTGCTTTCAAGCCAACAGACGACAAATACGCATCCAACTATTAGACCATGCAAAACAGGTTTATTTCCTCTCCACCATCGTAATCACTATTTATCACCCTTATCAATCGTTATAATTAAGTGATTAAATTCACCTCATTTTTTTTAACCATTTAAATTCTTAAAATAATTGATAATTTAACGTGTCTTAGAATATCTACTTTTAGGTAAAATTTCAAAATTACATGTAAGGATGAATATTAGAATATTAACTTACATTTTAAAAATAAAAAATCTTGTAATCAACTCAATATATATATATATATTTGTAACCATTTAAATTCTTAGAATAATTGATAATTTAACATGTCTTAGAATATCTGCTTTTAGGTAAAATTTTAAAGTTACATGTGAGGACAAATATTAGAATATTAACTTACATTTTAAAAATAAAAAATCCTGAATGTTGAATCCAACTTATTAAAGAGTTTAAATCCACATATGAGTGAGGGGGTCTTCAATTAAAGGCGAAATTATTAAATTTACAATTTTCTGACAATTATTTTACTATTACAAAAATAATCAACTATTACTACTTACCCAAAAAAAAAACCAAACAGTGTCACATACATGCTAACACATATAGTACATATATGGTTGTAGACTTGCAGCTCTTTGACTTTGCACGCAATCGCCCAGGATTGTACCAAAGCAGCATTCCTGTAGCAGGAGAATTCTATAGTAGTAGCGGATTTGAGGTACAAGAGAATTCTTTAGTTGTAGAATGGTTTCTGTGGGGTCAGAGAATTTGGTAACCCTAGTCCACTTTATACCAAGCCCAAGGCCTATGCCAAGGAGGAAGAAATGCCTGATGACGAAGTGTGAAAGTCTAAATTGCCCAGGAACCTTGCCGAGGACAACCCTGTCCTCGGCCAACCAAGACCATGGGAGGAGGAAGTAACGGGCCATCAAAGGTAGCCTCCCTAAGCACCCCAGGAAAAAGAAAAGCATGATGGGCCATCCAGGGGAGTATGGTGGAGGAGCAATTCAGGAAGGAACTGTCACCTCCGCATTAAATGCCCACAACTAACGTTCTGGCTGCATTAATGAGGAAATGACCCTTGAACAGTGCAGCCTTGGTTGCTGCAACCCACAGAAAGAATGGGAAGGCGGCTGATGGGACAAGCACTCAAGTAGTGACCTGCTTGATTAACAAATGTAGAGCTCAGATCAACTGAAAGGGGGTATATAATGTAAAGAACCCCTCTTGAAAGGGGACCGGAAAAAGGAGGAAGATAGAGCACTGTAGCAGCCTGTATCATCACTGAAACCTTTGTAACCCATCACTGAAGAAATAATAAGAACTTCAAGCTCCCAAGAGGAGGGCCGAGGAACATCATTGCACATTTTAATCCAAGTTCATGCTATTCAATCCATATGCAACCATGCCTAGTCGTTGTAACCCTCACTAGGGCCTAGTTCTTGAACCCGCTCTCTACAAATTCATTGTATTGGGCTAGTTGGGCTCGAGTCCACTAACTCAACAGTAGAAGTGCTCGAACTCAGTCCCTACAATTGGCGCTGTCTGTTAGAAGAACTCGTGTGTTAGTAAGGGCAACGATCAAGCATGGTAGGATCAGGCCCTCATCAAGCAGGCTCCCATCAGCCTGAACCGGTCAAATCCCAGCATCAGGATAACTTCGCCGACCCTAAGCGCGATCGAAATGAAGAGAATGGAAGATTTCGAGAGGGAAGTGTGCACACCACTCAAACCAGCAGAAGCTACTCGCGTGGGGACAGTCATGTGCTCCAGAGACAAAACAACAACCGGGCCATACAACTAAAAGAGGTTAGGAGCCACGTGACCCAAGGGCAGAACGATGGGCGGGTCGAGGCTGTCAACAAGGTCATCGTCAATGGGCTTAAGAAGAGACTGGATGACGCCAAGGGAAGATGGGTAGAAGAGCTGCCACACGTTCTTTGGACATACTGGACTACCCCATGGCGGTTAACGGGGGAGAAGCCTTTTGCCATGACCTACGGGGCCGAGGCTGTTATCCCTCTAGAGGCAAACTTCCCAACGCTAAGGACGAGCTCTTTCACTCCAGGCAGTAATGATGAACTACTGGGGAAGAGTCTAGATCTGATTGATGAACGAAGGGAAATGACAATGATCCAGCTGACCTATTATCACCAGAAGCTCAAGCAGGAATATGATGCCAATGTGAAGCTAAGACCACTAGCACCGGGGGACCTAGTGTTGAGGAAAGTTGTGGGGGCTGCCAAGAATCCTTCTTGGGGAAAGCTGGGGCCCAACTGGGAGGGACCATATCGAATTACCTCAGTAGTGGGGATAGGTGCATACTACTTAGAAGATCTAGATGAAAAACCTGTACCTCGTCCATGGAATGTAAATAACCTGAGAAGGTATTATTATTAATAAAAGCATCCCTTTTGATTCGAATTTTAGGTCTATTATGATTATATATCTTGTATTTCGGCGGCCACCTGAATACTAGACTGAACCAAGGTCTTGCATGATTTTCGGACTCAAACCTATGGGGAAACTAGTTACTTACAGGAGAATCTAAGTGTTAGACAGAACCAAGATCTTGCATGGTCCTCAGACTCAAACCTATGGGGAAACTAACTACTTCAAGAAAAACCTGAGTACTAGACTGAACCAAGGTCTTGCATGGTCCTCGGACTCAAACCTATGGGGAAACTAGTTACTTACAGGAGAATCTAAGTGTTAGACAGAACCAAGGTCTTGCATGGTCCTCGTACTCAAACCTATGGGGAAGCTAACTACTTCAAGAAAAACCTGAGTACTAGACTGAACCAAGGTCTTACATGGTCCTCAGACTCAAACATATGGGGAAGCTAGTTACTTACAGGAAAACCTGAGTACTAGACTGAACCAAGGTCTTGCATGGTCCTCAGACTCAAACCTATGGGAAAACTAGTTACTTACAGAAGAACCTAAGGGTTAGACAGAACCAAGGTCTTGCATAGTCCTCAGACTTGGACCCCTGGAGAGACTGGCTACATTCAGCGAAGGCATGAACAAACACAAGCCCATGAGCATCACTTAAGGCATTTTGAAGGACATTGGACTTAACCCCCCAGCACAATCAGCAACTAACGGTTTTCTTAAGGTCAGTAAGTTTTTAGAGCACACTTGTGAGCACCTTGGTACATTGTGCTGTGGTATTTGATCCTAGAATTTAAAGGATTATCTTTATGGGTGTTGTGTGCTTAGCACACTTGTGAGCATTTTTTACCATTTATGGATGCTGTGTGCTTAGCATTTGTTCCCTCAGTATTCAATTCAGCAAAAGTGGGTCGTGGTGCCAAGGTGGTTCAATTACCAACCAAGGTCTAAGTGGAAACTATCACTATGGGCTTTACATTTTTTGGTTGCCAATTTAGAATGGAAAACATGCTGAGCTTCTGAGATTGTGACACTAATAATTAAAGCCCAGGTTATATAAGTAGCAAAACTTATCACAATAACAATAAACACAAAGTAAAAAAGAGGATTCATATATTCAATTTAAAAGTAGCATTACAGTGCTTAAAAAAAAAAAGGGAACAAAAACGACAAAAACAAAAAACAAAACATAAGATGAAAGCTAGCTAAGACAGCCTATTTCTTTAATTTGAACTTTATTCCCCCCTTGGGAGGCTATCCAGAGGTGTCCTCAAGGTCCTCGGAGCTCTGACCTAGGGGAACAGCCTGCAGAGACACCACCATGAGAGTTGTCTCCTTGACTGGAGGG
This sequence comes from Quercus aquifolioides, assembly GCA_019022515.1. NCBI lineage: Eukaryota > Viridiplantae > Streptophyta > Magnoliopsida > Fagales > Fagaceae > Quercus > Quercus aquifolioides. Next base: position 27,529,803 of record CM032333.1, on the reverse strand, counting down.
GCAACTTTGGGGAGGCCCTCCTCTGCAGGAAGAGCCTGGGAGTCGGCAGGAGGGACTTGAGGGCCAACAGGGGGCTTCACCACATCCGGGGGCACTTCCTGGTTACTGTTTTTTTCTTTCTCTGGCACCCCTTGATGCTTAGCCTCCTCGGCAGGCTTATCAGTAGAAGTGGGATCCTTGGCAGCGTTGGCTTGGTCCCCGTCTGCCACTTCAGGGGCGGTGTCAGCTTCAGAGGTGGCGGAGGCAGCCTCTCGAATAGCAGGAGGGTAATACACTCTCTCGGCCCTCTTGAGCTCGAACTAGGTCTCAATCCCAGCTTGGTTAAGGGCCTCAGTCCAAACTTGGGAGCAGTAGCCCCTGCATACCTCAGGGACTTGAGCCTTGAGGGCAGCTTGGGTCTCAGCCACCCTCAAGGCAAAGGCCTCCCCCTCGGCTTGCTCTTTAGAGCTTTCAGCCTCTATCCTCGCGGACTCCGCCTCCGCTTTGGCCCTCAAAGCCTCATCCCTGGCGAACTCCATGACGTTCTTGGCCCCCACTGCCTCGGCCAACTTCTGCTTTAAGTCAGTGATGTGCTCCTTGGCAATCTTTAGTTGACCCTCAGCTTCGAGAAGGCGCCTCGTCTGGTCGGCAGCCTGCTTTTGAGCGCCAGCTAAGCCTGACTTAGCGCTGTCTCTGGCCTTTGTCATCTCCTTTAGATCCTTCCTTGCCTTCTTGAGATCAGCCTCGGAGTTCTTAAGGATCTGCGTGGCTTCCAGGCGCTTGTCGCGTTCCTGATCCATGACCTTGCTCTGATTATTGGCCTCCTCTTCCAGCCTGTAAGTGGCCTGGATAGCTTGCAAATCGAAACAAATAGACGATAAGTTGGGAACTAAAGAGTAAAAATCAACGAAGTCTCAAGCGACGGGTGTCTTACCATGCCTAAGTACCTCTTCAGGCTGAGGATGACCTCCTGCCTCCTTAGGTCCTCCAACTGGGCCATATCGGCGGGGAGTAGTAGGGACCTCTCCAATGCATCGGCCACGTATGTGCCTTCACCCCCTCTGAAGTCCCTGAGAGAGGCGTTATCCATCAAAGGCTCCCCATGGAGCATTGGGGCAAGGAGCCAAGCTTGGGCCTCGGACTGCACAACCACCTCTCTTCCTTGGCCCTAGTGCCCAGTTTTTTGCTGCTTAGGGGGCCGTCGAGCCTCATCCTTCTCCTGGGAAGAACGAGTCCTGTCAGCTCCTATAGGCCTTTTGCCCTTAGGGCCCTTCTTATGCTGGGGATCAGTAGGCTCGGGCCTTAGTGGCAAACTCGGCTGAGGTGGAGGAGGTGGAGGCTTGGACTAGGAAGAAGACGACCTGGTCTGAACAGGCTAAGACTTGGGTAGCGGAGAAGAAAGCTTGGATTGCGATTTCCCCGGCTCGTCCTTCCCCGGCTGACCCTCAAGCAGGTCAAGTAGGCTGGTCTAGGGTTGCCTCTTAAAGCCCATCTCGGCCTGGGGAGAAGTCTTTGCAGAGAAGAGGTCTGCCTCGGTCAAATTAAGGTCGCCCAAGTCACCAGAAGGATCCTCGGCTAGGTGGACTTGGTCAAATGCGCCAAATTCGTCCTCGAATGGACCTAAATCAGCAACTTCTTCCTCTTCTCCTAGCTCTTCTCCCTCAACCTCCGCAGCTTGGGGGGAGGTAGAAGAACCTGCCAGTGGAATACCTTTTGGAACAAGAGACCCTTTAGGAAACAGAAACCCTTGCTCCGCTGTAGTTATACTATGAAGTCGAGGATCTTTGGCTCCGATCACGTACTTCGAAGCCGAGAACGACTTCTGGATCGGCTTGTACCCGAGGATCTTGTGGGCAGCTCTAACTTGGTTGTCAGCCTTGTTCACAAAGATCTCCGCCCTGAGGACAGTTTCCAAGTCCTCCTTGTTGACCGGGTTAAAATGACGTTCAAAAGCGTGCGGATCTGCAGAAAAGAAAACATGTTCCTGTCAGCAACCGAACAAAGCAGACCTACAACCCAAAAGACTAGACCCTCTCCTACTCAAAGTACCCCACCTGGTGTCCCCTCCTCTGTCGAACGGTGAAGGCCATCGTGCCATTCCCCGGACACGATGAGAAAGTCTTTATTCAACCCCTTACTGAACTCAGGAAGGCACTGGATAAGCCAAACTTTATCATCCCTCGTCTTCATGTAATAAGACTTACCTTTTAGTTGTTGGAGGTTGTAGCACCAATTTACATCGTGATGGGTTAACCTCAATCCCATCTTCTCATTCAAGGCGTCCACACAACCCAGGATTCTGAACACGTTGGTGGCGCATTGAGTGGGGGCCAATCTAAAGTACCTAAGGTAGCCCCTCGTTACCGGCCCCATGGGGATTCTCATACCGCCTTCAAGGAAGGCGATTATGGGAATCACGACCTCACCCTCCTTCCTCCGAATGTGCCATTCCCCTTCCTCACAGTACCTCAAGCCCACATTACTGGGTATCCTATAATCGGCGATGAATTTCTCCATCACCTCTTCAGACTCAACTAACTTTTTAAATCTACCCATCCCTAGCAACGACTAAGAGACTCAAGAAAGGGTGAAGGAAAGAAAGGAATCAGAGAGGAAATTTGAGCTAGAGAGAGAAGAAGACTTACAGAAATGAGGAAAAGCTCCTCGGATAGGCTTTTTATGCTGAAAAAGGCGTGAGTGTAGTTGGAGATTTGACCGAATTTAGTGTACGTGCGCAAGAACTCTTGAGTGCAAAAGTAAAGAGGCCAATCGGATCAAATGGGTATTTATACCCCTAATTAAAGATAATCGTGTGGGTTTCCCCGCTCATAAAGCTGGAAAAAGCCCAGCCGTTGGATTGGCATCACGCCGTTGAACGTGGGGAGCGTAGAGCCGCCAGAATTTAATGAGGGCGAGCTCCGTATACCGAAGCGCCAGGAACGTGCCTTGGACAAGCGAAAAGACTCTGGCACTGACGGAGGATAAGACGTGACAAGCCATTACGACGGCCCAAAGATGTCAAAATCCTCCTCTCCGCACGAGGACCTGGACAGCAAGATTTTGAGGGGCTATTGTAGGGTCAGAGAATTTGCTAACCCCGGCCCACTTTATACCAAGCCCAAGGCCCATGCCGAGGAGGAAGAAACGCCCGAGGACGAAGTGTGAAAGTCCAAATTGCCCAGGAACCTTGCCGAGGACAACCCTGTCCTCGGCCAACTAAGACCATGGGAGGAGGAAGTAACGGGCCATCAAAGGTAGCCTCCTTAAGCACCCCAGGAAAAAGACAAGCATGATGGGCCATCCAGGGGAGTATGGTGGAGGAGCAATTCAGGAAGGAACTGTCACCTCCACATTAAATGCCCACAACTAACGTTCTGGCCGCATTAATGAGGAAATGACCCCTGAACAGTGCAGCCTTGGTTGCTGCAACCCACAGAAAGAATGGGAAGACGGCTGATGGGACAAGCACTCAAGTAGTGACTTGCTTGATCAACAAATGTAGGGCTAAGATCAACTGAAAGGGGGTATATAATGTAAGGAACCCCTCTTGAAAGGGGACCAGAAAAAGGAGGAAGATAGAGCACTGTAGCAACCTGTATCATCACTGAAACCTTTGTAACCCATCACTGAAGAAATAATAAGAACTTCAAGCTCCCAAGAGGAGGGCCGAGGAACATCATTGCACATTTTAATCCAAGTTCATGCTATTCGATCCATATGCAACCATGTCTAGTCATTGTAACCCTCACTAGGGCCTAGTTCTTGAACCCGCTCTCTACAAATTCATTGTATTGGGCTAGTTGGGCTCGAGTCCATTAACTCAACAGTAGAAGTGCTCGAACTCAGTCCCTACAGTTTCTTATAATTAGAATGTAATTAATTGGAACTTTTTCTTTTTTTTTGAGAAATCTAATTAATTGGAAGTTCAATTCACTATTTGATTCCCAAAAGTTTAAGGGAGGTGAATTTTTTTGTATATGAACTAAATTATGCATACCTCTTTTAACAGAATGAATTGTTATGGGCTACAACATGGCTTCATCGTGCCACCGACAAGAAACTGTAGGGATAAATCCCTGTCTATGTATAAATTAAATTAAATATAACCAAAGCAATAAAGAAAATAGAAATCTACGAAAGCAATAAAAAATCAACCAATAAGAACACCAAGAAATTATGTGGAAAACCCTTGAGTGTAGAGGGAAAAATCACGGGGCAAATCTAATCAATCCACTATAATAAAATAGAGATTACAATACTCAAGTTATACCCAAAACCTGAGTTCACAATAAATTGAGAAAATATAATAATACCTCTAAGAACAAATACAACCTTACCACAAAACCCAATAACAAGATCTTCTACTCTGAATACTTCAACTCTATGTGGTTATAGCACCAAATAATCGTCCTAGAGAAAATTTCCAATTTATCTTCCTTGTGTGTCTTGAGCAAAAGAAAAATAACAATTTCTTTTTTCCCCCGGTGCCGCACAAAGCACTATTCTTTTTCCTTCAGTCGGCTTTAAAACTTTGTTTCACTCTTTAGTGTCTCTAAATCTCTCTCTATCTTGAAACCACACGCACCAAGCTTTTTATAAGAGCTTCTGCTGCCTGACATTCCTAATATAATTAGGAATAGAAGTCTTGGACTTCTTGTGCGATTGGTACACCTATTTCTATATGAAAAAGGATTCCATGTGGGCTGGACTTCTAAGTGCAGCCGTGCACCCCAACAATCTCCCATTCTAGCTCATCGAGGAAAGAGATCTTTATCCCAACTCTTCAGTTAGAATTCATGCCGGCTATTCTGGCACAAAGCTCAAGCTTCTCTTTGGTCACAACCTTAGTCAATATGTCAGTTGGATTCTTCTCAGTATGAATCTTTCTCAGTTGCATCAATCGTTTTTCAACAACTAGTCTTATCCAATGGTATCTCACTTCAATGTGTTTTAAGCGAGAATGAAACGTAGCATTCTTGCTCAAGTCTATTGCACTTTGAATATCACAGTGAACTACATACTTGTCTTGCATCAAACCCAATTCTTGGAGGAATCGTTTTATCCAAAGCATTTCTTTACCTGTTTTATTCACTACAATATACTTAGCGTCAGTTGTAGATAAGACAACACACTTCTACAATTTTGATTGCCATGAAACAGCTCCCCTTGCAAAAGATATAAATACCCAGAAGTAGATTTTCTACCATCAAGGTCACTAGCCATATCTGCATTTGTATAACCCTCCAAAACTGGTTTAGAGCTACCAAAACTCAAGCAAGACTTAGAGCTACCTCTCAAATATCTGAAGACCCACTTCATTGCTTCCCAGTGATCTTTACCAGGATTAACCATAAACCTGTTGACAACACCAACTGCATGAGCAATATCTGATCGTGTACAAACCATAGCATACATCAAACTCCCAACTGTAGAGGAATAAGGAACTGATGCCATGTTCTCTTTCTCTTTCTCTTTCTCTTTCATGGATGGTGGACAAGATTTCTTGCTTAGCTTGAAATGACCACCAAGAGGTGTACTGACTGGTTTGGCATGCTTTATGTTGAACCTTTCAAGTATCCGCTCAACATATTTGTCGTGCTGGACCTAAGTTTTTCATATCAAAGGCCATAAACAAATCCTTCTTCAAATCACCAATCATACTAGCATGTTGCCCTACAATCAACATATCATATATTTATAACAGAAGAATAAGAAATTTACCATCAGGAAATTTTTTGACATACACACAGTGATCTGCATTTGTCTTTGTGTACCCATGACCCACCATGAATGAGTCAAACTTCTTATACCACCGTCTTGGAGCTTGCTTCAAACCATACAAACTCTTCTTCAATCTGTACACCATGTGTTCTTTTCCTTTCACTTCAAATCCTTCTAGTTGTACCATGTAGATCTCTTCCTCCAAATCACCATGGAGAAAAGCAGTCTTCACATCTAATTGCTCAAGCTCAAGATCCAAGCTAGCTACTAATCCTCGAACTACTTGAATGGAACTCATCTTGACTACTGGAGAGAATTTTTCATCAAAATCAACCCCATGTTTCTGACTGAAACCCTTGACCACCAATCGAGCTTTGTACTTCACTAACTTTTCACTATCTTTCTTTAGCTTGAACAACCATTTGTTTCTTAATACCTTCTTACCTTTAGGAAGTTCAACCAACTCATAAGTCTTATTCTTATGCAAAGAATTCATCTCTTCTTACATAGCCTTCATCTGGCTCTACTTGTCCTTATAAGACTCTACTTCCTGCAAGCTTTCTGGCTCCCCCTCATTAGTGAGCAAAATATACTCAGAAGAGGGATATCTAGTCGATGGATGACGCTCCCTAGTAGACCTCCTCACTCTGGTGGAACAAGTTGCTCCCCTTGTTCAACATCTTCAATATCTTGAGCATCATCACCATTAACTCCTACTGGCACATCACCATCAATTGCTATTGGATCATCACCAAGATTATCATCTTGCACCTCTTCCCTATTTGTGGCATGCTTGGAGGAAGAAGAGGTAGGTGTAAGGTCGGGAACACCTACAACAACATCCTTTGTCTTTTCAGTTTTCTCAAGGTCTGCCAAATTTTCATTCTTATGAAAAACCACATCTCGACTTCTGATAATCTTCTTTTTCTCAGGATCCCATAACTTGTAACCAAATTCTGCATCTCCATATCCAACAAATATACAAGGAGTGGCTTTGGTATCAAGCATCATTCTTTGTTTCTTAGGCACATGTGCAAATGCCTTGCACCCAAATACCTTCAAGTGAGAGTAAAAAACATCTTTCCCAGTCCAAACTCTCTCTGGAATATCAAACTCCAATGGAATTGATGGATACCGATTAATTAGGTAGCACACAGTTTGAGTAGCTTCACACCAGAATGACTTAAGCAAATTAGACATTCTTAACATACATCTGACCTTTACAACAATAGTGCGGTTCATCCTCTCTGCCACACCATTTTGTTGTGGGGTACCAGGAACTGTCTTTTTATGTCTAATACCTTTTTCGGAGCAGTAACTCTTGAACTCATTAGACGTATATTCACCTCCGTTGTCAGTACGGAGACACTTCAAAGGCTTCCCTTTCTCTCTTTTTGCCATGTTATGGAATTTCTTGAGGTGCTCAAATACTTGGTCTTTAGTTTTCAAAAAATACACCCACGCCTTTTGTGAAGCATCATCAATAAAAGTAACAAAATACTTATTGCCACCTAAGGACTTCACATCAATGGGACCACGTACATCAGAATAAACGAGATCTAACACATTGGGCTTTCTAGTAGAGGGAATGCAAAAAGACAATCTATGTTGCTTTCCAAATAAACAGTAATCTCAAGGTTTAAGTGATATACCTTTGGCAAAAGGAATGAGAGACTTATTTTTCTAAAATCTACAATCCCTTTTCACTCATGTGAGCCAGTCGCCTATGCCACAAGCTAGGCAAAGAATCTTCCTGAGTTGCACTAACAACATCTTTGCACACCTTTACTTGTGTCTTGTAAAGTGTACAACAAATCTTCCCTCCAGTAAGCACCAATGATCCTTTGGAGAGTCTCCATTTACCATTTCCAAAATAGTTGCCATAGCCTTCTTTATCTAGAATATGAGTAGAAATCAGATTCAAGCGCATATCAGGCACATGCTCATGTGAGCCAGTCGCCTATGCCACAAGCTAGGCAAAGAATCTTCCTGAGTTGCACTAACAACATCTTTGCACACCTTTACTTGTGTCTTGTAAAGTGTACAACAAATCTTCCCTCCAGCAAGCACCAATGATCCTTTGGAGAGTCTCCATTTACCATTTCCAAAATAGTTGCCATAGCCTTCTTTATCTAGAATATGAGTAGAAATCAGATTCAAGCGCGTATCAGGCACATGTCGCACATTCTTCAATGCTAAGGTGTATCTAGTGTTAGTCTCAACACAAAAATCTCCAATTCCTACAATGTCAGCATAACTGTTATTGCCCATCTTCACTCTTCCAAAGTCTCCTGCTTTGTATGAAATAAAGAACTCATTTCTTGGAGTGACATGATAGGAAGAGGCTGAGTCAATCACCCATTCAATAGAAGGATGCAAAACATTGCAGCATTCATCATCTCCTATAGAGAGCACCACATCTTCAATTGTCGAGATAGCAGTGGTATTCTGTTCCTCCGCCTTATTCTGATTTTTCTCATCTTTCTATTTATTCTTCCAAGCCTTGCAATTTCTTTTTATGTGACCTTCTTTGTCACTATAGAAACACTTGAATTTTCCTTTCAATTCTGACTGACTTATGGATTTACCACGCCCCTTAGAATTTCTAGTCTTACTCCTCCCCTTGTTTTGTGTGACAAGAGCATGTGCATTATCTTTGCCCATGTCTTTTCTTCTTGTTTCTTCATTGAACAAGCTATCCTTGACCATTGCAAGTTGTAGCACACCATTTGGAGCAGAGTTACTAAGTGACACCACCAAAGTCTCCCAACTGTCAAGTAAGGAACTCAGAAGCAATAAAGCTTGAAGCTCATCATTAATTATCAACTTCATTATAACCATCTGATTTCCAAGTCTTGGAACTCACTCAAATGCTTGGCAACAGATCTCCCTTCCTTAAGCTTCAAATTCACAAGGTTTCTAGCCATAAAAGCTTCATTTTGAGCCGTCTATCTTTCATAGAGACCCTTTAATTTTTCCCCAAAAGCTTTTGCATTAGTCTCTTAAGATACATGATGAAACACACTCACATCAATGCATTGTCTAATACATCCAATGGTTTTTCTATTTAACTTCTCCCAATTATCAGGCATCTTGCTTGGCTTAGCACTATCACCCTCAATAGGGTCATGCAAATCCTTACAGTAAAGGACATCCTCCATCTTCGGCTTCCAAATTGAATAATTCGATGCCGAGAGTTTAATCATAGTGCTCATATTCATATTCATATTTTCCATTTAATTCAACACAAGACAATCACGTCCAACAACCAAAGCTCTGATACCACTTGTAGGGATAAATCTCTGTCTATGTGTGAATTAAATTAAATATAACCCAAGCAATAAAGAAAATAGAAATCTACAGAAGTGATAAAAAAATCAACTAACAAGAACACCAAGAAATTACGTGGAAAACCCTCGAGTGTAGAGGGAAAAACCACGGGGCAAATCCGATCAATCCACTATAATAAAATAGAGATTACAACACTCAAGTTATACCCAAAACCTGAGTTCACAATAAATTGGGAAAATACAATAATACCTCTAGGAACAAATACAACCTCACCACAAAACCCGATAGTAAGATCTTCCACTCTGAATACTTCAACTCTCTGTGGTTATAGCACCCAAATAATCGTCCTAGAGAAAAACCCAATTTATCTTACTTGTGTGTCTTGAGCAAAAGAAAAATAACCTTTTCTTTTTTCCCTTAGTGCCGCACAAAACACTATTCTTTTTCCTTTAGTCGGCTTCAAATCTGTGTTTCAGTCTTCAGTCTCTCTCTATCATGAAACCACACGTACCAAGCTTTATATAAGAGCTTCTGTCGCCTGACATTCCTAATATAATTAGGAATAGATGTTTTTATTTTTTTTTAATACAAGATATAATTTCTACTCTAGCCTAATCTAAGTGTATATGTGTGTGAAGCTCCCTCCTAGAGACTTGAACCCCGGCCTTTGCCCCCCACACCCCACAAGCATTTATACATGTGGAGTGACCACCGCACCAAATGTGCGCGGTGGTAGATGTCTTTGACTTTTTGTGCAATTGGTACACCTATTTCTATATGAAATAGGATTCCATATGGGCTGGACTTCTAGGTGCAGCCGTGTACCCCAACAGAAACCTTACCTAGATTTCCTTCGAGGGTCAAGGAATAATACTGGTGGAACCGGAGCCGAGTTTTACTGGGATGACAATTATGTTGGTGCACAGGTCCTAGTTGTGAAGGTAATTTCTTTCTCGTATTCATAATGTTGGAATTGTCTCATATTTGTTACTGGTACAATCGTCAAAGCGCCTTATAAGTTGAAGGGAGCGAGGTGGAGATACAAGAAAATACCCCATACAAGAAAATAGGATTACAAAAGTGTTTATATAAACATAACCCTATTTGTGGACATTAATACACTGTCGACCTACGTACATTTTGTGTTGATTTTTTTCTTCTCTCTTCTCTGATCTTACACAAGCTGATTTTTTAAGTAAGAAAATAAACAAAAAGTACTTGTATATATAATTCTAGCTAGTACTATTGCATTTATTTTGTGTGTTATAGCTTGTTTTGGAAGGGAAGGTGGAGTCTTCAGGCTTATGGAGCCAGTACAAGAGCCAGGTAGAGCAGTTCATATGCAACTGCATGCCTTCAAAAAGGCAATAGTAATGTGAACAAGTCACCTGGGGGCTTGCTATGGTTTTTATCATACGACCTTCAATACACGACTGCTGCCACATTCATTGCAACATCATATTCTAAGTATCTCACTGCAAAGAAGGCTTCGATCCAATGTCCCAGTGGCATTGTACAGCCCAATGAACTACTTTTGATGGAAATATCACAGGTTTATTACAGTATTCTCATATTTGAAACTGAAAATATTGTTTCACACTTTCACACTTGTTACCTAATGTTTATAATTTCACGTGCCATAACCACATTTTTTTGGAAATTTATTGAGTACTCTGGGAGCAGTGCTCCCTCTCACATGAAGGGGTAGGAACACACCCCATTTTTTTATGTTAACATTTAAAACTTGAAATAGGTTATGTGCACAGACATGTGTACACTATTAAAAACATGTTTTTTTTTTTTTTTCTTTTCTTTCAATGTAGTACTACTTACTGATCAGTGGCTTTTGGTGTATTCTTTGTCTCTCACTACTAGGTGGATTATATATTGGGTTCAAATCCGAAAAAATTAAGCTACATGCATGGTAGGATTTGGATCAAATTATGTGAAACAAGTTCATATATCATAGAGGTGCATCCATTGTGTCCATCAAGAAGAATCCTGAACTTGTAACATGCAAAGGAGGCTTTTTGTATTTCAATTACTCGAGTGAACCCAACCCAAACATGTTGGATGGTGCAGTGGTTAATGGCCCCGATGAGAATGATAACTTCAATCAGGGACGGAGGGAGACTTGGACTAGGGGGCAATGGCCCCCCCTAATTTTTTTTTTAAATTAATATATACATAGTCACCAATTTTAATAATTTTGTTCTATAAAATCACACTTTGCCCACCTTAATATTATCATTGATTCTTTTAGAAATACTACAATAGTCACAAAATTTTCTATAACATTTTTACAAACTGTTGTTGTAGTAAACTTTTATTGGTTTGCATCTGAGCTCATTACTTACATCGCATTTTTGTTTACTAATAACCACTCACTACATTAATAATTTGTAAAAAAAAGTTTGTAATTCTAGCATTTTCCTAATTTTAAAGGTCAGATCGAAAATCTAAAACAAAATAAACAAGTCCAAAAAAATTATTCAACAACAAAAATTACCAATAGTAAAGCTAAAAACAATTAAACTCAATCAACCAATTTTATCTAAAACAAACAACTTGACCCTTTAAAAAATTTTAAACAAAATAATTTTGTCCATACCTAGATGCACACATAAAAAACATACAAAAAAAACTCATTAGCTATTAAGCAACTGACCCGGAAGCTAGAGCCACCGCACGCAACTAACAGTAAAACTGCCCCCTAACTTCAAGTTCTACCTCCGTCCCTGACTTCAATGACTTAAGATCTAACTACCAACGACTGAACCAGCCACTGTTACTGCCGCACCACTAGTGGGTGTTCTGGCTCGGTTTGCCTAAGTTTCAAATATACATTATAGCTGACAAACATTTTTAATTTTAGATGGATGGACATATAATATAGTGTTGTTGGTCTTGGAATTAGTCCATGGCCAACGAATGCTTGATAGGAGTCGGTTTCTGCTAGTTTTTGTTCTGCAGATTGCTAATTGGTTATTAGTCTGGTTTGCTTTTATATTATAGCGGTTTGTAGCTTGCAGCTTGTTTACAATAGTGAATGATATATGTTGTCTAAATTTCTCTTTTTGATATGTGACATGGATTTGGGATTTCCAGACATCATTAATTGAGTTCTATATAGATTTCTTTTGAGATTTCAGGATTATTAAAATCATTTATTTCTGAAAAGTCTCGATCAGACGGATTCTCACCACTCCACTCCCCTGCCCTTTTTTATTTATTTAAGAAACTGTACCCTTCCCCCTTCAAAGATTTTGCGTTGATGGTGACCAATCAAGACCTACACGAAGAACTCAGGCCAATTAAGTTTTGGAAGTGATTCAACAAATGGACAATATTATTTTTTACTCGTGATTAGTTCTCTGTGCTCAAGCATTAAGCACACATTCTCGATTGGGATTAAGAGAGAGAGAATTTTTAGATAATTAAATAATGTAACTAATGAAAAATTAATGGATACTGTATCCGTTTGAAAAAAATCTAAAGGTTATTTTACATTTTTTAGTTGGTTGGATGGACTATGGAGTACATTAACGTACACTTAGTTGAATGGTTGTGTATTTGCAAGAATTGTTATAATTAAGGTGGTAATTGCAATTTTTCATAGTTTGAGGTGTAAAGTGCAAGAACTCACATGGTTTATGGTATTTTTTTAAATTTACCCATAATTTTACCATTATACCCTTCACCTCTATTTGTTTTCTAAAACTAGGGACAAATTCAGTATTTAATCTCCATTTCATTAAGAAATGAGTATTCTTTCACTTTTGGGAGCGAGTATGGTTAAATAAATCAAACTATTTATGATTAGTAAGAGCTTAGTTCTAGAAAACATTAGTTCATATTTGTTTTTTAGTAAACCAACCAAAGCTCAAGCCCAAATTTACTCTGCGATTGGAAAACACAATAGAAAGGAAAAAGAAAGGACAAGGAGAAGAGCAGAGAAAATGAAAGTGAAGAGAAAGGAAATAAGTATTCCATTAAAGTGTTAGTGGGCCCCCCCTCTTAAACTCTTTCTTCTCTCTCCTTTTCCTCCCAAATTGGGAGGAAAGAAATTGGTCGGCCATGGAAGAAAACAATTGCCTCCCTTTTCCTTTTCCCTACTCTATTCATCTCAACCAAACAAGAGATTTTTTCTCCTTTCTCTCCTATTCATTCATTTTCCTCCTACTTTCCTCAAACCAAACATAACCTTAGGCTTGACTATTGAATGAATTAAGCTTAAAGATGAGAATGTTTTCATAAATAAGCTCTTGAACATGAGACTCAAGATTGAATTGTGTAAATTTATAAATAAGTTCATAAGCTGCTTAAAAACCATGAGCAAGTCATGTGGCCCAATTGATTTGCATATTGATACTTGCTCATAGAACCACATTGATGCGATTGTTAATAAAGGAAAAGACAATGCTTGGAGATTTACCGGTTTTTATGGAGAACCGGTTACTCACAAAAGGTTTGTGTAGTGAAATTTTAAAGTGCTCACAAGTACACGAACCATGTTGAAGTATAGTTTGACAAGAACGAGGTCAAATCCACAAGGACTTGTATGAATGTAAGAAAATTAATTAAACCTTAACCAAATTAATCCTAATCTAGTTTAATAAAAAAATTATATTTTTGAAATTAATAGACTAAGCAGATAATTAAACAAAGCAAAGATATGATATAAAATAGTAAAAAAGATGTAAACAATCAAGAGAAAGGAATTAAGGTTTTGGAATCCACCTTGTTAATTCATATCAGCATATATTCATGATCATTAATTTTTTCCAACCCACTACATGATATCTAGAATTCAATTTTGCTACCATGGAAGATATTCTCATTAAACTCTCTATTTTCAAAATCTAAAGCATGCTCATCTTTGCTTTCTAGTACTTATAAAATCAAATCATCAATTGCATCCATTGACAAACAACTCACAAGAGATCGATATCCAACTTTAAAATCAAGCAATTATAAACCAAGCATTCAATTAATTAAGATAAATCCAAAATCATAAGAAAAACATAATTAAACTCATTAAAAATTCTATCTGAGTAAATTGAGATGAAGTAAGAACAATTTAAATTATTAAAGAACAACTACTATGGGAAAAATCAAATCACATAAATAATACTAATAATTCTTAACAAGGTTTCATCCTCAACCTTAATTGAAAATTTAGCTACTCATAGTAATTGAAATAAAACACAAAAATAAAATACTAAGCATTAAACTAGACAAATAAAACAAAATTAGAATGAAAGAGAGAAGTCACAATGCTAGAGAAAAGTAATATAGGAAACTACATGCGGCACTGACCTCTTGCTCCTATTTTATGTTGTGTGCTCCAGCCCCAGTAGTCCTACCCTAAAGAGTAGTCCTACCCTAAAGAGTAGTCCTACCCTAAAGAGCCTTTAAATAGGTTAAGTAATCCTATTACAATTTGAATTTTCTCAGGTTTTCAGGTTTCACCTAACCAACATTTTTGGTCCCTTTAACGTCAGAATTTGGACTTTGGGTAAACTAAAAAGTTGTGTAGCCTTTTAAGTTAGCTTTCCGTCCAAACTTAAATCATCTTAATTGGACATCTGAGCCAAATGTTATGTCCAAAATACTAACTAGTGTGCAGGCTGGAATCCTTTTCCGAATTTAATTTGGATTTGATGCAAATTTTCTTTCATTCCTTGCTCCAATTGGACTTAAATTTAATTGGATCTTACTTTGACTTTATTATAGCCCTTGTAAAAGTAAAGTCCATTAGCCTTCTTTTTTACACAAATCCGCTCATTTAATTCCATTCTCATCTGGTAGGTTTTCAAGTTTGATTTGGGTTCAGCCCACTTAAATTAGGATCTATCATTTTGTCTCAAATAAAGCCCACTAGCATGTAAAACCTTTATAACCTATAAAATAAAGATATAGATTATAATCAGTCATAAATTAACATAATAATGAGGCTAAAGATGCAAATATGAGGGTACTTTATTATATATATATTTCATGCATATCGGTTTGAATATTGGAATTTGATTCGTCAGCTTAAAAATTGAATGAAGTTTCATGGTAATGTTCTGGGAATTTTAATGAGTTGGTTAGAAGTACAAAAAAGTTAGGAGGAGGTAATAGAAATCAGCCCCGTAGAGAGATAAGAGGCACAAAGCCAAGCTCCGTAACCCTATTGATCGAGGGACAACGACCTTTGCTTGCAAACCAAATGTCGGACTCCTTATCATCATGCGAAATCATACCACACCAGTAAAAAAAGTACGGAAATTTTTCATACTTGAAGGAGACCCAAACTTCCTTATCCTGATTCAAGAGGACCTTTTGACCCGGGCTAGAGGTGTGGAGATGTCAATTTCCACCCTTCCTCATAAAAAGTCACCCCCAATCAGATCTTCCTTCTATTACCTTCTTACCGATCTTTTGAGTTCAATAGTTGTTTCTACATTAAGCCTATATATGGGTAGCCCATGCATCTCGAACGTGACAAAAACCATCAAATCTTTGAAAGATGACCAAGTGTTTATCAAAAGACCACGGCTTCAAAGCTAGGACTCGTTCAACATCATTCTCTGCCTAAAACACAAAAAGGATAATATAATTTTATAAGTAAGATATTTTCTAAAAAAAATCTTAAATTTTATTCTAATTTTACAACTTGCAACCAAACTTATGAATAAGTTTAGTTATTCCATTACAACACATATTATTCTCAGTAATAAAGATTACGATTCCTGTCGTAATCCTCATTCAATGTACCAAACATGCCCTAATTTTAGAAATTTTACACTTACTAAAAAAAACTATTACAACCCTTTTATAGAGAAATAGTTATTCCTCATTTTAATGAATAACTATTCATAAGGAATGACTATTACTTGTAATAAAAACATAATCAAACTATAAAAAAAATTAGCTAAACCATCGGAATAACATTACAATGCCTATTATAGTATACCAAATGTGAATACATTGGAGGAGTTGTTATTTTGTTCTAGTTTTTAGGAGTTGGAGTTTTGTTATTATTTGGTTCTAAATTTTAGGAGTTGGAGCCCTAGAGGATCACGTTGTGTTTAGTGGTCTAAATTTTATGTTTTGGAGTGTTTATATCTGCTTGTGTAAATTCAGTGGTTATCAGAATAAAAGATATCAGATATTATCATCCAAATATTATCTTTCAGATATTATCATTCAAATATTATCTTTTAAGGAGGCTGAAGAATCGGTACTATTTTTGGGTGTGGCTTACTTCCAGTATTTTTTTAACTGAAATCTCTTTTTGTTTTATTGAGAAACTGCCACATCAACCACTAACTAAATAAAATGTAGAGATTAAAATTCACTATCACTTATTATTATATATTTAAAATAACAGGAGATGTCCAGTTAAAAAAGTACTAGAGGTAAGCTAAACTCACTATTTTTTTTAGTAGATAACAAGTAACAACATTAAATTAATGATTAAGATTTGGGTAGATACTATACCCAAACAAAAAAGTAGGGTATCATAGAATTACCCTTCTAAAAAATACTTGTACTAAATCTTCCTATACGGGAATGTTCATTAATTCTCTTCCAAAATGGTGGGACCCCGAGATCTACGATTACGGGTCTATTATAGAAAGAAGTAAAATGCAGCCCATTGTCTCTGATCGAATACTATATTGATAACTCTATAAATTCCCTGTTATCGGAGGAAAATTATTAACTTCTAGCTATAGGCATTGTTCTTCACACTATTATACATCAAAGAGCAATGTCTTCAATCAAAGTCTTTAGTTTGGTTAGCCTGTGTATCATTTTATTGGCTCATGGAGTTGCTTCACTTGAATATGGAGAAGCTCTGACAAAGTCTTTGTTGTTTTATGAGGGCCAACGTTCAGGGAAATTGCCATCTAACCAAAGAGTGCAATGGCGTGGAGATTCTGCACTTAAAGATGGTAGCGATGCAGGAGTAAGATAATCTCAACTTCATTATTTTTTTGAAGTAACTTGTCTTTTTTTTTTTTTATGCTGTTATGCATGGGGTGCCATGTTGAAAGTTCGTAATTCAATTATGAGTGTGCTCTTTTCTCTATATTTCTACTTGTTTTGGCGGAAAACTCTGTTGCCTATGTTACCAGTTTTTAAATTCTTTAATTTTCATTTTTCATATGCATATGTTTTTCTCTGTTTGTTTCAAGAGAATACGTTTTTTAAAGATAATTTTTTTTAGTTTTCTTGTAACTAAATGAATAGGCCGGCTAATATGCCCAATGTCCTGCTGCAATATGATAAGAGGCTATTCCTCCCGGGACAAAAGGATCAAAACCTTCCACACCCCACGCTGGAATTTACAGATTGTACCCTTCCGGTTAGGTCCATAAGGATCGGACACCCATATTCAGGACCAAGTTCCATAGCTTTGGGTCCGCTATCCCGATCATGATTTTCCTACCCCAGGGGTAAAGGCCCTTCCCTTTTTGGCCGGTTGTGGGCGAGGAGGGATTCGATCCCCCGACACCGTGGTTCGTAGCCACGTGCTCTAATCCTCTGAGCTACAGGCCCCACCTCGTCTCCACTGGATCTGTTTTCTTGTACGTTCATCAGAAAATATTCTAGATCCCAGTACACCCAATGCCAAATAGCTGCCAAAAGCATAAGCCAGAAAACACAATATGTGCCCCGGCCACACCTTCGTAACTCCAAATACCCGGATTCGTTATAGTACCTCCTGTGATACTCCAACCACCCCATGAATTGGTTATTCCTAAACGAGTCATGAAGGGTATAACAAACATACCCTGTCTCCACATTGGATCAAGAACGGGGTCAGAGGGATCAAAAACCGCTAGTTCGTATAGAGCCATCGAACCGGCCCAACCAGCAACTAGAGCTATATGCATTATATGAACAGAAATCAAACGACCCGGATCATTCAATACGACGGTATGAACACGATACCAAGGCAAACCCATGGAAATACCCCTTTAATCAACGAATAATAGACACTATGTAACTTTATTGCATTGTAAAAAGTAAAAAAACTATGCTCTGGACCCACTCTTATCTAGACGGGTGAATAGATTAAACTTAAAACAACAACGATTAATTACTATTGCTATCAAGCAAGCTCGTATTTTATCTTTGTTACCCTTTCTTAATAATGAGAAACAATTTGAAAGAGGTGAGTCGGCTGCTAGAACTGCGGGTCTTAGAATCAAAAAGGGGGATAGGCTTACTCTTCACTTGAATCAAAAATCCAATACGAACTCAAAGGTGGATTGATGTTTTGTTCGAAAAATTCGCGAATTAAGATGTGAGTGTCGTGTCATAAGAAAAAAAGGATCGGGGAAAAAGAATAAATCTTTTTTTATTGAACGTCTTGTTTGTTCATTTTGACGACTTTATCATATTATTTGATTATATTTTATCATACTAATTTCTATTCTACCTTCCCGGAGTTAATTTTACAGCGCACTCCATTAAAATTTAAAACATTCCTATGGAGTCCTTCCAATCTACTTATTTTATAATCTCAGTGGAAATCATAGAAAGACAATTTATATTTAATATAGCTATTTGCGCAAGTATTTTACGATTAAGAAGCAACTGCTTCTTGTACAGATTGTGTATGAAAATATTATAACTATAGTATATTAAATTCCCTCGAATTGCTGCATTTATCCGAGTGATCCACAACGGCGAATAATGCATTTTAAATTCCTTTCCATTCATTCGGATCTCTTCCGTTTCATCCATTTTTATTTTGTCGGATCCCCCTTTTCTTCGAAAAAAGAGAAAGAGAAGGATCTTCTTCGGTGGATTCCTCTTGTTCCTGTTTAGTCCCCTTATTGAATATCTTGGTAGAAGATATGATTTCTTGGAACTGCGGTTTAGTCGTTTTTAAATAAGTCCGTAACTCAACGAGAAATTTCTTTACCTGTCTAATTTCTAATGAATCAAGATAACCATTCGTATAAAAATATTCTTTCTTTTTGTGTTTGTAGAAGATGTTTTTTTGTTGGAACCTCACCCCCCCCCCCCCCCCCCCCCCCCCCCCCCCCCCCCCCCCCCCCCCCCCCCCCCCCCCCCCCCCCCCCCCCCCCCCCCCCCCCCCCCCCCCCCCCCCCCCCCCCCCCCCCCCCCCCCCCCCCCCTTTTTCATTTTTAAGGAATTGGTTAGTTGCCCAGTAAGAAGTAAAAGATTCTAAGTACGGAAAAGATAATTTTTTTTTTTTTTTGATGAGATACGGAAAAGATAAATTGATAATAATGAATTGAAAAGATTCTTTGTTAACCAAAAAAATAGAGATAATAAGCGGTATCAAAGTGGTAATTGATTTTTAGGATATTATGAAATATTTTTAGAAATTTTTTAAAGAAAAAAAGGTAATTGATTTTTTTAACAATTTTTTTTAATATTTTCCATAAAAGTTGTATCAAAACTTTTTTAAAATGGCTCATTAACAAATACTCTAAAGATATTTATTAACCAAACCTAATTAACATTTTGAACTATTTTGAATGAAGAGTATAATAATTTTGAATTGTATGAAATATAGCTTTTTTTTTATTTACATTTTGAACTATTTTGATGGAGAATATAGTTATTTTGAATTATATGAAATTTAGTAAACCCAAAATGAATTATTGACAAATCAAATTCTAGAACGGAAAATATTATTTCACACATTATTATACATTTTATACACACAATATCTATAATTTCATACACTATTGGAATGAATGATGTGTGGGTGATGTACACCAAGGAGTGTGAGAGAATAATTGTCCATACTAGAAACGATTAAAAAAATGTCCAAACTTATACTCTTCCATTTCAATTCCTTTTTATAGATATATATTTTGTTAACACATACATAGTAATCAATTTGCTAAATAGTTTAATTAAGTGAATGTTTTCTATATGTTTCAATTGAGTACAAGAATGAATATATGCTCTTTACATTTTCACACAATATATATAGGTTGATCTTGTGGGAGGATATTACGATGCTGGGGACAACGTAAAGTTTGGTTTCCCATTTGCATTCACAATAACAATGCTTTCATGGAGCACAATAGAGTTCCAAGCTCAACTGGAGGCCAAGAAGGAGCTTTCAAATGCACTAGATGCCATCAAGTGGGGCACAGATTACTTGATCAAAGCCCATCCTGAACCAAACGTTCTATATGCTCAAGTTGGTGATGGTGATTCTGATCATTCATGTTGGCAAAGACCAGAAGACATGACTACCCCAAGAACAACTTTTAAGATTGATGAGGAACATCCAGGATCTGATCTTGCTGCTGAAACTGCTGCTGCTTTCGCCGCAGCTTCTATTGCTTTCAAGCCATCAAATCCCAAATATGCATCCCAGCTTTTAGAACACGCAAAACAGGTTAAGTTTCCTGTTTACATCTTTAGAGTAATTCTAGTATCTTGTAAAACTCCACAACTTTCACCAGATCTATCTTATGTGGCAGATTGTGACTAACTACGTGTTATGTACCTATAATTTTCTCTCCACCACTCACAGACGACTATGTGGATAGTTGTGGCAAAAGTTGTGATGTTTTACGTGGTTCTAGAAATTTTCCACTATTTATTATTGTTAATATTGTAGTTATTCTTTTATTTTAACCTAAAGTAACCATGTTTTTTATTTGTAAAAGAAAACTTTCATTGTTACATACGTGCTAATACATATAGCATTATACATGATTGCAGCTCTTTGACTTTGCACGCAATCACCAGGGAGTGTACCAAAGCAGCATTCCTCAAGCAGGAAACTTCTACAGCAGTAGCGGATTTGAGGTACGTAGTAGTATAAAGGAGTTTGGCTCTAGCCTTGTAGAAATAATTTCTTATAAGAACGTAATTAATTGGAACTTGAATTGTCAATGTTTTTTAGTTCAACTAACATTTCATGATCTTTCTAACATAAACTTTTGAGAAATGCTATATTCACAATATTTTCACAACAAGTTATAGATAATAAGCTATTATTGGTTCTAATTTAAATCTACCATGTAAATTACTTTTTTACCCATTAATAACAACCACTTAAGATTTGTTGTGAAAGTATTGTAAAAATGTTGTGCATGTAGCATTTTTCTAAACTTTTAGGGTCAATTTTTCTATCCTTCAATTAAATTTAATAATATGTACATTAATTTTAATTTTATTTGAAAAAGAAAACATTATTTGTGTTTCATTGTTCAATACAACTATGTTTGAATTAAATTAGATAGACTAATGTACTCCACCTAGGATACTGCACCTAAAATTTTGAAACTTGAATATTTGATTTCCAAGAGATATGGTAGTTGAATTTTTGTATATGAACTAACCATGTCTGTTTTCTAACAGGATGAATTGTTATGGGCTGCAGCATGGCTTCATCGTGCCACCGACGAGAAAACCTACCTAGATTTCCTTGGAGGATCATCGAATACCGGTGGAACTAGAACCTTGTTTTCCTGGGATGACAAATATGTTGGAGCACAGGTCCTAGTTTCAAAGGTACTTATATATATATAGGAATACCACTCTATCAATTGCAATCTTTTTATCTGGAGAAAGAACAATATGTATCACCATTTCATAAAGTTTCACGTGAATTAAGTATGGGAGCTAACATGGGGCATATATATATTTGGTGTGTAGCTTGTTTTGGAGGGGAAGGTGGAGCATTCAGGCATATGGAGCCAGTACAAGAGCCAGGCAGAGCAGTTCATATGCTCTTGTGCACAGAAAGGCAATAGTAATGTTAAGAAGTCACCTGGGGGTTTGTTGTGGTTTCTACCATTTGATAACCTTCAATACACCACCTCTGCTACATTCATTGCCACTGCATATTCTCAATATCTGACTGGAAAGAAGGCTTTGATCCAATGTCCCGGTGGCATAGTACAGCCCGATGAACTAATTGCCTTGGCCAAATCACAGGTACTACAATATTGTTTTCCCACTTCAGAAAAAACTAAATATGTTGGAGATTTAAGTGTCTATGGGAAAAAATAATATATAAATGTTGTGTTTTCAACTATTTTGCTTATTTAACCTTAAAAAGATAAATTAAGAAATAATACTCATATTAATCTTGAGGAATAGCACAATCAAATGGAGATTACGTCTCATAATCAGAGATCACTAATTTAAATTCCATTGAGTAGATCAACCCTGTTTAATGTAAATAATTATTTCTTTATTCAAAAGTTATTTAACTTTAGCTTTCTTTCCCAAATTCTAAAGATTTCACATGTTGGGACTTGGTACTATTTATGTCTTAATCAGAAATGTATGGCCAAACAATTTTTTTTCCTTGTAGCACCATATACTAATTTTGGATTAAGGCTTTATTGTTGTTCCTATACTATGTACTGATTAATGGCTTCTGGTTTATTCTCTCTCGCACTACTAGGTGGATTATATCTTGGGTTCAAATCCGCAAAAAATGAGCTACATGGTAGGATTTGGGTCAAATTATCCGAAACAACTTCATCATAGAGGAGCATCCATTGTGTCCATCAAGAAGAATCCTGAACCTGTGACATGCAAAGGGGGCTTTGACTTGTATTTCAACAAGAATGAACCCAACCCAAATGTGTTGGATGGTGCAGTGGTTGGTGGCCCGGATAACAATGATGGCTTCACGGACTCAAGATCTAACTTCCAACAGGCTGAAACAGCAATTGCAAACATTGCACCACTAGTTGGCGTTTTGGCTCGGATTGCCTAAGCTTCATTCAAATATATACATGCCCAACTTTTTTAAGTCAATGGGGATACAAAGAAGTTGTAATTAAACACGTTCATGCTGGAATTAGTCCAGCAATGAATGGTTGATAGGAGCTAGCTGCTGCTGCTTCTTGTTAAGCAGATAGCTAAGTAGAATAAGTAGTTTTGTTTGGTTTGCTTTGATGTTACAGATATTGGTCTGCAGCTTGTTTCTTTTGTTTGTTAAATTTTAGCCCACTCATAAAAAACAAAGGGCATAGAAATTTTCTCTTTCTGGTTTCTCTGGGATTACAATTGGAGCATCTATGAAATCCATGAGCCCATAAATATTTGCAGCGTGTGTTAAACACATGAGAAGAGTTCTTACACCTGCTGAGTAAAATTTGGAGATGTGGATTGAAAGGCAAAAGAGGATTTTCTTACTTTTAATGAAAAATCACATAGATAAATGCCGTTTATAATTCACAATGGAATTGAAGGGGTAGATATTGGCATCATTACCCCTTATAATTCACAGGCCAATCTCATCCGCTATATATGCTGTATACACAACCTCTGTGGAGATGCATACCATTGATAAAGCCTAACCCCATGTATTCACTAAACACATGGGGTTAGGCTAAGTGTTTGCCTGTTGTGTCATTGTTTATTTACCAAAAATTTTACTTAGACTGGATGACTTTTTTTGCCATGGATTTTTCTTTTAGCTTTTATTACAACTTTTTAAAGCCTCACTTTTTATGTGTACAACTATAATTTAACCAACTTCTGCAAATAAGTTTTTAGCAAAAAGCTACACCCAAATGCACTAGTCTTTCTTTTCTACAGTATGTAGCTTGTGATAAAAATGTAACTATGATGTGACTATTAGTCCTGTAGTTAAACCTGCTACTGTCAAGTTACTTCTTGCATTGGCTGTGAATAATGGTTGGGGTTTAAAGCAGTTTGATGTTAGTAATGCATTCCTTCATGGTATTTTGAAGGAGGAGATCTATATGGCTCAACCCCAAGGGTATGTAGACCCTGCTTATCTTGATAATGCGTGTCTTCTTCATAAGGCTTTGTATGGTCTTAAGTGAGTACCAAGGGCCTGGTTTGAAAGGTTTATTACAGAGCTTCTAGGGCTTCTTGGGTTTATAGCTTCTGGTGCTCATGGCGATCTCTTCATATACAAGCAGAACACTCGCCTAGTCTATCTTTTACTCTATGTGGATGATATTATAGTGACTGGTAATCATTCCTATCTTACTGATTTTCTTCATTTAACATCTAAGTTCAGGTTTTGAACTCAAGGATTTGGACAATCTTTATTACTTTCTTGGTCTTCAAATTGAACACACATCCACTGGTTTGTTTATTCACCATGATAAATATAATATGACTCTCATGTGCTTACTAAATTTGCTATGCAAGATTGCGCCTTGTAAAACCCCATGTTCTCCTAATCATCATCTATTACCTAATGACAGTCTACTTCCTGATTCTTCTCCCTATAGAAGCCTTGTGGGTGCCTTACAAATACCTAAGCTTCACTAGACCAGACCTTTCTTTTGTTGTTCAGTAAGCTTGCAAACACATCAGTTGCACCCACACAGAACCATCTTCAGGCAGCTAAGTGAATTTTCTGGTATCTTAGAGGCTTCATCAAGGCCTTGCATTTACTACAGGTCCCCCTTCTCTGTCTGCCTACAGTGATGTTGATTGGGCTGGGGACCTTATTGATTGTAAATCCATTACTGGGATGGTGGTCTTTTTTGGTAATTGTCATATTACTTGGTCTGCTAAGAAGCAACCAACTGTTTCTCGATCCTCTACTGAAGCTAAATATTGGGCTATGGCTTCAGCTGCTGCAGAACTTTGTTGGATTCGGATACTTTTAAAGGACCTTGGTATTTTTCTTCCTCATCCACCATTGCTTTGGTGTGATAATGTTTCTACAATTGCTATAGCATAGAATTAATCTAATCTTTCATGCCCGAACCAAGCACACCGAAGTAGACCATCATTTTGTGCAAGAAAGGGTTCTTAGGCGTGATCTTCGGGTTAAATTCATTGCTTCCAATGATCAATTTGCTGATATCTTGACAAAAGGCTTGTCTTCTCCTCGGTTTCTTTGGCTTGCTTCCAAATTCATGAAGATCAAAACACTGTTCCAACAGTCAAATTCAAAACAATGTCGTAAAGGTTCAATTATTAAAACAGTACAATGAAGACTGTCATTTAGATTAAAGACTTTATGTTCTTGTATTCAAACGGTGTTGTTTAATCTAGCTAAGAATAGTCAAGCCTATATATTGAAAAAGTATCAAATGATACAAACGTTATCTTTATCCAAATTTAATAAACGAGAGATTTGTGTACAAAAATAACTATCCACTAATACATATCTTTCATTTATTTTTGGAGTAGTTATTTTTGCAAACAAGTCTTTCACTTCATGAATTTTTATACCTCTGACGTGGTATCAAATGATACCAAATACATTCTCGTGTGTATTATTAGTGTGATCAATAGCAATTAGTTAGTTATTCTTAGGTCCAAACTTTACGAATTTACTGTAACAAATTCCCACTCTTTGCTCATCATTCCTCTGACTTTTTTGTTAAATTGACTCAACAATTTTAAACATGTAAAAGTCTTTTAGTAGAATAGTGAACTAGTGGCATGGTTAATCATGAGAACCGGATAATTTCTCATAAAAAAAGGCTCTCTTTTGTTAATTCAGCAATAAAGAGAATTTTCACAAGCTTTTCGTTGTGAGAGAATCTTTTGATTTTGGCAACAGAGATAGAATTGAATTCAAAGCTCCTTTCGTTTCAGGTACAGACACAGATTTCTGCTTTCTTTCTCTCTATATTGTTTGTTTCGTCGTTGAAAACAATGAAATTACAATTCAATACTCAACTTCACCATCAATATTTTACAGCTACTGGAAATTATAAAACATTATGTATATATGTGAACAGATTTGAAAAATACATGCGATTTTTGTTCAATGTTTGTTAATTTGATTACTACTTAGCCCCCTAAAAAATGTTTGATAAAAATTCCGAAGAAGAAAGTGGTTACTTGGAACGCTGTTATTGGGATAATTGCATGGTGCAATTGCATTTAGCAATTTCGCCTGATCTCAATCCATTGATGGGTACTTGGAATATGAGGATTTGAGGTTGTAGTTTACTTGTATGTGCAATGTGGAGAGTTACAAAGTACATTTTCGTGCATTTGGTCATTTCCTATTGGACACAAACTATGATAATTTCTTATTAAACAATAAGCACATCATATAGTTAGGAAATGCCTAACCCGTGTAGAATTAGACTTTCCTTGAAATGTTTTTGAATGTGTGATATACAATAGGGAAGTTATGAAGCTTAATTTATTTTGTTCCTTTTTTTTTTGTGTGGTTAAAAAGTGATATATTTTTGAAAATTTGGGTTTTCCCGTATTTTCTAAGCAGTCAAACATAGGGCAAACATGCTTTAAGTTAACCATTTATGTCGATTAAATCATTTTATTTCAAAATATGTAAAAATTTGATGAGGAAATTATTGAGTTGTAATAGATTTAATGGACTTTATGATCTCATTCAAAAAAAGAAAAAAAAGTGATTAGTGGGTACTGCTTGAGGGTGTTATATATTGCATTTACCAGATGATTAATCAATGGTAAACTTATATTCAACTTTTCCATTATATTTATTGGGTTTTAATAGATTAATGGACATTATTGATCTCATTCAAAAAATGAAAAATAAAATAAATAAATAGTAATTAGTGGGCACTTCTTGGGATGCTATTGCATTTACCCGATGATTAATCAATGGCAGACATATATTCAATTTTTCACATTATATGATATACCTTTTTTTTTAAAATAATAATTTAGTCAGTTTAATTAATATAAATAAATAAACTATGAAGAAAAAAGGTCAGAAATCTGAGCTAATGTGGCTTGTTCACTGATGATGCCGAGAAATTCACCAGTGAGCCACACAATACCTACGCACTCGAATGTAAAACCTGCACAATACAAAGAGAGAAACTTAATAGAGAGCACCGGTGTGGTGCCGGCCAAATACCCTCCGAAGGTTAAGTTAGAACTATCCTCAACTCCAGAGTGTTAGAGCAGGGGTAGATTATGCGTACCTTTTTCTTGAGGGTCTTTGGGTTTTTATAGTAGCGTAGGGCCA
The DNA here is from genome assembly GCA_019022515.1 of Quercus aquifolioides. NCBI lineage: Eukaryota > Viridiplantae > Streptophyta > Magnoliopsida > Fagales > Fagaceae > Quercus > Quercus aquifolioides. The sequence goes on along the minus strand of CM032333.1, from coordinate 27,502,892 downwards.
GACTCTCTTGTTTGCGGAACAAGTCTTTTCCTTACGAGGAAGATACTCATTAAAGCGTGTATATTCTAGAATTCTACTCATGTTAGGACTCTACAAACCAGGGAAAATCGTGTGTCGCAAGTATTTTCCTTTTAAGGTTCCTTGGAGACCACATAATAATGAGTTGGATGCTACGTGGCCGTTCGGTCCGTACATGCCACGTCTGTCCGTGCCACCTCTGTCCAGATAGCTCTGTCATGCATAATTTTTCCTCTTCAGTTGTCCCTTTCACCCTATGGGTTCGTGATCTCGGAGTGAAAGGACCCGTGGGGTGACGGTTTGATTTGGATCCTGGGAGACTTGTTAGTCTTTGACAGGCTGGCCCGAAATTATTTATGGCGCAGGGGATCTAAATTTTGACCAAAGCACTTTTGGGTGACATGGTTCGTCTGTCCTCCCGTAGGTAGGAAGACTTAGAATTTTCACCAAGGCACTCGTGGGTGACTTGGTTCGTCCTTCCACCCGTAGGTAGTAGGACTTAAAATTTGTACCAAGGCACTTATGAGTGACTTGGTTCGTCCTTCCACCCGTAGGTCGTAGGACTTAAATTTTGCACCAAGGCACTTGTGGGTGGCTTAGTTCGTCCTTCCACCTAAAGGTAGGAAGACTTAAATTTTGTACCAAGGTACTTGTATGTGATTTGGTTCGTCCTTCCACCCGTAGGTAGTAGGACTTAAATGTTGTACCAAGACACTCGTGAGTGACTTGGTCCGTCCTTCTACCCATAGATAGTAGGATGTAAATTTTGTACCAAGGCACTTGTGAGTGACTTGGTTCGTCCTTCCACCCGTAGGTAGTAGGACTTAAATGTTGTACCAAGATACTCGTTGGTGGCTTGGTCCGTCCTTCCACCCGTAGGTAGTAGGACTTAAATGTTGTACCAAGACACTCGTTGGTGGCTTGGTTCGTCCTTCCACCCAAAGGTAGGAAGACTTAAATTTTGTACCAAGGTACTTGTGTGTGACTTGGTCCGTCCTTCCACTCATAGGTAGTAGGACTTAAATGTTGTACCAAGACACTCGTTGGTGGCTTGGTTCGTCCTTCCACCCAAAGGTAGGAAGACTTAAATTTTGTACCAAGGTACTTGTGTGTGACTTGGTTCGTCCTTCCACCCGTAGGTAGTAGGACTTAAATGTTGTACCAAGACACTCGTGAGTGACTTGGTCCGTCCTTCCACCCGTAGGTAGTAGGACTTAAATTTTGTACCAAGGCACTTGTGAGTGACTTAATCCGTCAATGGGCTCAAGAAGAGACTGGATGACGCCAAGGGAAGATGGGTAGAAGAGCTGCCACACGTTCTTTGGACATACTGGACTACCCCATGGCGGTTAACGGGGGAGAAGCCTTTTGCCATGACCTACGGGGCCGAGGCTGTTATCCCTCTAGAGGCAAACTTCCCAACGCTAAGGACGAGCTCTTTCACTCCAGGCAGTAATGATGAACTACTGGGGAAGAGTCTAGATCTGATTGATGAACGAAGGGAAATGACAATGATCCAGCTGACCTATTATCACCAGAAGCTCAAGCAGGAATATGATGCCAATGTGAAGCTAAGACCACTAGCACCGGGGGACCTAGTGTTGAGGAAAGTTGTGGGGGCTGCCAAGAATCCTTCTTGGGGAAAGCTGGGGCCCAACTGGGAGGGACCATATCGAATTACCTCAGTAGTGGGGATAGGTGCATACTACTTAGAAGATCTAGATGAAAAACCTGTACCTCGTCCATGGAATGTAAATAACCTGAGAAGGTATTATTATTAATAAAAGCATCCCTTTTGATTCGAATTTTAGGTCTATTATGATTATATATCTTGTATTTCGGCGGCCACCTGAATACTAGACTGAACCAAGGTCTTGCATGATTTTCGGACTCAAACCTATGGGGAAACTAGTTACTTACAGGAGAATCTAAGTGTTAGACAGAACCAAGATCTTGCATGGTCCTCAGACTCAAACCTATGGGGAAACTAACTACTTCAAGAAAAACCTGAGTACTAGACTGAACCAAGGTCTTGCATGGTCCTCGGACTCAAACCTATGGGGAAACTAGTTACTTACAGGAGAATCTAAGTGTTAGACAGAACCAAGGTCTTGCATGGTCCTCGTACTCAAACCTATGGGGAAGCTAACTACTTCAAGAAAAACCTGAGTACTAGACTGAACCAAGGTCTTACATGGTCCTCAGACTCAAACATATGGGGAAGCTAGTTACTTACAGGAAAACCTGAGTACTAGACTGAACCAAGGTCTTGCATGGTCCTCGGACTCAAACCTATGGGAAAACTAGTTACTTACAGAAGAACCTAAGGGTTAGACAGAACCAAGGTCTTGCATAGTCCTCAGACTTGGACCCCTGGAGAGACTGGCTACATTCAGCGAAGGCATGAACAAACACAAGCCCATGAGCATCACTTAAGGCATTTTGAAGGACATTGGACTTAACCCCCCAGCACAATCAGCAACTAACGGTTTTCTTAAGGTCAGTAAGTTTTTAGAGCACACTTGTGAGCACCTTGGTACATTGTGCTGTGGTATTTGATCCTAGAATTTAAAGGATTATCTTTATGGGTGTTGTGTGCTTAGCACACTTGTGAGCATTTTTTACCATTTATGGATGCTGTGTGCTTAGCATTTGTTCCCTCAGTATTCAATTCAGCAAAAGTGGGTCGTGGTGCCAAAGTGGTTCAATTACCAACCAAGGTCTAAGTGGAAACTATCACTATGGGCTTTACATTTTTTGGTTGCCAATTTAGAATGGAAAACATGCTGAGCTTCTGAGATTGTGACACTAATAATTAAAGCCCAGGTTATATAAGTAGCAAAACTTATCACAATAACAATAAACACAAAGTAAAAAAGAGGATTCATATATTCAATTTAAAAGTAGCATTACAGTGCTTAAAAAAAAAAGGGAACAAAAACGACAAAAACAAAAAACAAAACATAAGATGAAAGCTAGCTAAGACAGCCTATTTCTTTAATTTGAACTTTATTCCCCCCTTGGGAGGCTATCCAGAGGTGTCCTCAAGGTCCTCGGAGCTCTGACCTAGGGGAACAGCCTGCAGAGGCACCACCATGAGAGTTGTCTCCTTGACTGGAGGGGCAACTTTGGGGAGGCCCTCCTCTGCAGGAAGAGCCTGGGAGTCGGCAGGAGGGACTTGAGGGCCAACAGGGGGCTTCACCACATCCGGGGGCACTTCCTGGTTACTGTTTTTTTCTTTCTCTGGCACCCCTTGATGCTTAGCCTCCTCGGCAGGCTTATCAGTAGAAGTGGGATCCTTGGCAGCGTTGGCCTGGTCCCCGTCTGCCGCTTCAAGGGCGGTGTCAGCTTCAGAGGTGGCGGAGGCAGCCTCTCGAATAGCAGGAGGGTAATACACTCTCTCGGCCCTCTTGAGCTCGAACTAGGTCTCAATCCCAGCTTGGTTAAGGGCCTCAGTCCAAACTTGGGAGCAGTAGCCCCTGCATACCTCAGGGATTTGAGCCTTGAGGGCAGCTTGGGTCTCAGCCACCCCCAAGGCAAAGGCCTCCCCCTCGGCTTGCTCTTTAGAGCTTTCAGCCTCTGTCCTCGCGGACTCCGCCTCCGCTTTGGCCCTCAAAGCCTCATCCCTGGCGAACTCCATGACGTTCTTGGCCCCCACTGCCTCGGCCAACTTCTGCTTTAAGTCAGTGATGTGCTCCTTGGCAATCTTTAGTTGACCCTCAGCTTCGAAAAGGCGCCTCGTCTGGTCGGCAGCCTGCTTTTGAGCGCCAGCTAGGCCTGACTTAGCGCTGTCTCTGGCCTTTGTCATCTCCTTTAGATCCTCCCTTGCCTTCTTGAGATCAGCCTCGGAGTTCTTAAGGGTCCGCGTGGCTTCTAGGCGCTTGTCGTGTTCCTGATTCATGGCTTTGCTCTGGTTATTGGCCTCCTCTTCCAGCCTGTAAATGGCCTGGACAGCCTGCAAATTGAAACAAACAGACGATAAGTTGGGAACTGAAGAGTAAAAATCAACGAAGTCTCAAGTGTCGGATGTCTTACCATGCCTAAGTACCTCTTCAGGCTGAGGATGACCTCCTACCTCCTCAGGTCCTCCAATTAGGCCATATCGGCGGGGAGTAGTAGGGACCTCTCCAACGCATCGGCCACGTATGTGCCTTCACCCCCTCTAAAATCCCTGAGGGAGGCGTTATCCATCAAAGGCTCCCCATAGAGCATTGGGGCAGGGAGCCAAGCCTGGGCCTCGGACTGCACAACCCTCTCTCTTCCTTGTCCCTGGTGCCCAGTTTTTTGCTGCTTAGGGGGCCGCCGAGCCTCATCCTCCTCCTGGGAAGAACGAGTCCTGTCAGCTCCCATAGGCCTTTTGCCCTTATAGGGCCCTTCTTATGCTGGGGATCAGTGGGCTCGAGCCTTAGTGGCAAACTCGGCTGAGGTGGAAGAGGTGGAAGCTTGGACTTGGAAGAAGACGACCTGGTCTGAACAGGCTGAGACTTGGGTAGCGGAGGAGAAAGCTTGGATTGGGACTTCCCCGGCTCATCCCTCCCCGGCTGACCCTCAAGTAGGTCAAGTAGGCTGGTCTGGGGTTGCCTCTTAAAGCCCATCTCGGCCTGGGGAGAAGTCCTTGCAGAGAAGAGGTCCGCCTCGGTCAAATTAGGGTTGCCCAAGTCACCAGAGGGATCCTTGGCTAGGTGGACTTGGTCAAATACGCCAAATTCGTCCTCGGATGGACCCAAATCAGCAACTTTTTCCTCTTCTCCTAGCTCTTCTCCCTCGGCCTCCACAGCTTGGGGTGAGGTAGAAGGACCTGCCAACGGAATACCTTCTGGAACAAGAGACCCTTCAGGAAATAGAAACCTTGCTCCGCTACAGTTATACTACGAAGCCGAGGATCTTTGGCTCTGATCACGTACTTCGGAGCTGAGAACGACTTCTGGATCGGCTTGTACCTGAGGATCTTGTGGGCGGCTCTAAATTGGTTGTCAACCTCGTTCACAAAGATCTCCATCCTGAGGACAGTTTCCAAGTCCTCCTTGTTGACCAGGTTAAAATGACGTTCAAAAGCGTGCAGATCTGCAGAAAAGAAAACATGTTCCTGTCAGCAACTGAACAAAGCAGACCTACAACCCAAAAGACTAGACCCTCTCCTACTCAAAGTACCCCACCTGGTGTCCCCTCCTCTGTCGGACAGTGAAGGCCATCGTGCCACTCCCCGGACACGATGAGAAAGCCTTTGTTCAAACCTTTGCTGGATTCAGGAAGGCACTGGATAAGCCGGACCTTATCGTCCTTCGTCTTCATGTAATAAGACTTACCTTTTAGTTGTTGGAGGTTGTAGCACCAATTTACATCGTGATGGGTTAACCTCAACCCCATCTTCTCATTCAAGGCGTCCACACAACCCAGGATTCTGAACACGTTGGTGGTGCACTGAGTGGGGGCCAATCTAAAGTACCTAAGGTAGCCCCTCGTTACTGGCCCCATGGGGATTCTCATACCACCTTCAAGGAAGGCGATTATGGGAATCACGACCTCACCCTCCTTCCTCCGAATGTGCCATTCCCCTTCCTCACAGTACCTCAAGCCCACATTACTGGGTATCCTATAATCGGCGATGAATTTCTCCATCGCCTCTTCAGACTCAACTAACTTTTTAAATCTACCCATCCCTAGCAACGACTAAGAGACTCAAGAAAGGGTGAAGGAAAGAAAGGAATCAGAGAGGAAATTTGAGCTAGAGAGAGAAGAAGACTTACAGAAATGAGGAAAAGCTCCTCGGATAGGCTTTTTATGCTGAAAAAGGCGTGAGTGTAGTTGGAGATTTGACCGAATTTAGTGTACGTGCGCAAGAACTCTTGAGTGCAAAAGTAAAGAGGCCAATCGGATCAAATGGGTATTTATACCCCTAATTAAAGATAACCGTGTGGGTTTCCCCGCTCATAAAGCTGGAAAAAGCCCAGCCGTTGGATTGGCATCACGCCGTTGAACGTGGGGAGCGTAGAGCCGCCAGAATTTAATGAGGGCGAGCTCCGTATACCGAAGCGCCAGGAACGTGCCTTGGACAAGCGAAAAGACTCTGGCACTGACGGAGGATAAGACGTGACAAGCCATTACGACGGCCCAAAGATGTCAAAATCCTCCTCTCCGCACGAGGACCTGGACAGCAGGATTTTGAGGGGCTATTGTGGGGTCAGAGAATTTGGTAACCCCGGCCCACTTTATACCAAGCCCAAGGCCCATGCCGAGGAGGAAGAAACGCCCGAGGACGAAGTGTGAAAGTCCAAATTGCCCAGGAACCTTGCCGAGGACAACCCTGTCCTCGGCCAACTAAGACCATGGGAGGAGGAAGTAACGGGCCATCAAAGGTAGCCTCCCTAAGCACCCCAGGAAAAAGACAAGCATGATGGGCCATCCAGGGGAGTATGGTGGAGGAGCAATTCAGGAAGGAACTGTCACCTCCACATTAAATGCCCACAACTAACGTTCTGGCCGCATTAATGAGGAAATGACCCCTGAACAGTGCAGCCTTAGTTGCTGCAACCCACAGAAAGAATGGGAAGACGGCTAATGGGACAAGCACTCAAGTAGTGACTTGCTTGATCAACAAATGTAGGGCTAAGATCAACTGAAAGGGGGTATATAATGTAAGGAACCCCTCTTGAAAGGGGACCAGAAAAAGGAGGAAGATAGAGCACTGTAGCAGCCTGTATCATCACTGAAACCTTTGTAACCCATCACTGAAGAAATAATAAGAACTTCAAGCTCCCAAGAGGAGGGCCGAGGAACATCATTGCACATTTTAATCCAAGTTCATGCTATTCAATCCATATGCAACCATGTCTAGTCATTGTAACCCTCACTAGGGCCTAGTTCTTGAACCCGCTCTCTACAAATTCATTGTATTGGGCTAGTTGGGCTCGAGTCCATTAACTCAACAGTAGAAGTGCTCGAACTCAGTCCCTACAGTTTCTTATAATTAGAATGTAATTAATTGGAACTTTTTCTTTTTTTTTGAGAAATCTAATTAATTGGAAGTTCAATTCACTATTTGATTCCCAAAAGTTTAAGGGAGGTGAATTTTTTTTGTATATGAACTAAATTATGCATACCTCTTTTAACAGGATGAATTGTTATGGGCTACAACATGGCTTCATCGTGCCACCGACAAGAAACTGTAGGGATAAATCCCTGTCTATGTATAAATTAAATTAAATATAACCAAAGCAATAAAGAAAATAGAAATCTACGAAAGCAATAAAAAATCAACCAATAAGAACACCAAGAAATTATGTGGAAAACCCTTGAGTGTAGAGGGAAAAATCACGGGGCAAATCTAATCAATCCACTATAATAAAATAGAGATTACAATACTCAAGTTATACCCAAAACCTGAGTTCACAATAAATTGAGAAAATATAATAATACCTCTAAGAACAAATACAACCTTACCACAAAACCCAATAACAAGATCTTCTACTCTGAATACTTCAACTCTATGTGGTTATAGCACCAAATAATCGTCCTAGAGAAAATTTCCAATTTATCTTCCTTGTGTGTCTTGAGCAAAAGAAAAATAACAATTTCTTTTTTCCCTCAGTGCCGCAAAAAGCACTATTCTTTTTCCTTCAGTCAGCTTCAAATCTGTGTTTCAGTCTTCAGTCTCTCTCTGAATCTCTCTCTATCATGAAACCACACGCACCAAGCTTTATATAAGAGCTTCTACGGCCTGACATTCCTAATATAATTAGGAATAGAAGTCTTTGACTTCTTGTGCAATTGGTACACTTATTTCTATATGAAAAAGGATTCCATGTGGGCTAGACTTCTAAGTGCAGCCGTGCACCCCAACAATCTCCCATTCTAGCTCATCGAGGAAAGAGATCTTCATCCCAACTCTTCACTTAGAATTCATGCTAGCCATTCCGACAAAAAGCTAAAGCTTCTCTTTGGTCACAACCTTAGTTAACATGCAGTTGGATTCTTCTCAGTATGAATCTTTCTCAGTTGCATCAATCGTTTTTCAACAACTAGTCTTATCCAATGGTATCCCACTTCAATGAGCTTCGAACGAGAATGGAACGTAGCATTCTTGCTCAAGTCTATTGCACTTTGAATATCACAGTGAACTACATACTTGTCTTGCATCAAACCCAATTCTTGGAGGAATCGTTTTATCCAAAGCATTTCTTTACCTGTTTTATTCACTACAATATACTTAGCGTCAGTTGTAGATAAGACAACACACTTCTACAATTTTGATTGCCATGAAACAGCTCCCCTTGCAAAAGATATAAATACCCAGAAGTAGATTTTCTACCATCAAGGTCACTAGCCATATCTGCATTTGTATAACCCTCCAAAACTGGTTTAGAGCTACCAAAACTCAAGCAAGACTTAGAGCTACCTCTCAAATATCTGAAGACCCACTTCATTGCTTCCCAGTGATCTTTACCAGGATTAACCATAAACCTGTTGACAACACCAACTGCATGAGCAATATCTGATCGTGTACAAACCATAGCATACATCAAACTCCCAACTGTAGAGGAATAAGGAACTGATGCCATGTTCTCTTTCTCTTTCTCTTTCTCTTTCATGGATGGTGGACAAGATTTCTTGCTTAGCTTGAAATGACCACCAAGAGGTGTACTGACTGGTTTGGCATGCTTTATGTTGAACCTTTCAAGTATCCGCTCAACATATTTGTCGTGCTGGACCTAAGTTTTTCATATCAAAGGCCATAAACAAATCCTTCTTCAAATCACCAATCATACTAGCATCTTGCCCTACAATCAACATATCATATATTTATAACAGAAGAATAAGAAATTTACCATCAGGAAATTTTTTGACATACACACAGTGATCTGCATTTGTCTTTGTGTACCCATGACCCACCATGAATGAGTCAAACTTCTTATACCACCGTCTTGGAGCTTGCTTCAAACCATACAAACTCTTCTTCAATCTGTACACCATGTGTTCTTTTCCTTTCACTTCAAATCCTTCTAGTTGTACCATGTAGATCTCTTCCTCCAAATCACCATGGAGAAAAGCAGTCTTCACATCTAATTGCTCAAGCTCAAGATCCAAGCTAGCTACTAATCCTAGAACTACTTGAATGGAACTCATCTTGACTACTGGAGAGAATTTTTCATCAAAATCAACCCCATGTTTCTGACTGAAACCCTTGACCACCAATCGAGCTTTGTACTTCACTAACTTTTCACTATCTTTCTTTAGCTTGAACAACCATTTGTTTCTTAATACCTTCTTACCTTTAGGAAGTTCAACCAACTCATAAGTCTTATTCTTATGCAAAGAATTCATCTCTTCTTACATAGCCTTCATCTGGCTCTACTTGTCCTTATAAGACTCTACTTCCTGCAAGCTTTCTGGCTCCCCCTCATTAGTGAGAAAAATATACTCAGAAGAGGGATATCTAGTCGATGGATGACGCTCCCTAGTAGACCTCCTCACTCTGGTGGAACAAGTTGCTCCCCTTGTTCAACATCTTCAATATCTTGAGCATCATCACCATTAACTCCTACTGGCACATCACCATCAATTGCTATTGGATCATCACCAAGATTATCATCTTGCACCTCTTCCCTATTTGTGGCATGCTTGGAGGAAGAAGAGGTAGGTGTAAGGTCGGGAACACCTACAACAACATCCTTTGTCTTTTCAGTTTTCTCAAGGTCTGCCAAATTTTCATTCTTATGAAAAACCACATCTCGACTTCTGATAATCTTCTTTTTCTCAGGATCCCATAACTTGTAACCAAATTCTGCATCTCCATATCCAACAAATATACAAGGAGTGGCTTTGGTATCAAGCATCATTCTTTGTTTCTTAGGCACATGTGCAAATGCCTTGCACCCAAATACCTTCAAGTGAGAGTAAAAAACATCTTTCCCAGTCCAAACTCTCTCTGGAATATCAAACTCCAATGGAATTGATGGATACCGATTAATTAGGTAGCACACAGTTTGAGTAGCTTCACACCAGAATGACTTAAGCAAATTAGACATTCTTAACATACATCTAACCTTTACAACAATAGTGCGGTTCATCCTCTCTGCCACACCATTTTGTTGTGGGGTACCAGGAACTGTCTTTTTATGTCTAATACCTTTTTCGGAGCAGTAACTCTTGAACTCATTAGACGTATATTCACCTCCGTTGTCAGTACGGAGACACTTCAAAGGCTTCCCTTTCTCTCTTTCTGCCATGTTATGGAATTTCTTGAGGTGCTCAAATACTTGGTCTTTAGTTTTCAAAAAATACACCCACGCCTTTTGTGAAGCATCATCAATAAAAGTAACAAAATACTTATTGCCACCTAAGGACTTCACATCAATGGGACCACGTACATCAGAATAAACGAGATCTAACACATTGGGCTTTCTAGTAGAGGGAATGCAAAAAGACAATCTATGTTGCTTTCCAAATAAACAGTAATGTCAAGGTTTAAGTGATATACCTTTGGCAAAAGGAATGAGAGACTTATTTTTCTAAAATCTACAATCCCTTTTCACTCATGTGAGCCAGTCGCCTATGCCACAAGCTAGGCAAAGAATCTTCCTGAGTTGCACTAACAACATCTTTGCACATCTTTACTTGTGTCTTGTAAAGTGTACAACAAATCTTCCCTCCAGTAAGCACCAATGATCCTTTGGAGAGTCTCCATTTACCATTTTCAAAATAGTTGCCATAGCCTTCTTTATCTAGAATATGAGTAGAAATCAGATTCAAGCGCATATCAGGCACATGCTCATGTGAGCCAGTCGCCTATGCCACAAGCTAGGCAAAGAATCTTCCTGAGTTGCACTAACAACATCTTTGCACACCTTTACTTGTGTCTTGTAAAGTGTACAACAAATCTTCCCTCCAGCAAGCACCAATGATCCTTTGGAGAGTCTCCATTTACCATTTCCAAAATAGTTGCCATAGCCTTCTTTATCTAGAATATGAGTAGAAATCAGATTCAAGCGCGTATCAGGCACATGTCGCACATTCTTCAATGCTAAGGTGTATCTAGTGTTAGTCTCAACACAAAAATCTCCAATTCCTACAATGTCAGCATAACTGTTATTGCCCATCTTCACTCTTCCAAAGTCTCCTGCTTTGTATGAAATAAAGAACTCATTTCTTGGAGTGACATGATAGGAAGAGGCTGAGTCAATCACCCATTCAATAGAAGGATGCAAAACATTGCAGCATTCATCATCTCCTATAGAGAGCACCACATCTTCAATTGTCGAGATAGCAGTGGTATTCTGTTCCTCCGCCTTATTCTGATTTTTCTCATCTTTCTATTTATTCTTCCAAGCCTTGCAATTTCTTTTTATGTGACCTTCTTTGTCACTATAGAAACACTTGAATTTTCCTTTCGATTCTGACTGACTTATGGATTTACCACGCCCCTTAGAATTTCTAGTCTTACTCCTCCCCTTGTTTTGTGTGACAAGAGCATGTGCATTATCTTTGCCCATGTCTTTTCTTCTTGTTTCTTCATTGAACAAGCTATCCTTGACCATTGCAAGTTGTAGCACACCATTTGGAGCAGAGTTACTAAGTGACACCACCAAAGTCTCCCAACTGTCAAGTAAGGAACTCAGAAGCAATAAAGCTTGAAGCTCATCATTAATTATCAACTTCATTATAACCATCTGATTTCCAAGTCTTGGAACTCACTCAAATGCTTGGCAACAGATCTCCCTTCCTTAAGCTTCAAATTCACAAGGTTTCTAGCCATAAAAGCTTTATTTTGAGCCGTCTATCTTTCATAGAGACCCTTTAATTTTTCCCCAAAAGCTTTTGCATTAGTCTCTTAAGATACATGATGAAACACACTCACATCAATGCATTGTCTAATACATCCAATGGTTTTTCTATTTAACTTCTCCCAATTATCAGGCATCTTGCTTGGCTTAGCACTATCACCCTCAATAGGGTCATGCAAATCCTTACAGTAAAGGACATCCTCCATCTTCGGCTTCCAAATTGAATAATTCGATGCCGAGAGTTTAATCATAGTGCTCATATTCATATTCATATTTTCCATTTAATTCAACACAAGACAATCACGTCCAACAACCAAAGCTCTGATACCACTTGTAGGGATAAATCTCTGTCTATGTGTGAATTAAATTAAATATAACCCAAGCAATAAAGAAAATAGAAATCTACAGAAGTGATAAAAAAATCAACTAACAAGAACACCAAGAAATTACGTGGAAAACCCTCGAGTGTAGAGGGAAAAACCACGGGGCAAATCCGATCAATCCACTATAATAAAATAGAGATTACAACACTCAAGTTATACCCAAAACCTGAGTTCACAATAAATTGGGAAAATACAATAATACCTCTAGGAACAAATACAACCTCACCACAAAACCCGATAGTAAGATCTTCCACTCTGAATACTTCAACTCTCTGTGGTTATAGCACCCAAATAATCGTCCTAGAGAAAAACCCAATTTATCTTACTTGTGTGTCTTGAGCAAAAGAAAAATAACCTTTTCTTTTTTCCCTTAGTGCCGCACAAAACACTATTCTTTTTCCTTTAGTCGGCTTCAAATCTGTGTTTCAGTCTTCAGTCTCTCTCTATCATGAAACCACACGTACCAAGCTTTATATAAGAGCTTCTGTCGCCTGACATTCCTAATATAATTAGGAATAGATGTTTTTATTTTTTTTTAATACAAGATATAATTTCTACTCTAGCCTAATCTAAGTGTATATGTGTGTGAAGCTCCCTCCTAGAGACTTGAACCCCGGCCTTTGCCCCCCACACCCCACAAGCATTTATACATGTGGAGTGACCACCGCACCAAATGTGCGCGGTGGTAGATGTCTTTGACTTTTTGTGCAATTGGTACACCTATTTCTATATGAAATAGGATTCCATATGGGCTGGACTTCTAGGTGCAGCCGTGTACCCCAACAGAAACCTTACCTAGATTTCCTTCGAGGGTCAAGGAATAATACTGGTGGAACCGGAGCCGAGTTTTACTGGGATGACAATTATGTTGGTGCACAGGTCCTAGTTGTGAAGGTAATTTCTTTCTCGTATTCATAATGTTGGAATTGTCTCATATTTGTTACTGGTACAATCGTCAAAGCGCCTTATAAGTTGAAGGGAGCGAGGTGGAGATACAAGAAAATACCCCATACAAGAAAATAGGATTACAAAAGTGTTTATATAAACATAACCCTATTTGTGGACATTAATACACTGTCGACCTACGTACATTTTGTGTTGATTTTTTTCTTCTCTCTTCTCTGATCTTACACAAGCTGATTTTTTAAGTAAGAAAATAAACAAAAAGTACTTGTATATATAATTCTAGCTAGTACTATTGCATTTATTTTGTGTGTTATAGCTTGTTTTGGAAGGGAAGGTGGAGTCTTCAGGCTTATGGAGCCAGTACAAGAGCCAGGTAGAGCAGTTCATATGCAACTGCATGCCTTCAAAAAGGCAATAGTAATGTGAACAAGTCACCTGGGGGCTTGCTATGGTTTTTATCATACGACCTTCAATACACGACTGCTGCCACATTCATTGCAACATCATATTCTAAGTATCTCACTGCAAAGAAGGCTTCGATCCAATGTCCCAGTGGCATTGTACAGCCCAATGAACTACTTTTGATGGAAATATCACAGGTTTATTACAGTATTCTCATATTTGAAACTGAAAATATTGTTTCACACTTTCACACTTGTTACCTAATGTTTATAATTTCACGTGCCATAACCACATTTTTTTGGAAATTTATTGAGTACTCTGGGAGCAGTGCTCCCTCTCACATGAAGGGGTAGGAACACACCCCATTTTTTTATGTTAACATTTAAAACTTGAAATAGGTTATGTGCACAGACATGTGTACACTATTAAAAACATGTTTTTTTTTTTTTTCTTTTCTTTCAATGTAGTACTACTTACTGATCAGTGGCTTTTGGTGTATTCTTTGTCTCTCACTACTAGGTGGATTATATATTGGGTTCAAATCCGAAAAAATTAAGCTACATGCATGGTAGGATTTGGATCAAATTATGTGAAACAAGTTCATATATCATAGAGGTGCATCCATTGTGTCCATCAAGAAGAATCCTGAACTTGTAACATGCAAAGGAGGCTTTTTGTATTTCAATTACTCGAGTGAACCCAACCCAAACATGTTGGATGGTGCAGTGGTTAATGGCCCCGATGAGAATGATAACTTCAATCAGGGACGGAGGGAGACTTGGACTAGGGGGCAATGGCCCCCCCTAATTTTTTTTTAAAATTAATATATACATAGTCACCAATTTTAATAATTTTGTTCTATAAAATCACACTTTGCCCACCTTAATATTATCATTGATTCTTTTAGAAATACTACAATAGCCACAAAATTTTCTATAACATTTTTACAAACTGTTGTTGTAGTAAACTTTTATTGGTTTGCATCTGAGCTCATTACTTACATCGCATTTTTGTTTACTAATAACCACTCACTACATTAATAATTTGTAAAAAAAAGTTTGTAATTCTAGCATTTTCCTCATTTTAAAGGTCAGATCGAAAATCTAAAACAAAATAAACAAGTCCAAAAAAATTATTCAACAACAAAAATTACCAATAGTAAAGCTAAAAACAATTAAACTCAATCAACCAATTTTATCTAAAACAAACAACTTGACCCTTTAAAAAATTTTAAACAAAATAATTTTGTCCATACCTAGATGCACACATAAAAAACATACAAAAAAAACTCATTAGCTATTAAGCAACTGACCCGGAAGCTAGAGCCACCGCACGCAACTAACAGTAAAACTGCCCCCTAACTTCAAGTTCTACCTCCGTCCCTGACTTCAATGACTTAAGATCTAACTACCAACGACTGAACCAGCCACTGTTACTGCCGCACCACTAGTGGGTGTTCTGGCTCGGTTTGCCTAAGTTTCAAATATACATTATAGCTGACAAACATTTTTAATTTTAGATGGATGGACATATAATATAGTGTTGTTGGTCTTGGAATTAGTCCATGGCCAACGAATGCTTGATAGGAGTCGGTTTCTGCTAGTTTTTGTTCTGCAGATTGCTAATTGGTTATTAGTCTGGTTTGCTTTTATATTATAGCGGTTTGTAGCTTGCAGCTTGTTTACAATAGTGAATGATATATGTTGTCTAAATTTCTCTTTTTGATATGTGACATGGATTTGGGATTTCCAGACATCATTAATTGAGTTCTATATAGATTTCTTTTGAGATTTCAGGATTATTAAAATCATTTATTTCTGAAAAGTCTCGATCAGACGGATTCTCACCACTCCACTCCCCTGCCCTTTTTTATTTATTTAAGAAACTGTACCCTTCCCCCTTCAAAGATTTTGCGTTGATGGTGACCAATCAAGACCTACACGAAGAACTCAGGCCAATTAAGTTTTGGAAGTGATTCAACAAATGGACAATATTATTTTTTACTCGTGATTAGTTCTCTGTGCTCAAGCATTAAGCACACATTCTCGATTGGGATTAAGAGAGAGAGAATTTTTAGATAATTAAATAATGTAACTAATGAAAAATTAATGGATACTGTATCCGTTTGAAAAAAATCTAAAGGTTATTTTACATTTTTTAGTTGGTTGGATGGACTATGGAGTACATTAACGTACACTTAGTTGAATGGTTGTGTATTTGCAAGAATTGTTATAATTAAGGTGGTAATTGCAATTTTTCATAGTTTGAGGTGTAAAGTGCAAGAACTCACATGGTTTATGGTATTTTTTTAAATTTACCCATAATTTTACCATTATACCCTTCACCTCTATTTGTTTTCTAAAAATAGGGACAAATTCAGTATTTAATCTCCATTTCATTAAGAAATGAGTATTCTTTCACTTTTGGGAGCGAGTATGGTTAAATAAATCAAACTATTTATAATTAGTAAGAGCTTAGTTCTAGAAAACATTAGTTCATATTTGTTTTTTAGTAAACCAACCAAAGCTCAAGCCCAAATTTACTCTGCGATTGGAAAACACAATAGAAAGGAAAAAGAAAGGACAAGGAGAAGAGCAGAGAAAATGAAAGTGAAGAGAAAGGAAATAAGTATTCCATTAAAGTGTTAGTGGGCCCCACCTCTTAAACTCTTTCTTCTCTCTCCTTTTCCTCCCAAATTGGGAGGAAAGAAATTGGTCGGCCATGGAAGAAAACAATTGCCTCCCTTTTCCTTTTCCCTACTCTATTCATCTCAACCAAACAAGAGATTTTTTCTCCTTTCTCTCCTATTCATTCATTTTCCTCTTACTTTCCTCAAACCAAACATAACCTTAGGCTTGACTATTGAATGAATTAAGCTTAAAGATGAGAATGTTTTCATAAATAAGCTCTTGAACATGAGACTCAAGATTGAATTGTGTAAATTTATAAATAAGTTCATAAGCTGCTTAAAAACCATGAGCAAGTCATGTGGCCCAATTGATTTGCATATTGATACTTGCTCATAGAACCACATTGATGCGATTGTTAATAAAGGAAAAGACAATGCTTGGAGATTTACCGGTTTTTATGGAGAACCGGTTACTCACAAAAGGTTTGTGTAGTGAAATTTTAAAGTGCTCACAAGTACACGAACCATGTTGAAGTATAGTTTGACAAGAACGAGGTCAAATCCACAAGGACTTGTATGAATGTAAGAAAATTAATTAAACCTTAACCAAATTAATCCTAATCTAGTTTAATAAAAAAATTATATTTTTGAAATTAATAGACTAAGCAGATAATTAAACAAAGCAAAGATATGATATAAAATAGTAAAAAAGATGTAAACAATCAAGAGAAAGGAATTAAGGTTTTGGAATCCACCTTGTTAATTCATATCAGCATATATTCATGATCATTAATTTTTTCCAACCCACTACATGATATCTAGAATTCAATTTTGCTACCATGGAAGATATTCTCATTAAACTCTCTATTTTCAAAATCTAAAGCATGCTCATCTTTGCTTTCTAGTACTTATAAAATCAAATCATCAATTGCATCCATTGACAAACAACTCACAAGAGATCGATATCCAACTTTAAAATCAAGCAATTATAAACCAAGCATTCAATTAATTAAGATAAATCCAAAATCATAAGAAAAACATAATTAAACTCATTAAAAATTCTATCTGAGTAAATTGAGATGAAGTAAGAACAATTTAAATTATTAAAGAACAACTACTATGGGAAAAATCAAATCACATAAATAATACTAATAATTCTTAACAAGGTTTCATCCTCAACCTTAATTGAAAATTTAGCTACTCATAGTAATTGAAATAAAACACAAAAATAAAATACTAAGCATTAAACTAGACAAATAAAACAAAATTAGAATGAAAGAGAGAAGTCACAATGCTAGAGAAAAGTAATATAGGAAACTACATGCGGCACTGACCTCTTGCTCCTATTTTATGTTGTGTGCTCCAGCCCCAGTAGTCCTACCCTAAAGAGTAGTCCTACCCTAAAGAGTAGTCCTACCCTAAAGAGCCTTTAAATAGGTTAAGTAATCCTATTACAATTTGAATTTTCTCAGGTTTTCAGGTTTCACCTAACCAACATTTTTGGTCCCTTTAACGTCAGAATTTGGACTTTGGGTAAACTAAAAAGTTGTGTAGCCTTTTAAGTTAGCTTTCCGTCCAAACTTAAATCATCTTAATTGGACATCTGAGCCAAATGTTATGTCCAAAATACTAACTAGTGTGCAGGCTGGAATCCTTTTCCGAATTTAATTTGGATTTGATGCAAATTTTCTTTCATTCCTTGCTCCAATTGGACTTAAATTTAATTGGATCTTACTTTGACTTTATTATAGCCCTTGTAAAAGTAAAGTCCATTAGCCTTCTTTTTTACACAAATCCGCTCATTTAATTCCATTCTCATCTTGTAGGTTTTCAAGTTTGATTTGGGTTCAGCCCACTTAAATTAGGATCTATCATTTTGTCTCAAATAAAGCCCACTAGCATGTAAAACCTTTATAACCTATAAAATAAAGATATAGATTATAATCAGTCATAAATTAACATAATAATGAGGCTAAAGATGCAAATATGAGGGTACTTTATTATATATATATATTTCATGCATATCAGTTTGAATATTGGAATTTGATTCGTCAGCTTAAAAATTGAATGAAGTTTCATGGTAATGTTCTGGGAATTTTAATGAGTTGGTTAGAAGTACAAAAAAGTTAGGAGGAGGTAATAGAAATCAGCCCCGTAGAGAGATAAGAGGCACAAAGCCAAGCTCCGTAACCCTATTGATCGAGGGACAACGACCTTTGCTTGCAAACCAAATGTCGGACTCCTTATCATCATGCGAAATCATACCACACCAGTAAAAAAAGTACGGAAATTTTTCATACTTGAAGGAGACCCAAACTTCCTTATCCTGATTCAAGAGGACCTTTTGACCCGGGCTAGAGGTGTGGAGATGTCAATTTCCACCCTTCCTCATAAAAAGTCACCCCCAATCAGATCTTCCTTCTATTACCTTCTTACCGATCTTTTGAGTTCAATAGTTGTTTCTACATTAAGCCTATATATGGGTAGCCCATGCATCTCGAACGTGACAAAAACCATCAAATCTTTGAAAGATGACCAAGTGTTTATCAAAAGACCACGGCTTCAAAGCTAGGACTCGTTCAACATCATTCTCTGCCTAAAACACAAAAAGGATAATATAATTTTATAAGTAAGATATTTTCTAAAAAAAATCTTAAATTTTATTCTAATTTTACAACTTGCAACCAAACTTATGAATAAGTTTAGTTATTCCATTACAACACATATTATTCTCAGTAATAAAGATTACGATTCCTGTCGTAATCCTCATTCAATGTACCAAACATGCCCTAATTTTAGAAATTTTACACTTACTAAAAAAAACTATTACAACCCTTTTATAGAGAAATAGTTATTCCTCATTTTAATGAATAACTATTCATAAGGAATGACTATTACTTGTAATAAAAACATAATCAAACTATAAAAAAAATTAGCTAAACCATCGGAATAACATTACAATGCCTATTATAGTATACCAAATGTGAATACATTGGAGGAGTTGTTATTTTGTTCTAGTTTTTAGGAGTTGGAGTTTTGTTATTATTTGGTTCTAAATTTTAGGAGTTGGAGCCCTAGAGGATCACGTTGTGTTTAGTGGTCTAAATTTTATGTTTTGGAGTGTTTATATCTGCTTGTGTAAATTCAGTGGTTATCAGAATAAAAGATATCAGATATTATCATCCAAATATTATCTTTCAGATATTATCATTCAAATATTATCTTTTAAGGAGGCTGAAGAATCGGTACTATTTTTGGGTGTGGCTTACTTCCAGTATTTTTTTAACTGAAATCTCTTTTTGTTTTATTGAGAAACTGCCACATCAACCACTAACTAAATAAAATGTAGAGATTAAAATTCACTATCACTTATTATTATATATTTAAAATAACAGGAGATGTCCAGTTAAAAAAGTACTAGAGGTAAGCTAAACTCACTATTTTTTTTAGTAGATAACAAGTAACAACATTAAATTAATGATTAAGATTTGGGTAGATACTATACCCAAACAAAAAAGTAGGGTATCATAGAATTACCCTTCTAAAAAATACTTGTACTAAATCTTCCTATACGGGAATGTTCATTAATTCTCTTCCAAAATGGTGGGACCCCGAGATCTACGATTACGGGTCTATTATAGAAAGAAGTAAAATGCAGCCCATTGTCTCTGATCGAATACTATATTGATAACTCTATAAATTCCCTGTTATCGGAGGAAAATTATTAACTTCTAGCTATAGGCATTGTTCTTCACACTATTATACATCAAAGAGCAATGTCTTCAATCAAAGTCTTTAGTTTGGTTAGCCTGTGTATCATTTTATTGGCTCATGGAGTTGCTTCACTTGAATATGGAGAAGCTCTGACAAAGTCTTTGTTGTTTTATGAGGGCCAACGTTCAGGGAAATTGCCATCTAACCAAAGAGTGCAATGGCGTGGAGATTCTGCACTTAAAGATGGTAGCGATGCAGGAGTAAGATAATCTCAACTTCATTATTTTTTTGAAGTATACTTGTCTTTTTTTTTTTTATGCTGTTATGCATGGGGTGCCATGTTGAAAGTTCGTAATTCAATTATGAGTGTGCTCTTTTCTCTATATTTCTACTTGTTTTGGCGGAAAACTCTGTTGCTATGTTACCAGTTTTTAAATTCTTTAATTTTCATTTTTCATATGCATATGTTTTTCTCTGTTTGTTTCAAGAGAATACGTTTTTTAAAGATAATTTTTTTTAGTTTTCTCGTAACTAAAATGGAATAGGCCGGCTAATATGCCCAATGTCCCTGCTGCAATATGATAAGAGGCTATTCCTCCCGGAACAAAAGGATCAAAACCTTCCACACCCCACGCTGGATTTACAGATTGTACCCTTCCGGTTAGTCCATAAGGATCGGACACCCATATTCCAGGACCAAGTTCCATAGCTTTGGGTCCGCTATCCCGATCATGATTTTCCTACCCCAGGGGTAAAGGCCCTTCCCTTTTTGGCCGGTTGTGGGCGAGGAGGGATTCGATCCCCCGACACCGTGGTTCGTAGCCACGTGCTCTAATCCTCTGAGCTACAGGCCCCACCTCGTCTCCACTGGATCTGTTTTCTTGTACGTTCCTCAGAAAATATTTCTAGATCCCAGTACACCCAATGCCAAATAGCTGCCAAAAAGCATAAGCCAGAAAACACAATATGTGCCCCGGCCACACCTTCGTAACTCCAAATACCCGGATTCGTTATAGTACCTCCTGTGATACTCCAACCGCCCCATGAATTGGTTATTCCTAAACGAGTCATGAAGGGTATAACAAACATACCCTGTCTCCACATTGGATCAAGAACGGGGTCAGAGGGATCAAAAACCGCTAGTTCGTAGAGAGCCATCGAACCGGCCCAACCAGCAACTAGAGCTGTATGCATTATATGAACAGAAATCAAACGACCCGGATCATTCAATACGACGGTATGAACACGATACCAAGGCAAACCCATGGAAATACCCCTTTAATCAACGAATAATAGACACTATGTAACTTTATTGCATTGTAAAAAGTAAAAAAACTATGCTCTGGACCCACTCTTATCTAGACGGGTGAATAGATTAAACTTAAAACAACAACGATTAATTACTATTGCTATCAAGCAAGCTCGTATTTTATCTTTGTTACCCTTTCTTAATAATGAGAAACAATTTGAAAGAGGTGAGTCGGCTACTAGAACTGCGGGTCTTAGAATCAAAAAGGGGGATAGGCTTACTCTTCACTTGAATCAAAATTCCAATACGAACTCAAAGGCGGATTGATGTTTTGTTCGAAAAATTCGCGAATTAAGATGTGAGTGTCGTGTCATAAGAAAAAAAGTATCGGGGAAAAAGAAGAAATCTTTTTTTATTGAACGTCTTGTTTGTTCATTTTGACGACTTTATCATATTATTTGATTATATTTTATCATACTAATTTCTATTCTACCTTCCCGGAGTTAATTTTACAGCGCACTCCATTAAAATTTAAAACATTCCTATGGAGTCCTTCCAATCTACTTATTTTATAATCTCAGTGGAAATCATAGAAAGACAATTTATATTTAATATAGCTATTTGCGCAAGTATTTTACGATTAAGAAGCAACTGCTTCTTGTACAGATTGTGTATGAAAATATTATAACTATAGTATACGAAATTACCTCGAATTGCTGCATTTATCCGAGTGATCCACAAACGGCGAATATGCATTTTAAATTCCTTTCCATTCATTCGGATCTCTTCCGTTTCATCCATTTTTATTTTGTCCGGATCCCCCTTTTCTTCCGAAAAAAGAGAAAGAGAAGGATCTTCTTCGGTGGATTCCTCTTGTTCCTGTTTAGTCCCCTTATTGAATATCTTGGTAGAAGATATGATTTCTTGGAACTGCGGTTTAGTCGTTTTTAAATAAGTCCGTAACTCAACGAGAAATTTCTTTACCTGTCTAATTTCTAATGAATCAAGATAACCATTCGTATAAAAATATTCTTTCTTTTTGTGTTTGTAGAAGATGTTTTTTGTTGGAACCTCCCCCCCCCCCCCCCCCCCTTTTTCATTTTTAAGGAATTGGTTAGTTGCCCAGTAAGAAGTAAAAGATTCTAAGTACGGAAAAGATAATTTTTTTTTTTTTTGATGAGATACGGAAAAGATAAATTGATAATAATGAATTGAAAAGATTCTTTGTTAACCAAAAAAATAGAGATAATAAGCGGTATCAAAGTGGTAATTGATTTTTAGGATATTATGAAATATTTTTAGAAATTTTTTAAAGAAAAAAAGGTAATTGATTTTTTTAACAATTTTTTTTAATATTTTCCATAAAAGTTGTATCAAAACTTTTTTAAAATGGCTCATTAACAAATACTCTAAAGATATTTATTAACCAAACCTAATTAACATTTTGAACTATTTTGAATGAAGAGTATAATAATTTTGAATTGTATGAAATATAGCTTTTTTTTTTATTTTTTTTTATTTACATTTTGAACTATTTTGATGGAGAATATAGTTATTTTGAATTATATGAAATTTAGTAAGCCCAAAATGAATTATTGACAAATCAAATTCTAGAACGGAAAATATTATTTCACACATTATTATACATTTTATACACACAATATCTATAATTTCATACACTATTGGAATGAATGATGTGTGGGTGATGTACACCAAGGAGTGTGAGAGAATAATTGTCCATACTAGAAACGATTAAAAAAATGTCCAAACTTATACTCTTCCATTTCAATTCCTTTTTATAGATATATATTTTGTTAACACATACATAGTAATCAATTTGCTAAATAGTTTAATTAAGTGAATGTTTTCTATATGTTTCAATTGAGTACAAGAATGAATATATGCTCTTTACATTTTCACACAATATATATAGGTTGATCTTGTGGGAGGATATTACGATGCTGGGGACAACGTAAAGTTTGGTTTCCCATTTGCATTCACAATAACAATGCTTTCATGGAGCACAATAGAGTTCCAAGCTCAACTGGAGGCCAAGAAGGAGCTTTCAAATGCACTAGATGCCATCAAGTGGGGCACAGATTACTTGATCAAAGCCCATCCTGAACCAAACGTTCTATATGCTCAAGTTGGTGATGGTGATTCTGATCATTCATGTTGGCAAAGACCAGAAGACATGACTACCCCAAGAACAACTTTTAAGATTGATGAGGAACATCCAGGATCTGATCTTGCTGCTGAAACTGCTGCTGCTTTCGCCGCAGCTTCTATTGCTTTCAAGCCATCAAATCCCAAATATGCATCCCAGCTTTTAGAACACGCAAAACAGGTTAAGTTTCCTGTTTACATCTTTAGAGTAATTCTAGTATCTTGTAAAACTCCACAACTTTCACCAGATCTATCTTATGTGGCAGATTGTGACTAACTACGTGTTATGTACCTATAATTTTCTCTCCACCACTCACAGACGACTATGTGGATAGTTGTGGCAAAAGTTGTGATGTTTTACGTGGTTCTAGAAATTTTCCACTATTTATTATTGTTAATATTGTAGTTATTCTTTTATTTTAACCTAAAGTAACCATGTTTTTTATTTGTAAAAGAAAACTTTCATTGTTACATACGTGCTAATACATATAGCATTATACATGATTGCAGCTCTTTGACTTTGCACGCAATCACCAGGGAGTGTACCAAAGCAGCATTCCTCAAGCAGGAAACTTCTACAGCAGTAGCGGATTTGAGGTACGTAGTAGTATAAAGGAGTTTGGCTCTAGCCTTGTAGAAATAATTTCTTATAAGAACGTAATTAATTGGAACTTGAATTGTCAATGTTTTTTAGTTCAACTAACATTTCATGATCTTTCTAACATAAACTTTTGAGAAATGCTATATTCACAATATTTTCACAACAAGTTATAGATAATAAGCTATTATTGGTTCTAATTTAAATCTACCATGTAAATTACTTTTTTACCCATTAATAACAACCACTTAAGATTTGTTGTGAAAGTATTGTAAAAATGTTGTGCATGTAGCATTTTTCTAAACTTTTAGGGTCAATTTTTCTATCCTTCAATTAAATTTAATAATATGTACATTAATTTTAATTTTATTTGAAAAAGAAAACATTATTTGTGTTTCATTGTTCAATACAACTATGTTTGAATTAAATTAGATAGACTAATGTACTCCACCTAGGATACTGCACCTAAAATTTTGAAACTTGAATATTTGATTTCCAAGAGATATGGTAGTTGAATTTTTGTATATGAACTAACCATGTCTGTTTTCTAACAGGATGAATTGTTATGGGCTGCAGCATGGCTTCATCGTGCCACCGACGAGAAAACCTACCTAGATTTCCTTGGAGGATCATCGAATACCGGTGGAACTAGAACCTTGTTTTCCTGGGATGACAAATATGTTGGAGCACAGGTCCTAGTTTCAAAGGTACTTATATATATATAGGAATACCACTCTATCAATTGCAATCTTTTTATCTGGAGAAAGAACAATATGTATCACCATTTCATAAAGTTTCACGTGAATTAAGTATGGGAGCTAACATGGGGCATATATATATTTGGTGTGTAGCTTGTTTTGGAGGGGAAGGTGGAGCATTCAGGCATATGGAGCCAGTACAAGAGCCAGGCAGAGCAGTTCATATGCTCTTGTGCACAGAAAGGCAATAGTAATGTTAAGAAGTCACCTGGGGGTTTGTTGTGGTTTCTACCATTTGATAACCTTCAATACACCACCTCTGCTACATTCATTGCCACTGCATATTCTCAATATCTGACTGGAAAGAAGGCTTTGATCCAATGTCCCGGTGGCATAGTACAGCCCGATGAACTAATTGCCTTGGCCAAATCACAGGTACTACAATATTGTTTTCCCACTTCAGAAAAAACTAAATATGTTGGAGATTTAAGTGTCTATGGGAAAAAATAATATATAAATGTTGTGTTTTCAACTATTTTGCTTATTTAACCTTAAAAAGATAAATTAAGAAATAATACTCATATTAATCTTGAGGAATAGCACAATCAAATGGAGATTACGTCTCATAATCAGAGATCACTAATTTAAATTCCATTGAGTAGATCAACCCTGTTTAATGTAAATAATTATTTCTTTATTCAAAAGTTATTTAACTTTAGCTTTCTTTCCCAAATTCTAAAGATTTCACATGTTGGGACTTGGTACTATTTATGTCTTAATCAGAAATGTATGGCCAAACAATTTTTTTTCCTTGTAGCACCATATACTAATTTTGGATTAAGGCTTTATTGTTGTTCCTATACTATGTACTGATTAATGGCTTCTGGTTTATTCTCTCTCGCACTACTAGGTGGATTATATCTTGGGTTCAAATCCGCAAAAAATGAGCTACATGGTAGGATTTGGGTCAAATTATCCGAAACAACTTCATCATAGAGGAGCATCCATTGTGTCCATCAAGAAGAATCCTGAACCTGTGACATGCAAAGGGGGCTTTGACTTGTATTTCAACAAGAATGAACCCAACCCAAATGTGTTGGATGGTGCAGTGGTTGGTGGCCCGGATAACAATGATGGCTTCACGGACTCAAGATCTAACTTCCAACAGGCTGAAACAGCAATTGCAAACATTGCACCACTAGTTGGCGTTTTGGCTCGGATTGCCTAAGCTTCATTCAAATATATACATGCCCAACTTTTTTAAGTCAATGGGGATACAAAGAAGTTGTAATTAAACACGTTCATGCTGGAATTAGTCCAGCAATGAATGGTTGATAGGAGCTAGCTGCTGCTGCTTCTTGTTAAGCAGATAGCTAAGTAGAATAAGTAGTTTTGTTTGGTTTGCTTTGATGTTACAGATATTGGTCTGCAGCTTGTTTCTTTTGTTTGTTAAATTTTAGCCCACTCATAAAAAACAAAGGGCATAGAAATTTTCTCTTTCTGGTTTCTCTGGGATTACAATTGGAGCATCTATGAAATCCATGAGCCCATAAATATTTGCAGCGTGTGTTAAACACATGAGAAGAGTTCTTACACCTGCTGAGTAAAATTTGGAGATGTGGATTGAAAGGCAAAAGAGGATTTTCTTACTTTTAATGAAAAATCACATAGATAAATGCCGTTTATAATTCACAATGGAATTGAAGGGGTAGATATTGGCATCATTACCCCTTATAATTCACAGGCCAATCTCATCCGCTATATATGCTGTATACACAACCTCTGTGGAGATGCATACCATTGATAAAGCCTAACCCCATGTATTCACTAAACACATGGGGTTAGGCTAAGTGTTTGCCTGTTGTGTCATTGTTTATTTACCAAAAATTTTACTTAGACTGGATGACTTTTTTTGCCATGGATTTTTCTTTTAGCTTTTATTACAACTTTTTAAAGCCTCACTTTTTATGTGTACAACTATAATTTAACCAACTTCTGCAAATAAGTTTTTAGCAAAAAGCTACACCCAAATGCACTAGTCT
Source organism: Quercus aquifolioides (assembly GCA_019022515.1). Classification (NCBI taxonomy): domain Eukaryota; kingdom Viridiplantae; phylum Streptophyta; class Magnoliopsida; order Fagales; family Fagaceae; genus Quercus; species Quercus aquifolioides. The sequence goes on along the minus strand of CM032333.1, from coordinate 27,476,307 downwards.
TTCTTTTCTACAGTATGTAGCTTGTGATAAAAATGTAACTATGATGTGACTATTAGTCCTGTAGTTAAACCTGCTACTGTCAAGTTACTTCTTGCATTGGCTGTGAATAATGGTTGGGGTTTAAAGCAGTTTGATGTTAGTAATGCATTCCTTCATGGTATTTTGAAGGAGGAGATCTATATGGCTCAACCCCAAGGGTATGTAGACCCTGCTTATCTTGATAATGCGTGTCTTCTTCATAAGGCTTTGTATGGTCTTAAGTGAGTACCAAGGGCCTGGTTTGAAAGGTTTATTACAGAGCTTCTAGGGCTTCTTGGGTTTATAGCTTCTGGTGCTCATGGCGATCTCTTCATATACAAGCAGAACACTCGCCTAGTCTATCTTTTACTCTATGTGGATGATATTATAGTGACTGGTAATCATTCCTATCTTACTGATTTTCTTCATTTAACATCTAAGTTCAGGTTTTGAACTCAAGGATTTGGACAATCTTTATTACTTTCTTGGTCTTCAAATTGAACACACATCCACTGGTTTGTTTATTCACCATGATAAATATAATATGACTCTCATGTGCTTACTAAATTTGCTATGCAAGATTGCGCCTTGTAAAACCCCATGTTCTCCTAATCATCATCTATTACCTAATGACAGTCTACTTCCTGATTCTTCTCCCTATAGAAGCCTTGTGGGTGCCTTACAAATACCTAAGCTTCACTAGACCAGACCTTTCTTTTGTTGTTCAGTAAGCTTGCAAACACATCAGTTGCACCCACACAGAACCATCTTCAGGCAGCTAAGTGAATTTTCTGGTATCTTAGAGGCTTCATCAAGGCCTTGCATTTACTACAGGTCCCCCTTCTCTGTCTGCCTACAGTGATGTTGATTGGGCTGGGGACCTTATTGATTGTAAATCCATTACTGGGATGGTGGTCTTTTTTGGTAATTGTCATATTACTTGGTCTGCTAAGAAGCAACCAACTGTTTCTCGATCCTCTACTGAAGCTAAATATTGGGCTATGGCTTCAGCTGCTGCAGAACTTTGTTGGATTCGGATACTTTTAAAGGACCTTGGTATTTTTCTTCCTCATCCACCATTGCTTTGGTGTGATAATGTTTCTACAATTGCTATAGCATAGAATTAATCTAATCTTTCATGCCCGAACCAAGCACACCGAAGTAGACCATCATTTTGTGCAAGAAAGGGTTCTTAGGCGTGATCTTCGGGTTAAATTCATTGCTTCCAATGATCAATTTGCTGATATCTTGACAAAAGGCTTGTCTTCTCCTCGGTTTCTTTGGCTTGCTTCCAAATTCATGAAGATCAAAACACTGTTCCAACAGTCAAATTCAAAACAATGTCGTAAAGGTTCAATTATTAAAACAGTACAATGAAGACTGTCATTTAGATTAAAGACTTTATGTTCTTGTATTCAAACGGTGTTGTTTAATCTAGCTAAGAATAGTCAAGCCTATATATTGAAAAAGTATCAAATGATACAAACGTTATCTTTATCCAAATTTAATAAACGAGAGATTTGTGTACAAAAATAACTATCCACTAATACATATCTTTCATTTATTTTTGGAGTAGTTATTTTTGCAAACAAGTCTTTCACTTCATGAATTTTTATACCTCTGACGTGGTATCAAATGATACCAAATACATTCTCGTGTGTATTATTAGTGTGATCAATAGCAATTAGTTAGTTATTCTTAGGTCCAAACTTTACGAATTTACTGTAACAAATTCCCACTCTTTGCTCATCATTCCTCTGACTTTTTTGTTAAATTGACTCAACAATTTTAAACATGTAAAAGTCTTTTAGTAGAATAGTGAACTAGTGGCATGGTTAATCATGAGAACCGGATAATTTCTCATAAAAAAAGGCTCTCTTTTGTTAATTCAGCAATAAAGAGAATTTTCACAAGCTTTTCGTTGTGAGAGAATCTTTTGATTTTGGCAACAGAGATAGAATTGAATTCAAAGCTCCTTTCGTTTCAGGTACAGACACAGATTTCTGCTTTCTTTCTCTCTATATTGTTTGTTTCGTCGTTGAAAACAATGAAATTACAATTCAATACTCAACTTCACCATCAATATTTTACAGCTACTGGAAATTATAAAACATTATGTATATATGTGAACAGATTTGAAAAATACATGCGATTTTTGTTCAATGTTTGTTAATTTGATTACTACTTAGCCCCCTAAAAAATGTTTGATAAAAATTCCGAAGAAGAAAGTGGTTACTTGGAACGCTGTTATTGGGATAATTGCATGGTGCAATTGCATTTAGCAATTTCGCCTGATCTCAATCCATTGATGGGTACTTGGAATATGAGGATTTGAGGTTGTAGTTTACTTGTATGTGCAATGTGGAGAGTTACAAAGTACATTTTCGTGCATTTGGTCATTTCCTATTGGACACAAACTATGATAATTTCTTATTAAACAATAAGCACATCATATAGTTAGGAAATGCCTAACCCGTGTAGAATTAGACTTTCCTTGAAATGTTTTTGAATGTGTGATATACAATAGGGAAGTTATGAAGCTTAATTTATTTTGTTCCTTTTTTTTTTTTTTTTTGGTTAAAAAGTGATATATTTTTGAAAATTTGGGTTTTCCCGTATTTTCTAAGCAGTCAAACATAGGGCAAACATGCTTTAAGTTAACCATTTATGTCGATTAAATCATTTTATTTCAAAATATGTAAAAATTTGATGAGGAAATTATTGAGTTGTAATAGATTTAATGGACTTTATGATCTCATTCAAAAAAAGAAAAAAAAGTGATTAGTGGGTACTGCTTGAGGGTGTTATATATTGCATTTACCAGATGATTAATCAATGGTAAACTTATATTCAACTTTTCCATTATATTTATTGGGTTTTAATAGATTAATGGACATTATTGATCTCATTCAAAAAATGAAAAATAAAATAAATAAATAGTAATTAGTGGGCACTTCTTGGGATGCTATTGCATTTACCCGATGATTAATCAATGGCAGACATATATTCAATTTTTCACATTATATGATATACCTTTTTTTTTAAAATAATAATTTAGTCAGTTTAATTAATATAAATAAATAAACTATGAAGAAAAAAGGTCAGAAATCTGAGCTAATGTGGCTTGTTCACTGATGATGCCGAGAAATTCATCAGTGAGCCACACGATACCTACGCACTCGGATGTAAAACCTGCACAATACAAAGAGAGAAACCTAATAGAGAGCACCGGTGTGGTGCCGGCCAAATACCCTCCGAAGGTTAAGTTAGAACTATTCTCAACTCCAGAGTGCTAGAGCAGGGGTAGATTATGCGTACCTTTTTCTTGAGGGTCTTTAGGTTTTTATAGTTGCGTAGGGCCAGACTCCTTTGTTTGCGGAACAAGTCTTTTCCTTATGAGGAAGATACTCATTAATGCATGTATATTCTAGAATTATACTCATGTTAGGACTCTACAAACCAGGGAAAATCGTGTGTCGCAAGTATTTTCCATTTAAGGTTCCTTGGAGACCACATAATAATGAGCTGGATGCTACGTGGCCGTTCGGTCCGTACATGCCACATCTGTCCGTGCCACCTCTGTCCAGATAGCTCTGTCATGCATAATTTTTCCTCTTCAGTTGTCCCTTTCACCCTATGGGTTCGTGATCTCGGAGTGAAAGGACCCGTGGGGTGACGGTTTGATTTGGATCCTGGGAGACTTGTTAGTCTTTGACAGGCTGGCCCGAAATTATTTATGGCGCAGGGGATCTAAATTTTGACCAAAGCACTTTTGGGTGACATGGTTCGTCTGTCCTCCCGTAGGTAGGAAGACTTAGAATTTTCACCAAGGCACTCGTGGGTGACTTGGTTCGTCCTTCCACCCGTAGGTAGTAGGACTTAAAATTTGTACCAAGGCACTTATGAGTGACTTGGTTCGTCCTTCCACCCGTAGGTCGTAGGACTTAAATTTTGCACCAAGGCACTTGTGGGTGGCTTAGTTCGTCCTTCCACCTAAAGGTAGGAAGACTTAAATTTTGTCCCAAGGTACTTGTATGTGATTTGGTTCGTCCTTCCACCCGTAGGTAGTAGGACTTAAATGTTGTACCAAGACACTCGTGAGTGACTTGGTTCGTCCTTCCACCCATAGGTAGTAGGATGTAAATTTTTTACCAAGGCACTCGTGGGTGACTTGGTTCGTCCTTCCACCCGTAGGTAGAAAGACTTAAATTTTGTACCAAGGTACTTGTTGGTAGCTTGGTTCGTCCTTCCACCCGAAGGTAGTAAGACTTAAATTTTGCACCAAGACACTCGTTGGTGGCTTGGTTCGTCCTTCCACCCGTTGGTAGGAAGACTTAAATTTTGTACCAAGGTACTTGTGTGTGACTTGGTCCGTCCTTCCACCCGTAGGTAGTAGGACTTAAATGTTGTACCAAGACACTCGTTGGTGGCTTGGTTCGTCCTTCCACCCAAAGGTAGGAAGACTTAAATTTTGTACCAAGGTACTTGTGTGTGACTTGGTTCGTCCTTCCACCCGTAGGTAGTAGGACTTAAATGTTGTACCAAGACACTCGTGAGTGACTTGGTCCGTCCTTCCACCCGTAGGTAGTAGGACTTAAATTTTGTACCAAGGCACTTGTGAGTGACTTAATCCGTCAATGGGCTCAAGAAGAGACTGGATGACGCCAAGGGAAGATGGGTAGAAGAGCTGCCACACGTTCTTTGGACATACTGGACTACCCCATGGCGGTTAACGGGGGAGAAGCCTTTTGCCATGACCTACGGGGCCGAGGCTGTTATCCCTCTAGAGGCAAACTTCCCAACGCTAAGGACGAGCTCTTTCACTCCAGGCAGTAATGATGAACTACTGGGGAAGAGTCTAGATCTGATTGATGAACGAAGGGAAATGACAATGATCCAGCTGACCTATTATCACCAGAAGCTCAAGCAGGAATATGATGCCAATGTGAAGCTAAGACCACTAGCACCGGGGGACCTAGTGTTGAGGAAAGTTGTGGGGGCTGCCAAGAATCCTTCTTGGGGAAAGCTGGGGCCCAACTGGGAGGGACCATATCGAATTACCTCAGTAGTGGGGATAGGTGCATACTACTTAGAAGATCTAGATGAAAAACCTGTACCTCGTCCATGGAATGTAAATAACCTGAGAAGGTATTATTATTAATAAAAGCATCCCTTTTGATTCGAATTTTAGGTCTATTATGATTATATATCTTGTATTTCGGCGGCCACCTGAATACTAGACTGAACCAAGGTCTTGCATGATTTTCGGACTCAAACCTATGGGGAAACTAGTTACTTACAGGAGAATCTAAGTGTTAGACAGAACCAAGATCTTGCATGGTCCTCAGACTCAAACCTATGGGGAAACTAACTACTTCAAGAAAAACCTGAGTACTAGACTGAACCAAGGTCTTGCATGGTCCTCGGACTCAAACCTATGGGGAAACTAGTTACTTACAGGAGAATCTAAGTGTTAGACAGAACCAAGGTCTTGCATGGTCCTCGTACTCAAACCTATGGGGAAGCTAACTACTTCAAGAAAAACCTGAGTACTAGACTGAACCAAGGTCTTACATGGTCCTCAGACTCAAACATATGGGGAAGCTAGTTACTTACAGGAAAACCTGAGTACTAGACTGAACCAAGGTCTTGCATGGTCCTCGGACTCAAACCTATGGGAAAACTAGTTACTTACAGAAGAACCTAAGGGTTAGACAGAACCAAGGTCTTGCATAGTCCTCAGACTTGGACCCCTGGAGAGACTGGCTACATTCAGCGAAGGCATGAACAAACACAAGCCCATGAGCATCACTTAAGGCATTTTGAAGGACATTGGACTTAACCCCCCAGCACAATCAGCAACTAACGGTTTTCTTAAGGTCAGTAAGTTTTTAGAGCACACTTGTGAGCACCTTGGTACATTGTGCTGTGGTATTTGATCCTAGAATTTAAAGGATTATCTTTATGGGTGTTGTGTGCTTAGCACACTTGTGAGCATTTTTTACCATTTATGGATGCTGTGTGCTTAGCATTTGTTCCCTCAGTATTCAATTCAGCAAAAGTGGGTCGTGGTGTCAAGGTGGTTCAATTATCGACCAAGGTCCAAATGGAAACTATCACTATGGGCTTTACATTTTTTGGCTACCAATTTAGAATGAAAAACATGCTGAGCTTCTGAGATTGTGAAGCTAATAATTAAAGCCCAGGTTATATAAGTAGCAAAACTCATCACAATAACAATAAACACAAAGTAAAAAAGAGGATTCATACATTCAATTTAAAAGTAGCATTACAGTGCTTAAAAAAAAAGGGAAACAAAAACGACAAAAACAAAAAACAAAACATAAGATAAAAGCTAGCTAAGACAACCTATTTCTTCAATTTGAACTTTATTCCCCCCTTGGGAGGCTGTCCAGAGGTGTCCTCAGGGTCCTCGGAGCTCTGACCTAAGGGAACAGCCTGCAGAGGCACCACCATGAGAGTTGTCTCCTTGGCTGGAGGGGCAATTTTGGGGAGGTCCTCCTCGGCGGGAAGAGCCTGGGAGTTAGCAGGAGGGACTTGAGGGCCAACAGGGGGCTTCACCACATCCGGGGGCACTTCCTGGTTACTGGTTTTTTCTTTCTCTAGCACCCCTTGATGCTCAGCCTCCTCGGCAGGCCTATCAGTAAAAGTGGAATCCTTGGCAGCATTGGCCTGGTCCCCGTCTGCCGCTTCGAGGGCGATGTCGACTTCAGAGGTGGCGGAGGCAGCCTCTCAAATAGTAGGAGGGTAGTACACTCTCTCGGCCCTCCTAAGCTCAGACGAGGCCTCGACCCCAGCTTGGTTGAGGGTCTCATTCCAAATCTAGGAGCAGTAGCGCCTGCATACCTCAGGGACTTGAGCCTTGAGAGCAGCTTAGGTCTCAGCCACCCCCAAGGCAGAGGCCTCCCCATCAGCTTGCTCCTTAGAGCTTTCAGCCTCTGTCCTCGCGGACTCCGCCTCCGCTTTGGCCCTCAAAGCCTCATCCCTGGCGAACTCTACGACGTTCTTGGCCCCCACTGCCTCGGCCAACTTCTGCTTTAAATCAGTGATGTGCTCCTTGGCAATCTTCAGTTGACCCTCAGCTTCGAGAAGGCGCCTCGTCTGGTCGGCGGCCTGCTTTTGAGCGCCAGCTAGGCCTGCCTCAGCGCTGTCTCTGGCCTTTGTCATCTCCTTTAGATCCTCCCTTACCTTATTGAGATCAGCCTCAGAGTTCTTAAGGATCCGTGTGGCATCCAGGCGCTTGTCGCGTTCCTGATCCAAGGCTTTGCTCTGGTTATTAACCTCCTCTTCCAACCTGTAAGTGGCCTGGACAGCCTGCATATCGAAACAAACAGACGATAAGTTGGGAACTGAAGAGTAAAAATCAACGAAGTCTCAAGTGCCGGATGTCTTACCATGCCTAAGTATCTCTTCAGACTGAGGATGACCTCTTGCCTCCTCAGGTCCTCCAATTGGGCCATATCGGCGGGGAATAGCAGGGACTTCTCCAACACATCGGCCACGTATATGCCTTCACCCCTTCTGAAGTCCCTGAGGGAGGCGTTATCCATCAAAGGCTCCCCATGAAGCATTGGGGCAAGGAGCCAAGCCTGGACCTCGGACTGCACAGCCACCTCTCTTCCTTGGCCTTGGTGCCTAGTTTTTTGTTGCTTAGGGGGCCGCCGAGCCTCATCCTCCTCCTGGGAAGAACGAGTCCTGTCAGCTCCCATAGGCTTTTTGCCTTTAGGGTCCTTCTTATGCTTGGGATCAGTAGGCTCGGGCCTTAGTGGCAAACTCGGCTGAGGTGGAGGAGGTGGAAGCTTGGACTGGGAAGAAGACGACCTAGTCTGAACAGGCTGAGACTTGGGTAGCGGAGGAGGAAGCTTGGATTGGGACTTCCCCGGCTCATCCCTCCCCGGCTGACCCTCAAGTAGGTCAAGTAGGCTGGTCTGGGGTTGCCTCTTAAAGCCCATCTCGGCCTGGGGAGAAGTCCTTGCAGAGAAGAGGTCCGCCTCGGTCAAATTAGGGTTGCCCAAGTCACCAGAGGGATCCTTGGCCAAGTGGACTTGGTCAAATACGCCAAATTCGTCCTCGGATGGACCCAAATCAGCAACTTTTTCCTCTTCTCCTAGCTCTTCTCCCTCGGCCTCCGCAACTTGGGGTGAGGTAGAAGGACCTGCCAACAGAATACCTTCTGGAACAAGAGACCCTTCAGGAAATAGAAACCTTGCTCCGCTACAGTTATACTACGAAGCCGAGGATCTTTGGCTCTGATCACGTACTTCGGAGCTGAGAACGACTTCTGGATCGGCTTGTACCTGAGGATCTTGTGGGCGGCTCTAAATTGGTTGTCAGCCTCGTTCACAAAGATCTCCATCCTGAGGACAGTTTCCAAGTCCTCCTTGTTGACCAGGTTAAAATGACGTTCAAAAGCGTGCAGATCTGCAGAAAAGAAAACATGTTCCTGTCAGCAACTGAACAAAGCAGACCTACAACCCAAAAGACTAGACCCTTTCCTACTCAAAGTACCCCACCTGGTGTCCCCTCCTCTGTCGGACAGTGAAGGCCATCGTGCCACTCCCCGGACACAATGAGAAAGTCTTTGTTCAACCCCTTGTTGGACTCAAGAAGGCACTGGATAAGCCGGATCTTATCGTCCCTCATCTTCATGTAATAAGACTTACCTTTTAGTTGTTAGAGGTTGTAGCACCAATTCACTTCGTGATGGGTTAACCTCAACCCCATCTTCTCATTCAAGGCGTCCACACAACCCAGGATTCTGAACACATTGGTGGCGCACTGAGTGAGGGCCAACCTAAAGTACCTAAGGTAGCCCCTCATTACTGGCCCCATGGGGATTCTCATACCGCTTTCAAGGAAGGCGATTATGGGAATCACGACCTCACCCTCCTTCCTTCGAATGTGCCATTCCCCTTCCTCACAGTACCTCAAGCCCACATTACTGGGTATCCTATAATCGACGATGAATTTCTCCATCGCCTCTTCAGACTCAACTAACTTCTTAAATTTACCCATCCCTAACAACGACTAAGAGACTTAGGAAAGGGCAAAGGAAAGAAAGGAATCAAAGAAGAAATTTGAGTTAAAGAGAGAAGAAGACTTACAGAAATGAGGAAAAGCTCATCGGACAAGCTTTTTGTGTTAAAAAAGGCGTGAGTGTAGTTGAAGATTTGACCGAATTCAGTGTACGTGCGCAAGAACTCTTGAGTGCAAAAGTAAAGAGGCCAATCGGATCAAACGGGTATTTATACCCCCAATTAAAGATAACCGTGCGGGTTTCCCGGCTCATAAAGCTGGGAAAAGCCCAGCCGTTGGATTGGCATCACGCCGTTGAACGTGGGGAGTACAGAGCCGCCAGAATTTAATGAGGGCGCGCTCCATATACTGAAGCGCCAGGAACGTGCCTTGGACAGGCGAAAAGACTCTGGCACTGACGGAGGATAAGACGTGACAAGCCATTACGACGGTTCGAGGATGTCAAAATCCTCCTCTCCGCCCGAGGACCCGGACAGCAGGATTTTGAGGGGCTATTGTGGGGTCAGAGAATTTGGTAACCCCGGCCCACTTTATACCAAGCCCAAGGCCCATGCTGAGGAGGAAGAAATGCCCGAGGACGAAGTGTGAAAGTCCAAATTGCCCAGGAACCTTGCCGAGGACAACCCTGTCCTCGGCCAACCAAGACCATGGGAGGAGAAAGTAACGGGCCATCAAAGGTAGCCTCCCTAAGCACCCCAGGAAAAAGACAAGCATGATGGGCCATCCAGGGGAGTATGGTGGAGGAGCAATTCAGGAAGGAACTGTCACCTCCACATTAAATGCCTACAACTAACGTTCTGGCCGCATTAATGAGAAAATGACCCCTGAACAGTGCAGTCTTGGTTGCTGCAACCCACAAAAAGAATGGGAAGGCAGCTGATGGGACAAGCACTCAAGTAGTGACTTGCTTGATCAACAAATGTAGGGCTAAGATCAACTGAAATGGGGTATATAATGTAAGGAATCCCTCTTGAAAGGGGACCGGAAAAATGAGAAATATAGAGCACTGTAGCAGCCTGTATCATCACTGAAACCTTTGTAACCAATCACTGAAGAAATAAAAGAACTTCAAGCTCCCAAGAGGAGGGCCGAGGAACATCATTGCACATTTTAATCCAAGTTCATGCTATTCAATCCATATGCAACCATGTCTAGTCATTGTAACCCTCACTAGGGCCTAGTTCTTGAACCCGCTCTCTACAAATTCATTGTATTGGGCTAGTTGGGCTCGAGTCCATTAACTCAACAGTAGAAGTGCTCGAACTCAGTCCCTACAGTTTCTTATAATTAGAATGTAATTAATTGGAACTTTTTCTTTTTTTTTGAGAAATCTAATTAATTGGAAGTTCAATTCACTATTTGATTCCCAAAAGTTTAAGGGAGGTGAATTTTTTTGTATATGAACTAAATTATGCATACCTCTTTTAACAGAATGAATTGTTATGGGCTACAACATGGCTTCATCGTGCCACCGACAAGAAACTGTAGGGATAAATCCTTGTCTATGTATAAATTAAATTAAATATAACCAAAGCAATAAAGAAAATAGAAATCTACGAAAGCAATAAAAAATCAACCAATAAGAACACCAAGAAATTATGTGGAAAACCCTTGAGTGTAGAGGGAAAAATCACGGGGCAAATCTAATCAATCCACTATAATAAAATAGAGATTACAATACTCAAGTTATACCCAAAACCTGAGTTCACAATAAATTGAGAAAATATAATAATACCTCTAAGAACAAATACAACCTTACCACAAAACCCAATAACAAGATTTTCTACTCTGAATACTTCAACTCTATGTGGTTATAGCACCAAATAATCGTCCTAGAGAAAATTTCCAATTTATCTTCCTTGTGTGTCTTGAGCAAAAGAAAAATAACAATTTCTTTTTTCCCTCAGTGCCGTAAAAAGCACTATTCTTTTTCCTTCAGTCAGCTTCAAATCTGTGTTTCAGTCTTCAGTCTCTCTCTGAATCTCTCTCTATCATGAAACCACACGCACCAAGCTTTATATAAGAGCTTCTACGGCCTGACATTCCTAATATAATTAGGAATAGAAGTCTTTGACTTCTTGTGCAATTGGTACACTTATTTCTATATGAAAAAGGATTCCATGTGGGCTGGACTTCTAAGTGCAGCCGTGCACCCCAACAATCTCCCATTCTAGCTCATCGAGGAAAGAGATCTTCATCCCAACTCTTCACTTAGAATTCATGCTAGCCATTCCGACAAAAAGCTAAAGCTTCTCTTTGGTCACAACCTTAGTTAACATGTCAGTTGGATTCTTCTCAGTATGAATCTTTCTCAGTTGCATCAATCGTTTTTCAACAACTAGTCTTATCCAATGGTATCCCACTTCAATGAGCTTCGAACGAGAATGGAACGTAGCATTCTTGCTCAAGTCTATTGCACTTTGAATATCACAGTGAACTACATACTTGTCTTGCATCAAACCCAATTCTTGGAGGAATCGTTTTATCCAAAGCATTTCTTTACCTGTTTTATTCACTACAATATACTTAGCGTCAGTTGTAGATAAGACAACACACTTCTACAATTTTGATTGCCATGAAACAGCTCCCCTTGCAAAAGATATAAATACCCAGAAGTAGATTTTCTACCATCAAGGTCACTAGCCATATCTGCATTTGTATAACCCTCCAAAACTGGTTTAGAGCTACCAAAACTCAAGCAAGACTTAGAGCTACCTCTCAAATATCTGAAGACCCACTTCATTGCTTCCCAGTGATCTTTACCAGGATTAACCATAAACCTGTTGACAACACCAACTGCATGAGCAATATCTGATCGTGTACAAACCATAGCACACATCAAACTCCCAACTATAGAGGAATAAGGAACTGATGCCATGTTCTCTTTCTCTTTCTCTTTCTCTTTCATGGATGGTGGACAAGATTTCTTGCTTAGCTTGAAATGACCACCAAGAGGTGTATTGACTGGTTTGGCATGCTTTATGTTGAACCTTTCAAGTATCCGCTCAACATATTTGTCGTGCTGGACCTAAGTTTTTCATATCAAAGGCCATAAACAAATCCTTCTTCAAATCACCAATCATACTAGCATGTTGCCCTACAATCAACATATCATATATTTATAACAGAAGAATAAGAAATTTACCATCAGGAAATTTTCTGACATACACACAGTGATCTGCATTTGTCTTTGTGTACCCATGACCCACCATGAATGAGTCAAACTTCTTATACCACCGTCTTGGAGCTTGCTTCAAACCATACAAACTCTTCTTCAATCTGTACACCATGTGTTCTTTTCCTTTCACTTCAAATCCTTCTAGTTGTACCATGTAGATCTCTTCCTCCAAATCACCATGGAGAAAAGCAGTCTTCACATCTAATTGCTCAAGCTCAAGATCCAAGCTAGCTACTAATCCTAGAACTACTTGAATGGAACTCATCTTGACTACTGGAGAGAATTTTTCATCAAAATCAACCCCATGTTTCTGACTGAAACCCTTGACCACCAATCGAGCTTTGTACTTCACTAACTTTTCACTATCTTTCTTTAGCTTGAACAACCATTTGTTTCTTAATACCTTCTTACCTTTAGGAAGTTCAACCAACTCATAAGTCTTATTCTTATGCAAAGAATTCATCTCTTCTTACATAGCCTTCATCTGGCTCTACTTGTCCTTATAAGACTCTACTTCCTGCAAGCTTTCTGGCTCCCCCTCATTAGTGAGCAAAATATACTCAGAAGAGGGATATCTAGTCGATGGATGACGCTCCCTAGTAAACCTCCTCACTCTGGTGGAACAAGTTGCTCCCCTTGTTCAACATCTTCAATATCTTGAGCATCATCACCATTAACTCCTACTGGCACATCACCATCAATTGCTATTGGATCATCACCAAGATTATCATCTTGCACCTCTTCCCTATTTGTGGCATGCTTGGAGGAAGAAGAGGTAGGTGTAAGGTCGGGAACACCTACAACAACATCCTTTGTCTTTTCAGTTTTCTCAAGGTCTGCCAAATTTTCATTCTTATGAAAAACCACATCTCGACTTCTGATAATCTTCTTTTTCTCAGGATCCCATAACTTGTAACCAAATTCTGCATCTCCATATCCAACAAATATACAAGGAGTGGCTTTGGTATCAAGCATCATTCTTTGTTTCTTAGGCACATGTGCAAATGCCTTGCACCCAAATACCTTCAAGTGAGAGTAAAAAACATCTTTCCCAGTCCAAACTCTCTCTGGAATATCAAACTCCAATGGAATTGATGGATACCGATTAATTAGGTAGCACACAGTTTGAGTAGCTTCACACCAGAATGACTTAAGCAAATTAGACATTCTTAACATACATCTAACCTTTACAACAATAGTGCGGTTCATCCTCTCTGCCACACCATTTTGTTGTGGGGTACCAGGAACTGTCTTTTTATGTCTAATACCTTTTTCGGAGCAGTAACTCTTGAACTCATTAGACGTATATTCACCTCCGTTGTCAGTACGGAGACACTTCAAAGGCTTCCCTTTCTCTCTTTCTGCCATGTTATGGAATTTCTTGAGGTGCTCAAATACTTGGTCTTTAGTTTTCAAAAAATACACCCACGCCTTTTGTGAAGCATCATCAATAAAAGTAACAAAATACTTATTGCCACCTAAGGACTTCACATCAATGGGACCACGTACATCAGAATAAACGAGATCTAACACATTGGGCTTTCTAGTAGAGGGATGCAAAAAGACAATCTATGTTGCTTTCCAAATAAACAGTAATGTCAAGGTTTAAGTGATATACCTTTGGCAAAAGGAATGAGAGACTTATTTTTCTAAAATCTACAATCCCTTTTCACTCATGTGAGCCAGTCGCCTATGCCACAAGCTAGGCAAAGAATCTTCCTGAGTTGCACTAACAACATCTTTGCACACCTTTACTTGTGTCTTGTAAAGTGTACAACAAATCTTCCCTCCAGTAAGCACCAATGATCCTTTGGAGAGTCTCCATTTACCATTTTCAAAATAGTTGCCATAGCCTTCTTTATCTAGAATATGAGTAGAAATCAGATTCAAGCGCATATCAGGCACATGCTCATGTGAGCCAGTCGCCTATGCCACAAGCTAGGCAAAGAATCTTCCTGAGTTGCACTAACAACATCTTTGCACACCTTTACTTGTGTCTTGTAAAGTGTACAACAAATCTTCCCTCCAGCAAGCACCAATGATCCTTTGGAGAGTCTCCATTTACCATTTCCAAAATAGTTGCCATAGCCTTCTTTATCTAGAATATGAGTAGAAATCAGATTCAAGCGCGTATCAGGCACATGTCGCACATTCTTCAATGCTAAGGTGTATCTAGTGTTAGTCTCAACACAAAAATCTCCAATTCCTACAATGTCAGCATAACTGTTATTGCCCATCTTCACTCTTCCAAAGTCTCCTGCTTTGTATGAAATAAAGAACTCATTTCTTGGAGTGACATGATAGGAAGAGGCTGAGTCAATCACCCATTCAATAGAAGGATGCAAAACATTGCAGCATTCATCATCTCCTATAGAGAGCACCACATCTTCAATTGTCGAGATAGCAGTGGTATTCTGTTCCTCCGCCTTATTCTGATTTTTCTCATCTTTCTATTTATTCTTCCAAGCCTTGCAATTTCTTTTTATGTGACCTTCTTTGTCACTATAGAAACACTTGAATTTTCCTTTCGATTCTGACTGACTTATGGATTTACCACGCCCCTTAGAATTTCTAGTCTTACTCCTCCCCTTGTTTTGTGTGACAAGAGCATGTGCATTATCTTTGCCCATGTCTTTTCTTCTTGTTTCTTCATTGAACAAGCTATCCTTGACCATTGCAAGTTGTAGCACACCATTTGGAGCAGAGTTACTAAGTGACACCACCAAAGTCTCCCAACTGTCAAGTAAGGAACTCAGAAGCAATAAAGCTTGAAGCTCATCATTAATTATCAACTTCATTATAACCATCTGATTTCCAAGTCTTGGAACTCACTCAAATGCTTGGCAACAGATCTCCCTTCCTTAAGCTTCAAATTCACAAGGTTTCTAGCCATAAAAGCTTTATTTTGAGCCGTCTATCTTTCATAGAGACCCTTTAATTTTTCCCCAAAAGCTTTTGCATTAGTCTCTTAAGATACATGATGAAACACACTCACATCAATGCATTGTCTAATACATCCAATGGTTTTTCTATTTAACTTCTCCCAATTATCAGGCATCTTGCTTGGCTTAGCACTATCACCCTCAATAGGGTCATGCAAATCCTTACAGTAAAGGACATCCTCCATCTTCGGCTTCCAAATTGAATAATTCGATGCCGAGAGTTTAATCATAGTGCTCATATTCATATTCATATTTTCCATTTAATTCAACACAAGACAATCACGTCCAACAACCAAAGCTCTGATACCACTTGTAGGGATAAATCTCTGTCTATGTGTGAATTAAATTAAATATAACCCAAGCAATAAAGAAAATAGAAATCTACAGAAGTGATAAAAAAATCAACTAACAAGAACACCAAGAAATTACGTGGAAAACCCTCGAGTGTAGAGGGAAAAACCACGGGGCAAATCCGATCAATCCACTATAATAAAATAGAGATTACAACACTCAAGTTATACCCAAAACCTGAGTTCACAATAAATTGGGAAAATACAATAATACCTCTAGGAACAAATACAACCTCACCACAAAACCCGATAGTAAGATCTTCCACTCTGAATACTTCAACTCTCTGTGGTTATAGCACCCAAATAATCGTCCTAGAGAAAAACCCAATTTATCTTACTTGTGTGTCTTGAGCAAAAGAAAAATAACCTTTTCTTTTTTCCCTTAGTGCCGCACAAAACACTATTCTTTTTCCTTTAGTCGGCTTCAAATCTGTGTTTCAGTCTTCAGTCTCTCTCTATCATGAAACCACACGTACCAAGCTTTATATAAGAGCTTCTGTCGCCTGACATTCCTAATATAATTAGGAATAGATGTTTTTATTTTTTTTTAATACAAGATATAATTTCTACTCTAGCCTAATCTAAGTGTATATGTGTGTGAAGCTCCCTCCTAGAGACTTGAACCCCGGCCTTTGCCCCCCACACCCCACAAGCATTTATACATGTGGAGTGACCACCGCACCAAATGTGCGCGGTGGTAGATGTCTTTGACTTTTTGTGCAATTGGTACACCTATTTCTATATGAAATAGGATTCCATATGGGCTGGACTTCTAGGTGCAGCCGTGTACCCCAACAGAAACCTTACCTAGATTTCCTTCGAGGGTCAAGGAATAATACTGGTGGAACCGGAGCCGAGTTTTACTGGGATGACAATTATGTTGGTGCACAGGTCCTAGTTGTGAAGGTAATTTCTTTCTCGTATTCATAATGTTGGAATTGTCTCATATTTGTTACTGGTACAATCGTCAAAGCGCCTTATAAGTTGAAGGGAGCGAGGTGGAGATACAAGAAAATACCCCATACAAGAAAATAGGATTACAAAAGTGTTTATATAAACATAACCCTATTTGTGGACATTAATACACTGTCGACCTACGTACATTTTGTGTTGATTTTTTTCTTCTCTCTTCTCTGATCTTACACAAGCTGATTTTTTAAGTAAGAAAATAAACAAAAAGTACTTGTATATATAATTCTAGCTAGTACTATTGCATTTATTTTGTGTGTTATAGCTTGTTTTGGAAGGGAAGGTGGAGTCTTCAGGCTTATGGAGCCAGTACAAGAGCCAGGTAGAGCAGTTCATATGCAACTGCATGCCTTCAAAAGGGCAATAGTAATGTGAACAAGTCACCTGGGGGCTTGCTATGGTTTTTATCATACGACCTTCAATACACGACTGCTGCCACATTCATTGCAACATCATATTCTAAGTATCTCACTGCAAAGAAGGCTTCGATCCAATGTCCCAGTGGCATTGCACAGCCCAATGAACTACTTTTGATGGAAATATCACAGGTTTATTACAGTATTCTCATATTTGAAACTGAAAATATTGTTTCACACTTTCACACTTGTTACCTAATGTTTATAATTTCACGTGCCATAACCACATTTTTTTGGAAATTTATTGAGTACTCTGGGAGCAGTGCTCCCTCTCACATGAAGGGGTAGGAACACACCCCATTTTTTTATGTTAACATTTAAAACTTGAAATAGGTTATGTGCACAGACATGTGTACACTATTAAAAACATGTTTTTTTTTTTTTTCTTTTCTTTCAATGTAGTACTACTTACTGATCAGTGGCTTTTGGTGTATTCTTTGTCTCTCACTACTAGGTGGATTATATATTGGGTTCAAATCCGAAAAAATTAAGCTACATGCATGGTAGGATTTGGATCAAATTATGTGAAACAAGTTCATATATCATAGAGGTGCATCCATTGTGTCCATCAAGAAGAATCCTGAACTTGTAACATGCAAAGGAGGCTTTTTGTATTTCAATTACTCGAGTGAACCCAACCCAAACATGTTGGATGGTGCAGTGGTTAATGGCCCCGATGAGAATGATAACTTCAATCAGGGACGGAGGGAGACTTGGACTAGGGGGCAATGGCCCCCCCTAATTTTTTTTTAAAATTAATATATACATAGTCACCAATTTTAATAATTTTGTTCTATAAAATCACACTTTGCCCACCTTAATATTATCATTGATTCTTTTAGAAATACTACAATAGCCACAAAATTTTCTATAACATTTTTACAAACTGTTGTTGTAGTAAACTTTTATTGGTTTGCATCTGAGCTCATTACTTACATCGCATTTTTGTTTACTAATAACCACTCACTACATTAATAATTTGTAAAAAAAAGTTTGTAATTCTAGCATTTTCCTCATTTTAAAGGTCAGATCGAAAATCTAAAACAAAATAAACAAGTCCAAAAAAATTATTCAACAACAAAAATTACCAATTGTAAAGCTAAAAACAATTAAACTCAATCAACCAATTTTATCTAAAACAAACAACTTGACCCTTTAAAAAATTTTAAACAAAATAATTTTGTCCATACCTAGATGCACACATAAAAAACATACAAAAAAAACTCATTAGCTATTAAGCAACTGACCCGGAAGCTAGAGCCACCGCACGCAACTAACAGTAAAACTGCCCCCTAACTTCAAGTTCTACCTCCGTCCCTGACTTCAATGACTTAAGATCTAACTACCAACGACTGAACCAGCCACTGTTACTGCCGCACCACTAGTGGGTGTTCTGGCTCGGTTTGCCTAAGTTTCAAATATACATTATAGCTGACAAACATTTTTAATTTTAGATGGATGGACATATAATATAGTGTTGTTGGTCTTGGAATTAGTCCATGGCCAACGAATGCTTGATAGGAGTCGGTTTCTGCTAGTTTTTGTTCTGCAGATTGCTAATTGGTTATTAGTCTGGTTTGCTTTTATATTATAGCGGTTTGTAGCTTGCAGCTTGTTTACAATAGTGAATGATATATGTTGTCTAAATTTCTCTTTTTGATATGTGACATGGATTTGGGATTTCCAGACATCATTAATTGAGTTCTATATAGATTTCTTTTGAGATTTCAGGATTATTAAAATCATTTATTTCTGAAAAGTCTCGATCAGACGGATTCTCACCACTCCACTCCCCTGCCCTTTTTTATTTATTTAAGAAACTGTACCCTTCCCCCTTCAAAGATTTTGCGTTGATGGTGACCAATCAAGACCTACACGAAGAACTCAGGCCAATTAAGTTTTGGAAGTGATTCAACAAATGGACAATATTATTTTTTACTCGTGATTAGTTCTCTGTGCTCAAGCATTAAGCACACATTCTCGATTGGGATTAAGAGAGAGAGAATTTTTAGATAATTAAATAATGTAACTAATGAAAAATTAATGGATACTGTATCCGTTTGAAAAAAATCTAAAGGTTATTTTACATTTTTTAGTTGGTTGGATGGACTATGGAGTACATTAACGTACACTTAGTTGAATGGTTGTGTATTTGCAAGAATTGTTATAATTAAGGTGGTAATTGCAATTTTTCATAGTTTGAGGTGTAAAGTGCAAGAACTCACATGGTTTATGGTATTTTTTTAAATTTACCCATAATTTTACCATTATACCCTTCACCTCTATTTGTTTTCTAAAACTAGGGACAAATTCAGTATTTAATCTCCATTTCATTAAGAAATGAGTATTCTTTCACTTTTGGGAGCGAGTATGGTTAAATAAATCAAACTATTTATGATTAGTAAGAGCTTAGTTCTAGAAAACATTAGTTCATATTTGCTTTTTAGTAAACCAACCAAAGCTCAAGCCCAAATTTACTCTGCGATTGGAAAACACAATAGAAAGGAAAAAGAAAGGACAAGGAGAAGAGCAGAGAAAATGAAAGTGAAGAGAAAGGAAATAAGTATTCCATTAAAGTGTTAGTGGGCCCCACCTCTTAAACTCTTTCTTCTCTCTCCTTTTCCTCCCAAATTGGGAGGAAAGAAATTGGTCGGCCATGGAAGAAAACAATTGCCTCCCTTTTCCTTTTCCCTACTCTATTCATCTCAACCAAACAAGAGATTTTTTCTCCTTTCTCTCCTATTCATTCATTTTCCTCCTACTTTCCTCAAACCAAACATAACCTTAGGCTTGACTATTGAATGAATTAAGCTTAAAGATGAGAATGTTTTCATAAATAAGCTCTTGAACATGAGACTCAAGATTGAATTGTGTAAATTTATAAATAAGTTCATAAGCTGCTTAAAAACCATGAGCAAGTCATGTGGCCCAATTGATTTGCATATTGATACTTGCTCATAGAACCACATTGATGCGATTGTTAATAAAGGAAAAGACAATGCTTGGAGATTTACCGGTTTTTATGGAGAACCGGTTACTCACAAAAGGTTTGTGTAGTGAAATTTTAAAGTGCTCACAAGTACACGAACCATGTTGAAGTATAGTTTGACAAGAACGAGGTCAAATCCACAAGGACTTGTATGAATGTAAGAAAATTAATTAAACCTTAACCAAATTAATCCTAATCTAGTTTAATAAAAAAATTATATTTTTGAAATTAATAGACTAAGCAGATAATTAAACAAAGCAAAGATATGATATAAAATAGTAAAAAAGATGTAAACAATCAAGAGAAAGGAATTAAGGTTTTGGAATCCACCTTGTTAATTCATATCAGCATATATTCATGATCATTAATTTTTTCCAACCCACTACATGATATCTAGAATTCAATTTTGCTACCATGGAAGATATTCTCATTAAACTCTCTATTTTCAAAATCTAAAGCATGCTCATCTTTGCTTTCTAGTACTTATAAAATCAAATCATCAATTGCATCCATTGACAAACAACTCACAAGAGATCGATATCCAACTTTAAAATCAAGCAATTATAAACCAAGCATTCAATTAATTAAGATAAATCCAAAATCATAAGAAAAACATAATTAAACTCATTAAAAATTCTATCTGAGTAAATTGAGATGAAGTAAGAACAATTTAAATTATTAAAGAACAACTACTATGGGAAAAATCAAATCACATAAATAATACTAATAATTCTTAACAAGGTTTCATCCTCAACCTTAATTGAAAATTTAGCTACTCATAGTAATTGAAATAAAACACAAAAATAAAATACTAAGCATTAAACTAGACAAATAAAACAAAATTAGAATGAAAGAGAGAAGTCACAATGCTAGAGAAAAGTAATATAGGAAACTACATGCGGCACTGACCTCTTGCTCCTATTTTATGTTGTGTGCTCCAGCCCCAGTAGTCCTACCCTAAAGAGTAGTCCTACCCTAAAGAGCCTTTAAATAGGTTAAGTAATCCTATTACAATTTGAATTTTCTCAGGTTTTCAGGTTTCACCTAACCAACATTTTTGGTCCCTTTAACGTCAGAATTTGGACTTTGGGTAAACTAAAAAGTTGTGTAGCCTTTTAAGTTAGCTTTCCGTCCAAACTTAAATCATCTTAATTGGACATCTGAGCCAAATGTTATGTCCAAAATACTAACTAGTGTGCAGGCTGGAATCCTTTTCCGAATTTAATTTGGATTTGATGCAAATTTTCTTTCATTCCTTGCTCCAATTGGACTTAAATTTAATTGGATCTTACTTTGACTTTATTATAGCCCTTGTAAAAGTAAAGTCCATTAGCCTTCTTTTTTACACAAATCCGCTCATTTAATTCCATTCTCATCTGGTAGGTTTTCAAGTTTGATTTGGGTTCAGCCCACTTAAATTAGGATCTATCATTTTGTCTCAAATAAAGCCCACTAGCATGTAAAACCTTTATAACCTATAAAATAAAGATATAGATTATAATCAGTCATAAATTAACATAATAATGAGGCTAAAGATGCAAATATGAGGGTACTTTATTATATATATATTTCATGCATATCGGTTTGAATATTGGAATTTGATTCGTCAGCTTAAAAATTGAATGAAGTTTCATGGTAATGTTCTGGGAATTTTAATGAGTTGGTTAGAAGTACAAAAAAGTTAGGAGGAGGTAATAGAAATCAGCCCCGTAGAGAGATAAGAGGCACAAAGCCAAGCTCCGTAACCCTATTGATCGAGGGACAACGACCTTTGCTTGCAAACCAAATGTCGGACTCCTTATCATCATGCGAAATCATACCACACCAGTAAAAAAAGTACGGAAATTTTTCATACTTGAAGGAGACCCAAACTTCCTTATCCTGATTCAAGAGGACCTTTTGACCCGGGCTAGAGGTGTGGAGATGTCAATTTCCACCCTTCCTCATAAAAAGTCACCCCCAATCAGATCTTCCTTCTATTACCTTCTTACCGATCTTTTGAGTTCAATAGTTGTTTCTACATTAAGCCTATATATGGGTAGCCCATGCATCTCGAACGTGACAAAAACCATCAAATCTTTGAAAGATGACCAAGTGTTTATCAAAAGACCACGGCTTCAAAGCTAGGACTCGTTCAACATCATTCTCTGCCTAAAACACAAAAAGGATAATATAATTTTATAAGTAAGATATTTTCTAAAAAAAATCTTAAATTTTATTCTAATTTTACAACTTGCAACCAAACTTATGAATAAGTTTAGTTATTCCATTACAACACATATTATTCTCAGTAATAAAGATTACGATTCCTGTCGTAATCCTCATTCAATGTACCAAACATGCCCTAATTTTAGAAATTTTACACTTACTAAAAAAAACTATTACAACCCTTTTATAGAGAAATAGTTATTCCTCATTTTAATGAATAACTATTCATAAGGAATGACTATTACTTGTAATAAAAACATAATCAAACTATAAAAAAAATTAGCTAAACCATCGGAATAACATTACAATGCCTATTATAGTATACCAAATGTGAATACATTGGAGGAGTTGTTATTTTGTTCTAGTTTTTAGGAGTTGGAGTTTTGTTATTATTTGGTTCTAAATTTTAGGAGTTGGAGCCCTAGAGGATCACGTTGTGTTTAGTGGTCTAAATTTTATGTTTTGGAGTGTTTATATCTGCTTGTGTAAATTCAGTGGTTATCAGAATAAAAGATATCAGATATTATCATCCAAATATTATCTTTCAGATATTATCATTCAAATATTATCTTTTAAGGAGGCTGAAGAATCGGTACTATTTTTGGGTGTGGTTTACTTCCAGTATTTTTTTAACTGAAATCTCTTTTTGTTTTATTGAGAAACTGTCACATCAACCACTAACTAAATAAAATGTAGAGATTAAAATTCACTATCACTTATTATTATATATTTAAAATAACAGGAGATGTCCAGTTAAAAAAGTACTAGAGGTAAGCTAAACTCACTATTTTTTTTTAGTAGATAACAAGTAACAACATTAAATTAATGATTAAGATTTGGGTAGATACTATACCCAAACAAAAAAGTAGGGTATCATAGAATTACCCTTCTAAAAAATACTTGTACTAAATCTTCCTATACGGGAATGTTCATTAATTCTCTTCCAAAATGGTGGGACCCCGAGATCTACGATTACGGGTCTATTATAGAAAGAAGTAAAATGCAGCCCGTTGTCTCTGATCGAATACTTTATTGATAACTCTATAAATTCCCTGTTATCGGAGGAAAATTATTAACTTCTAGCTATTGGCATTGTTCTTCACACTATTATACATCAAAGAGCAATGTCTTCAATCAAAGTCTTTAGTTTGGTTAGCCTGTGTATCATTTTATTGGCTCATGGAGTTGCTTCACTTGAATATGGAGAAGCTCTGACAAAGTCTTTGTTGTTTTATGAGGGCCAACGTTCAGGGAAATTGCCATCTAACCAAAGAGTGCAATGGCGTGGAGATTCTGCACTTAAAGA
The DNA here is from genome assembly GCA_019022515.1 of Quercus aquifolioides. Taxonomy (NCBI): domain Eukaryota; kingdom Viridiplantae; phylum Streptophyta; class Magnoliopsida; order Fagales; family Fagaceae; genus Quercus; species Quercus aquifolioides. Next base: position 27,452,874 of record CM032333.1, on the reverse strand, counting down.
TGGTAGCGATGCAGGAGTAAGATAATCTCAACTTCATTATTTTTTTGAAGTATACTTGTCTTTTTTTTTTATGCTATAAGCATGGGGTGCCATGTTGAAAGTTCGTAATTCAATTATGAGTGTGCTCTTTTCTCTATATTTCTACTTGTTTTGGCGGAAAACTCTGTTGCTATGTTACCAGTTTTTAAATTCTTTAATTTTCATTTTTCATATGCATATGTTTTTCTCTGTTTGTTTCAAGAGAATACGTTTTTTAAAGATAATTTTTTTTAGTTTTCTTGTAACTAAAATGGAATAGGCCGGCTAATATGCCCAATGTCCCTGCTGCAATATGATAAGAGGCTATTCCTCCCGGAACAAAAGGATCAAAACCTTCCACACCCCACGCTGGATTTACAGATTGTACCCTTCCGGTTAGTCCATAAGGATCGGACACCCATATTCCAGGACCAAGTTCCATAGCTTTGGGTCCGCTATCCCGATCATGATTTTCCTACCCCAGGGGTAAAGGCCCTTCCCTTTTTGGCCGGTTGTGGGCGAGGAGGGATTCGAACCCCCGACACCGTGGTTCATAGCCACGTGCTCTAATCCTCTAAGCTACAGGCCCCACCCCGTCTCCACTGGATCTGTTTTCCTGTACGTTCATCAGAAAATATTTCTAGATCCCAGTACACCCAATGCCAAATAGCTGCCAAAAAGCATAAGCCAGAAAACACAATATGTGCCTCGGCCACACCTTCGTAACTCCAAATACCCGGATTCGTTATAGTACCTCCTGTGATACTCCAACTGCCCCATGAATTGGTTATTCCTAAACGAGTCATGAAGGGTATAACAAACATACCCTGTCTCCACATTGGATCAAGAACGGGGTCAGAGGGATCAAAAACTGCTAGTTCGTATAGAGCCATCGAACCGGCCCAACCAGCAACTAGAGCTATATGCATTATATGAACAGAAATCAAACGACCCAAATCATTCAATACGACGGTATGAACACGATACCAAGGCAAACCCATGGAAATACCCCTTTAATCAACGAATAATAGACACTATGTAACTTTATTGCATTGTAAAAAGTAAAAAAACTATGCTTTGGACCCACTCTTATCTAGACGGGTGAATAGATTAAACTTAAAACAACAACGATTAATTACTATTGCTATCAAGCAAGCTCGTATTTTATCTTTGTTACCCTTTCTTAATAATGAGAAACAATTTGAAAGAGATGAGTCGGCTGCTAGAACTACGGGTCTTAGAATCAAAAAGGGGGATAGGCTTACTCTTCACTTGAATCAAAAATCCAATACGAACTCAAAGGTGGATTGATGTTTTGTTTGAAAAAATCGCGAATTAAGACGTGAGTGTCGTGTCATAAGAAAAAAAGGATCGGGGAAAAAGAATAAATCTTTTTTTATTGAACGTCTTGTTTGTTCATTTTGACGACTTTATCATATTATTTGATTATATTTTATCATACTAATTTCTATTCTACCTTCCCGGAGTTAATTTTACAGCGCACTCCATTAAAATTTAAAACATTCCTATGGAGTCCTTCCAATCTACTTATTTTATAATCTTAGTGGAAATCATAGAAAGACAATTTATATTTAATATAGCTATTTGCGCAAGTATTTTACGATTAAGAAGCAACTGCTTCTTGTACAGATTGTGTATGAAAATATTATAACTATAGTATATTAAATTCCCTCGAATTGCTGCATTTATCCGAGTGATCCACAAACGGCGAATATGCATTTTAAATTCCTTTCCATTCATTCGGATCTCTTCCGTTTCATCCATTTTTATTTTGTCCGGATCCCCCTTTTCTTCCGAAAAAAGAGAAAGAGAAGGATCTTCTTCGGTGGATTCCTCTTGTTCCTGTTTAGTCCCCTTATTGAATATCTTGGTAGAAGATATGATTTCTTGGAACTGCGGTTTAGTCGTTTTTAAATAAGTCCGTAACTCAACGAGAAATTTCTTTACCTGTCCAATTTCTAATGAATCAAGATAACCATTCGTATAAAAATATTCTTTCTTTTTGTGTTTGTAGAAGATGTTTTTTGTTGGAACCTCCCCCCCCCCCCCCTTTTTCATTTTTAAGGAATTGGTTAGTTGCCCAGTAAGAAGTAAAAGATTCTAAGTACGGAAAAGATAATTTTTTTTTTTTTTTTGATGAGATACGGAAAAGATAAATTGATAATAATGAATTGAAAAGATTCTTTGTTCTTTCTCAAAAAAAAAGAAAAGATTCTTTGTTAACCAAAAAAATAGAGATAATAAGCGGTATCAAAGTGGTAATTGATTTTTAGGATATTATGAAATATTTTTAGAAATTTTTTAAAGAAAAAAAGGTAATTGATTTTTTTAACAATTTTTTTTTAATATTTTCCATAAAAGTTGTATCAAAACTTTTTTAAAATGGCTCATTAACAAATACTCTAAAGATATTTATTAACCAAACCTAATTAACATTTTTAACTATTTTGAATGAAGAGTATAATAATTTTGAATTGTATGAAATATAGCTTTTTTTTTATTTACATTTTGAACTATTTTGATGGAGAATATAGTTATTTTGAATTATATGAAATTTAGTAAACCCAAAATGAATTATTGACAAATCAAATTCTAGAACGGAAAATATTATTTCACACATTATTATACATTTTATACACACAATATCTATAATTTCATACACTATTGGAATGAATGATGTGTGGGTGATGTACACCAAGGAGTGTGAGAGAATAATTGTCCATACTAGAAACGATTAAAAAAATGTCCAAACTTATACTCTTCCATTTCAATTCCTTTTTATAGATATATATTTTGTTAACACATACATAGTAATCAATTTGCTAAATAGTTTAATTAAGTGAATGTTTTCTATATGTTTCAATTGAGTACAAGAATGAATATATGCTCTTTACATTTTCACACAATATATATAGGTTGATCTTGTGGGAGGATATTACGATGCTGGGGACAACGTAAAGTTTGGTTTCCCATTTGCATTCACAATAACAATGCTTTCATGGAGCACAATAGAGTTCCAAGCTCAACTGGAGGCCAAGAAGGAGCTTTCAAATGCACTAGATGCCATCAAGTGGGGCACAGATTACTTGATCAAAGCCCATCCTGAACCAAACGTTCTATATGCTCAAGTTGGTGATGGTGATTCTGATCATTCATGTTGGCAAAGACCAGAAGACATGACTACCCCAAGAACAACTTTTAAGATTGATGAGGAACATCCAGGATCTGATCTTGCTGCTGAAACTGCTGCTGCTTTCGCCGCAGCTTCTATTGCTTTCAAGCCATCAAATCCCAAATATGCATCCCAGCTTTTAGAACACGCAAAACAGGTTAAGTTTCCTGTTTACATCTTTAGAGTAATTCTAGTATCTTGTAAAACTCCACAACTTTTACCAGATCTATCTTATGTGGCAGATTGTGACTAACTACGTGTTATGTACCTATAATTTTCTCTCCACCACTCACAGACGACTATGTGGATAGTTGTGGCAAAAGTTGTGATGTTTTACGTGGTTCTAGAAATTTTCCACTATTTATTATTGTTAATATTGTAGTTATTCTTTTATTTTAACCTAAAGTAACCATGTTTTTTATTTGTAAAAGAAAACTTTCATTGTTACATACATGCTAATACATATAGCATTATACATGATTGCAGCTCTTTGACTTTGCACGCAATCACCAGGGAGTGTACCAAAGCAGCATTCCTCAAGCAGGAAATTTCTACAGCAGTAGCGGATTTGAGGTACGTAGTAGTATAAAGGAGTTTGGCTCTAGCCTTGTAGAAATAATTTCTTATAAGAACGTAATTAATTGGAACTTGAATTGTCAATGTTTTTTAGTTCAACTAACATTTCATGATCTTTCTAACATAAACTTTTGAGAAATGCTATATTCACAATATTTTCACAACAAATTATAGATAATAAGCTATTATTGGTTCTAATTTAAATCTATCATGTAAATTACTTTTTTACCCATTAATAACAACCACTTAAGATTTGTTGTGAAAGTATTGTAAAAATGTAGTGCATGTAGCATTTTTCTAAACTTTTAGGGTCAATTTTTCTATCCTTCAATTAAATTTAATAATATGTACATTAATTTTAATTTTATTTGAAAAAGAAAACATTATTTGTATTTCATTGTTCAATACAACTATGTTTGAATTAAATTAGATAGACTAATGTACTCCACCTAGGATACTGCACCTAAAATTTTGAAACTTGAATATTTGATTTCCAAGAGATATGATAGTTGAATTTTTGTATATGAACTAACCATGTCTATTTTCTAACAGGATGAATTGTTATGGGCTGCAGCATGGCTTCATCGAGCCACCGACGAGAAAACTTACCTAGATTTCCTTGGAGGATCATCGAATACCGGTGGAACCAGAACCATATTTTCCTGGGATGACAAATATGTTGGAGCACAAGTCCTAGTTTCAAAGGTACTTTTATATATAGGAATACCACTCTATCAATTGCAATCTTTTTATTTGGAGAAAGAACGATATGTATCACCATTTCATAAAGTTTCACGTGAATTAAGTATGAAAGCTAACATGGTGCATATATATATTTGGTGTGTAGCTTGTTTTGGAGGGGAAGCTGGAGTATTCAGGCATATGGAGCCAGTACAAGAGCCAGGCGGAGCAGTTCATATGCTCTTGTGCACAGAAAGGCAATAGTAATGTTAAGAAGTCACCTGGGGGTTTGTTGTGGTTTCTACCATCTAATAACCTTCAATACACCACCTCTGCTACATTCATTGCCACTGCATATTCTCAATATCTGACTGGAAAGAAGGCTTTGATCCAATGTCCCGGTGGCATAGTACAGCCCGATGAACTAATTGCCTTGGCCAAATCACAGGTACTACAATATTGTTTTCCCAGTTCAGAAAAAACTAAATATGTTGGAGATTTAAGTGTCTATGGGAAAAAATAATATATAAATGCTGTGTTTTCAACTATTTTGCTTATTTAACCTTAAAAAGATAAATTAAGAAATAATACTTATATTAATCTTGAGGAATAGCACAGTCAAATGGAGATTGCGTCTCGTAATCAGAGATCACTAATTTAAATTCCATTGAGTAGATCTACACTGTTTAATGTAAATAATTATTTCTTTATTCAAAAGTTATTTAACTTTAGCTTTCTTTCCCAAATTTTAAAAATTTCACATGTTGGTACTTGGTACTATTTATGTCTTAATCAGAAAAGTATGGCCAAACAATTTTTTTTCCTTGTAGCACCATATACTAATTTTGGATTAAGGCTTTATTGTTGTTCCTATACAATGTACTGATTAATGGCTTCTGGTTTATTCTCTCTCGCACTACTAGGTGGATTATATCTTGGGTTCAAATCCGCAAAAAATGAGCTACATGGTAGGATTTGGGTCAAATTATCCGAAACAACTTCATCATAGAGGAGCATCCATTGTGTCCATCAAGAAGAATCCTGAACCTGTGACATGCAAAGGGGGCTTTGACTTGTATTTCAACAAGAATGAACCCAACCCAAATGTGTTGGATGGTGCAGTGGTTGGTGGCCCGGATAACAATGATGGCTTCACGGACTCAAGATCTAACTTCCAACAGGCTGAAACAGCAATTGCAAACATTGCACCACTAGTTGGCGTTTTGGCTCGGATTGCCTAAGCTTCATTCAAATATATACATGCCCAACATTTTTAAGTCGATGGGGGATACAAAGAAGTCGTAATTAAACACGTTCATGCAGGAATTAGTGCAGCAATGAATGGTTGATAGGAGCTAGCTGCTGCTGCTTCTTGTTAAGCAGATAGCTAAGTAGAATAAGTAGTTTTGTTTGGTTTGCTTTGATGTTACAGATATTGGTCTGTAGCTTGTTTCTTTTGTTTGTTAAATTTTAAAAACAAAGGGCATAGAATTTTTCTCTTTCTGGTTTCTCGGGGATTATAATTGGAGCATCTATGAAATCCATGAGCCCATAAATATTTGCAGCGTGTATTAACTAAACACATCACACGAGAAGAGTTCTTACACCTGCTGAGTAAAATTTGGAGATGTGGATTGAAAGGCAAAAGAGGACTTTCTTACTTTTAATGAAAAATCACATAGATAAATGCCGTTTATATTTCACAATGGAATTGAAGGGGAAGATATTGGCATCATTACCCCTTATAATTCACAGGCCAATCTCATCCGCTATATATGCTGTATACACTACCTCTGTGGAGATGCATACCATTGATAAAGCCTAACCCCATGTATTCACTAAACACATGGGGTTAGGCTAAGTGTTTGCCTGTTGTGTCATTGTTTATTTACCAAAAATTTTACTTAGACTGGATGACTTTTTTTGCCATGGATTTTTCTTTTAGCTTTTATTACAACTTTTTAAAGTCTCACTTTTTATGTGTACAACTATAATTTAACCAACTTCTGCAAATAAGTTTTTAGCAAAAAGCTACACCCAAATGCACTAGTCTTTCTTTTCTACAGTATGTAGCTTGTGATGAAAATGTAACTATGATGTGACTATTAGTCCTGTAGTTAAACCTGCTACTGTCAAGTTACTTCTTGCATTGGCTGTGAATAATGGTTGGGGTTTAAAGCAGCTTGATGTTAGTAATGCATTCCTTCATGGTATTTTGAAGGAGGAGATCTATATGGCTCAACCCCAAGGGTATGTAGACCCTGCTTATCTTGATAATGCGTGTCTTCTTCATAAGGCTTTGTATGGTCTTAAGTGAGTACCAAGGGCCTGGTTTGAAAGGTTTATTACAGAGCTTCTAGGGCTTCTTGGGTTTATAGCTTCTGGTGCTCATGGCGATCTCTTCATATACAAGCAGAACACTCGCCTAGTCTATCTTTTACTATATGTGGATGATATTATAGTGACTGGTAATCATTCCTATCTTACTGATTTTCTTCATTTAACATCTAAGTTCAGGTTTTGAACTCAAGGATTTGGACAATCTTTATTACTTTCTTGGTCTTCAAATTGAACACACATCCACTGGTTTGTTTATTCGCCATGATAAATATAATATGACTCTCATGTGCTTACTAAATTTGCTATGCAAGATTGCGCCTTGTAAAACCCCATGTTCTCCTAATCATCATCTATTACCTAATGACAGTCTACTTCCTGATTCTTCTCCCTATAGAAGCCTTGTGGGTGCCTTACAAATACCTAAGCTTCATTAGACCAGACCTTTCTTTTGTTGTTCAGTAAGCTTGCAAACACATCAGTTGCACCCACACAGAACCATCTTCAGGCAGCTAAGTGAATTTTCTGGTATCTTAGAGGCTTCATCAAGGCCTTGCATTTACTACAGGTCCCCCTTCTCTGTCTGCCTACAGTGATGTTGATTGGGCTGGGGACCCTATTGATTGTAAATCCATTACTGGGATGGTGGTCTTTTTTGGTAATTGTCATATTACTTGGTCTGCTAAGAAGCAACCAACTGTTTCTCGATCCTCTACTGAAGCTAAATATTGGGCTATGGCTTCAGCTGCTGCAGAACTTTGTTGGATTCGGATACTTTTAAAGGACCTTGGTATTTTTCTTCCTCATCCACCATTGCTTTGGTGTGATAATGTTTCTACAATTGCTATAGCATAGAATTAATCTAATCTATGCCCGAACCAAGCACACCGAAGCAGGGGCGGAGCCACGTTGTCCCTTGGGGGGGCCGTGGCCCCTGCAAAAAAAAAAAAATATCCATTAGACTATGTAAGAAAATTGATCCGGCCCCCCCAATCTTTGACATCCGGCCCCCCCATTCTCAAGCTCCTCTCCGATCATCAACCACCACCACTCACGGTGGTTCATCCCTCAAATGCCTCAAACCCAGACCCGGTCTAAGCCCACCCTCCTTCCTAGACCTCGGTTTCAACGGTCTAAAGAAATCGGAGCACCATCCAAGCTCCACCGTGACACCCACAGACCACCACCACTCCTCTGCTCTCTGCATCTCGGTCTAACCAGGACCCAACACCCGCCTCTCTAAACCCGAACCCGGATCATCAAGTCTCTCTACCTCTCAAACCCAGAAACTACTCTCCGATCTACAAGCTAAGGGCGGCTTGCACGGCGCGTGAAGCGAGACCATGGTGGCGCATGAACAACTGTGTGTGCAAAAACAGAGTAAGTGCTGGATCCGTGTTTGTGTGTGTGCGCTTGGTGTTTGAAAAGTGTGGATTAAAGTATTTAGACAAAACCCACAGTGTGTATGCGTGTGTCTGTGTGAGACACTCTATTCTCCCTCTAGTTTTAGTTTTAAGCCTTTATTCTCTCAGCTAAAAGCTTTTAGTTTTAGGCCTCTAGACTCCCAGCTTTAATTTTAGGCTTTTATACTCCAAATAAAACAAAAAAATGGTCCACTTACATTTAAATACTCAAAATCTAAACACAAAAATAATAAAATTTTACTTTTTCCCTCTCAAAAACCCACCCACGGAATCCCTATTCTCTTTACTTCATTTTTTTTTTTTTTTGGTCTTCTGTGATACACTTTCACTCCCCACTAGTACTGCCTATCAGCCCCAAAACTCAGCATCAGTCCTCCAGTCCGGAAAAAAAAAAAAAAATCCTAACCAATTTTTTCTTTCTTCTTGCTTTCTAAAATAAATTACTTAGCATATTTTATTGTAAAAAAAAAAAAACAAATCACTTGCTTTCTAACCAATTTTTTTTGATTTATTAACTATTTTTGATTAGTTAGATATCATGTGACAATGAGTATTGTTAAATTGTTTGGTTTATATTGTGTACTTGTGTGTTTAATTTTTGCTTTTGTTTGAGGGGTTATTCTTAATTAAAAAAAATTAAAATACAGGAAAATTTGAATAATAGGAATGATGATGGGTTGACTGTTTAAATTATAGTGGGAATTTTATTTTTTTCTTGAGTATGAATAACATCCATATAATTAAGTAAAAATTTCTAATTAAGATTTTAATTTTTAAGTTCTTTTCAGGTTAATTTTTGAGTCATATTCTTAAAGTTAAAAGAATTATGAGCAAACGAAAAACAATTGATGCATTCTTAAAGAAAAAAAATGTTAGCAATTCAAAATTTAGGACACTTGTGGCTGTAGAAACAAATGTGGCTGTAGAAATAAATGTTGATACTTCAATTATGCCTGATGAACACCCCACCAAATGTTCAAGAATTCAATCTGAAGAGATAGATCGTGATCTAGGATCACGTAAACAAATATGTGAATTTCCTATCAACAAACAAGATGAAATCCAACGAGCTTATCTCAAAGAAGGTTCATATCAACCTAAATATATAGACTATCTATACAACAATGATAATCATCGTCGTCGAAAATCGGCCCCCCCATGTATAAAATCCTGGCTACGCCCCTGCACCGAAGTAGACTATCATTTTGTGCAAGAAAGGGTTCTTAGGCGTGATCTTCGGGTTAAATTCATTGCTTCCAATGATCAATTTGCTGATATCCTGACAAAAGGCTTGTCTTCTCCTCGGTTTCTTTGGCTTGCTTCCAAATTCATGAAGATCAAAACACTGTTCCAACAGTCAAATTCAAAACAATGTCGTAAAGGTTCGATTATTAAAACAGTACAATGAAGACTGTCATTTAGATTAAAGACTTTATGTTCTTGTATTCAAACGGTGTTGTTTAATCTAGCTAAGAATAGTCAAGCCTATATATTGAAAAAGTATCAAACGATACAAACTATCTTTATCCAAATTTAATAAACTAGAGATATGTGTACAAAAATAACTACCCACTAACACATATCTTTCATTTATTTTTGGAGTAGTTATTTTTGCAAACAAGTCTTTCACTTCATGATTTTTTATACCTCTGACGTGGTATCATTTGATACCAAATACATTCTCGTGTGTATTATTAGTGTGATTGTCGGACCGTATGCCTTACCAATCCATCCAACCACCAATTGGTGAAGGATGAGGGGGCCCAAATCTTTTATAGCATTCGATCGCAGACCAAGCCCGTTGGTATTGGAGCAAATTGTGAAATCCCTCACAATTTGAGAGTTCAAAATGGGTATGAAACACCCTTGAACGTTTAGACCCCAAAATACAAAAATACCAATTCAAGCTTTATATCAAACAATCAATGTGCGGAATATGATAACAAGCTTATCACAGAATTGATACCACAATCTAAGCCAAATATAAACACATCCACAGCAGTAAATATAAGGCAAAGATAAAGGAAAGAAAGATGCAAACACACGGACAACACACGATGTGTTATCGAAGAGGAAACCGAAGTCCTCGGCGTAAAACCTCTCCGCCGCCCTCCAAGCGGTGATAAAATCCACTAAAGAATATAGTTGGGATACATGAACAGCAGAAGACCCTCCAAGCCTAATCTACCCAAGTACCTAAGCCCTCCAAGCTTCTTGCTCCAACGAGGTTACGCCGAACCTATTTCTTCTTTAGCTTCCCGGATTCCACTACTTGACCATAACATCAACCAATGTATATTGGTTCCTTCCAAACTGCTTCCCTCAGCACCAAATAAACCTTCTCACAGACCTGGATGTGGTGAGATAAGGATTTGGCTAAAGACCTCTCAAGGGTATATCAATGGAGAGGAAGAGAGTAGAGCAATTTGTAGAGTTTCTTAGATGAAGATTGGGGATGAGGCAATCTTGTTTTGCTCTAAGGTTTTCTCTCACAAAATTCTCTCTGGAAGCTCTATCTATATGATGGGTATAAGGGTGTATATATAGTAGGGTGAGAAGGGAATGCAAAACGTCAGTTTTTGCCAAACAGGGCACTTTGGCGACTTGGTCTCGCGGCTTGTCCAAGTTGCGAGTTCCAGTCGCGACGTAACGGCCTGGCCAGCCTGGGACTTTTGTCCTGTAGCGTGACAGCTGGCGCGACCCTTCAGCTTCCCCATGTGCCCCTCACGTGCCAGATTTTGGCGGCTTGCCAGTCGCGATCCACCCACGAGCCCTAGCCGCGATCCTCTGTTTTTCTTGCACACTCTTGAGCTTTTCTTCACATCTTCTCACACACTACCTTTACAATTTTCCCACCTAAATACAGGGTTACTAAGTGCTAAATTACAAGCAAATTAGTCACGGAATAAAGCCAATTAGATGGTTGATTAAATTCAACCTTACAATCTCCCCCTTTGGCTATTCCGTGACAAAACCCTACAACAGACTCTAGACTTAAACGTGAGTTGGGAACAGTTGGAAAACTCACTCACACCTAACTCTAGATTCTATAAAGCTCTTGAACATATGAATAAGTATCTCCTGAAACACAATAACATAGCAATATCATTGTATGCAGAAAACTTAATATACATATGGAGCTAAATAAGTACGATCAAGCAAAAATGAACATAAGCATAAAAGCAATACTTCATGGCAAGATCAACAACAGTAGTCACTTAAGCAAAAGTGATTACTATGTTCATTCACACAAGAAATGAACATCCGGACATGCAAAAATGATAAACTCAATTGAAGAGCATCATTTGCAAGTCCAACACTCAACCAATGCATACAAACATATATGCATCTAGGAACAATCCTACAAGGGCACAAGAGTGTTGTACTTAAGAAAATGCAAGGCATTAACAAGTACCAAAGCACAAAGCACAAAGGCTGCATAAACAAAGATTTGCAAATACATGGCACAAACCATAAAAGCCTACAAACAGTGCATAAAAACAAAACAACCCTTAAAGCTTACATAAGCAACATGGGTACAAACAAACATAGAGTACTGAAACTGAATAACATCATACTTAAATAATCACCAAAGATTCACATGTTGAGAGTTTTAAAAACAAACTTAAACCAGTGTATTAAACAAAAACACATATTTAAACAACAAAAAAATATTTAAACTCCCCCTCAAACCAGGCACTCCCCCTTAAGAGCTGCCCCAAAAATTCTCCCCCTTTTTGACCGGAATGGCCAAAAGGTCAGTGATCCTGGCTGGTATGAATGCTGTCAACTTTGGCAAAGAGTACATCAAGCTGGTCCTGCATTGCTATCATCCTCTCAGTCTGTTGATTCTGAACATCGCGGATTGTATCAAGTCTCTCCAGGATGATCTGAAAGGTATCAGGAGGTACAGGTGATGAGGTAGGAGGTCTGCTCCTCTTGACTCTTACTCTAGGTGTGGAAACTGGTCCTGCACCTTCTGCTTCAGTCTCCATAGGATCACCTTCTTCGTGGACACCCTCTTCTTCTTCACCTAGAAGACGACTCTGTATCTGTATGAGAGTAAATTTGTTGATGGCTGATAGAGGAGGCATGTGACTGATATCTTGTGGAATTGGAACACCCTTTTCTTTGAAAATTCTCATGAGAAGACTTGGAAACACCAGCTTGGGCCTCGAGTTGGTTTTAGTTTCATCCATTATAGTATCAAAAATGTGGGAACTGATGTCAATAAAGGTGTTTTTCTTAAGTTTCATAAGAAAGATAGCTCTGGCATTTGTCAATGTAGTCATCTTCCTTATAGGGTACAGATTGTACATCATTATTGTTGTTAAACACCTCATGTCTTTAGGAAAGTCAGAAGTGTTGAGACATCTCTTTTCTAAAACCCCACCAATCTTTTTCTGGACAGCTTCTAGGGAGACCATTCTGTCCTTGTAGTTTGTGAATTCATGCTCATCTAACCCCTCCAGCCCTAAAACCTTATCAATGTCATGAGCATCTAAGGTAAACTCCTTTCTCCTCACCCAACAATTCAACTCCTCCTCCTTTATCACAACATTGGCATAGAATTCTCTGATTAGTGGTTCACACACTAAAGGTAAGTCACCCAGAAGTTTCTCCCAGCCTCTTCCTTCAAAACATTTTGGAATGAATGTATCCCTCAAATCATGTAAATCCACAAATCTCTCCTGGATAATTGTTCCATTTAAGAAGGAATCTCTGTATCTCTCAAAATGCTTGACTGACCTAAACAGGTTGTTGTCCATTTTCAATCTTTTATCAGCCTTCTTAGCAGGAGTCTTCTTCTTAGAGAGTGTGGAAGCCATCTGTTAAACAATCAGAAAGGGTCACAACAAGACATAGCACAGAGTGGGGAAATGCACACACATTAGTAACAAGTTGGTTACACAGTGATAAACAGATTGACCAGACATAAACACAGACTAAGCACAGTTGATAACCAAACATTGGATATAACAAGTTCACCAAGTTTACACAGAAGAATGCAAACAAATTCAGAGCAAGACCCATTTGGTACATGAAATTCAGAGCAGGAAAAAAAATACATGTAGCAACATCTGCAAGAACATGATAGCCATAATCCCCAATAACACAAACACAACCAGTCAGATAAACGTAGGACTTCAATACAAGATTGCAGAAAAACCCCACACTCATATGCCCAAAAACAAACAGACAAATATCAATGCTCAGACAAAGGAAAAATGACCTGAAGTAAGTAACTAATCCTAAACAATCAATGCAGCAAGAGCAGATAACATCACATACACCCAATCTCAACAAAGATGCAAACCCATGTTCGAACTCCTCAATAACACAACCCAACAACACAACATTCAGATTCAAAAGAACAACAGTGAAATCATGTTGAATGAAGTGAAGGCAAGAAAACCCATACCTTTTTCTTGATGTTTGATGAAGACATGATGCAGAAATTTAGAGCTTTTTCAAAGAAAACACGGAATGTTGAGAGAGAGATTTTGAGAAGAAGATGAACAGACACTTAATTTCGAGGGAAAAACTGAAAAAACAATTTTAAAACTGTCTTCAAAACGCAAAACACGCGTTTTTCGCGACTGGATCAAGTCGCCAGTAAGTCGCCAGGTTAAGCCGCGAAACACTGTGAAGAAAAGAAACTTGAGAATTTCTCTAAGTGTTTTTCGCGACTGGAAGGCCTACCCGCGAGATAGTCGCAATATGAGCCGCGAAAATCCCTGAGTACCTCTCGCGACTGGACCTTCCACCCGCGAACCAATCGCCACACTGACCCGCGAAAAGTGCAAAACTCAAATTTTGAAAAAATTTTCTAAGTCTTTTTCGCGACTAGAGTACTGACTCGCCTGTAAGCCGCGAAAAATCTCTGAGTGAGCTCGCGACTGGGACATGCGACTGGGCCAACCCGCGACTTAGTCGCCAAAGCAGGGCAACACTGTTTTTGAAATTTTTGACATTTTGTAAAAGCAAAGTACTTTCCAAAAACAAAACAAAACACTCAAAAATCTTTTTGTGTTTGATCAACAAAGATTGAGCATGTGAAAACACATTTAATCAAGTACAATCACACAAATGAATATGGCATTCATTGAACATAGACTTGTGTGTTGTGTGTGGGTATCAAAAATGAGATAGTCCTTAGTCCAATGTGAAGCTTCAATGATCAATTCAATCAAGGCATACACAACTAGCACTAGATAATGTGACATATCTCAATTATAGAAACATGCATATATGACCTCCCACAAGTACTTGATAACAATTTTTTGAAGCTTTTCATTTGGCTCCATATTCACATATCATTTGCAACTTTTGAGCAAAGAAAATCTCATTTTGAGATAGATGCCTGAAATTTTTGATATTTCAATTGATGAGTTAGCCTTTGGCTTTTTGAGCATCACACATTTTAGTTTGGTCGCTTTCCCTTTTTCCTAGTCAAATACTAGTATGTGCGACAGGCTTTTGCAGCTCTATATCTCTTTTCATTTAGAGATTTACATTTAGAGAGCTCTTTTAAAGCATAAAAATAAAAAGTGGGAAGATATATAGGCATGAGTCTATGCATGTCTCAAGATCAACAAAACCATTCACTAATCATTCATGACAAGGTTGAAGATCTATTTACAACAATCACATAGATTTCAGAATTTCTTCCACAATGATATGAGTGCACGAGAGACAAGCTAAGCTTGTTAAATGCACAAAGCCATAAGTACAAAGGTACAAGACAAAACATGCTTTGAGACAAAACTCAACAAAGTGATCAAACTTTTTGGATTTTCTACTTTTTATGTGCTTTTGGATTTTTGACACAAAGGAAAAATGATCAAAAACAAAATCAGCAAAGAGAAAAAAAAAAACAATTTAATCAACACAACAAAAATTTCATCACAAACTAGCAAGAAGCAAAAACAACCAAGCATATACACAATCATGGGAAGTATTGATGCATGGACATGTTGTAATGCTTATGCATGAGTACCCTTCGTCACCCACACGTCACGTGCGTTTGGGGTGATATCCTTTACGGATTGGGTACGAGAATTAGGACTATTAAACCTTCGTGTGAAGCTTTCAAGGCAGTTGGTGAAGGCACCGATCATCTTCATCACATCCATCATTCCTGGATCATTGTTTTGACTTCTTGGTTTCTCACCACCCCAAGACCTCTTGTCATTCCTTCTTCCTCGAGACCGAGGTGCGCTTGCATTGTTGTCTGCTCTCAGCTTTTGACAGTTGGGTCTAGTATGCCCTTGCAGTCCGCAATAGTGACACACATACTCTGTTCTAGGACCCCATTGTGGTCTTGAGAGAGATCTTGCTCTGGTTTCGTGTTTGCCCATAGATTGATTTCGGGGCTTATTCACCATCCGTTTCTCACTCACATTCTTCTTCTCAGCCTTAACATTCTCAGGGATGGTTTCTTCTACAATAGGCTCTATGGCCTTTACAAATTTCACTTCCTTGGTAGCTTTGGCTGATGAGCTACTTCCTCCGGTATAACCCAATCTGGACTTATCTGAGAAATGTTTTTGAGACGAGATAACATCTTCCAGCTTTCTGGAGGAGACCCTTTCTATCTTGGCTTGCGCTTGCACCACCTCTTGCTCAAGTAATCTTACTTTGGTATAAGCTTTCGATAACTCTCCATTTAGTGTCTCAATCTCACATTTAGCCTCTTTATATCTAGCCAGAAGACTTTTGTAGTCCTCTTCAGCCCTTTTCATCTTCTTCACAACCGCCTTTGCAACCCTTGCATATTCACCTGATTTCTCAAGGAGTAAAGTGTAATTCTCTTGAAGACTCAAAGTACCTTCATCCTCTTCAGCTTCCGATTCTTCAACAACTCCAATAGACTCCAAATCAGAATGCTCACAAAGCTCCTTCACAAGTGTATCCAAGTCATCTGAGGATTCCACATGAGCAATGGTCATGAATGCGGAGAAATTTCCTTCTCCATCACAGCTCTCGTCAAAATCAGAATTTGATGAATCCGAATCACTTAAAGTGGTGGCATAGGCTTCTCCCTTCGACTTCAAGTAATTTGGACATTCCTTTTTAAAATGTCCATGCCCATTACATTCAAAACATGTAATTCCTTGTGAGGATTGGGAATCTTTACCATCTCTTCTTCGGAACTCTTTCTTCTCTTTTCCGGCACTCTGGAAATTTCCTTTGTCACCAAATTTTCCACTATTCTTGAGCTTTAGAAATTTCCGGAAGTTCTTTACAAGATACGCCACATCTTTATCTACCGTATCCTCTTCCGAAGAGTCATGAGACACTATCCTCTCATCAATTGTCTTAAGAGCAAGGGATTTGCTTTTCTTCGCTGAAGGAAGGGACAACTCATATGTCTGTAAAGAGCCAACCAGCTCTTGAACCTTGATTTCGTCAAGATCTTTGCTCTCTTCAATGGCTATAACTTTGGCCTGGAAACTTTCTGGTAGAGACCGGAGGATCTTCCTTACAATCTTCGAGTCCTCCGTCTTTTCCCCCAAGTTAAATTTACCAACAACCACTTCGTTCAATTTGCTGTAAAACGAATCAAACGACTCTTCCTCACTCATCTTTAACTCCTCAAAGCGAGTGGTCAACATTTGAAGTTTTGTGTCCTTCACTTTCTTAGTTCCCTCATAGGTTGTCTCCAGAATCTCCCATGCTTCCTTAGCAACGGTAATATGTGAAATCCTGTGAAATTCTTCTGGAGAGATACCACAGAAAATGGCGTTCAATGCTCTACTGTTTGCATTAGCTGCCGCAAGAGCTGCCTTGTCCCAAGTGGATTTGGCATCCTCCGTCTTTGTCCAACCTATATCAACTGCATCCCACACAGCATCATCCATAGAACACAAAAACGCCCTCATTCGAACTTTCCAAAATGCATAATTATTACCATTAAAAAATGGTGGAACATTGAGAGATTGAGACCTATCCATCTCAACAAGGGGTCAAGGATCACACTCAGGTATTCAAACCATAACAAGTGTACCCGCTCTGATACCAATTGAGAGTTCAAAATGGGTATGAAACACCCTTGAACGTTTAGACCCCAAAATACAAAAATACCAATTCAAGCTTTATATCAAACAATTAATGTGCGGAATATGATAACAAGCTTATCACAGAATTGATACCACAATCTAAGCCAAATATAAACACATCCACAGCAGTAGATATAAGGCAAAGATAAAGGAAAGAAAGATGCAAACACACGGACAACACACGATGTGTTATCGAAGAGGAAACCGAAGTCCTTGGCGTAAAACCTCTCCGCCGCCCTCCAAGCGGTGATAAAATCCACTAAAGAATATAGTTGGGATACATGAACAGCAGAAGACCCTCCAAGCCTAATCTACCCAAGTACCTAAGCCCTCTAAGCTTCTTGCTCCAACGAGGTTACGCCGAACCTATTTCTTCTTTAGCTTCCCGGATTCCGCTACTTGACCATAGCATCAACCAATGTATATTGGTTCCTTCCAAACTGCTTCCCTTAGCACCAAATAAACCTTCTCACAGACCTGGATGTGGTGAGATAAGGATTTGGCTAAAGACCTCTCAAGGGTATATCAATGGAGAGGAAGAGAGTAGAGAAATTTGTAGAGTTTCTTAGATGAAGATTGGGGATGCGGCAATCTTGTTTTGCTCTAGGGTTTTCTCTCACAAAATTCTCTCTGGAAGCTCTCTCTATATGATGGGTATAAGGGTGTATATATAGTAGGGTGAGAAGGGAATCCAAAACGTCAGTTTTTGCCAAACACGGCACTTTGGCGACTTGGTCTCGCGGCTTGTCCAAGTCGCGAGTTCCAGTCGCGACGTAACGGCCTAGCCAGCCTGGGACTTTTGTCCTGTAGCGTGACAGCTGGCACGACCCTTCAGCTTCCCCATGTGCCTCTCACGTGCCAGATTTTGGCAGCTTGCCAGTCGCGATCCACCCGCGAGCCCTAGCCGCGATCCTCTGTTTTTCTTGCACACTCTTGAGCTTTTCTTCACATCTTCTCACACACTACCCTTACAATTTTCACACCTAAATACAGGGTTACTAAGTGCTAAATTACAAGCAAATTAGTCACGGAATAAAGCCAATTAGATGGTTGATTAAATTCGACCTTACAGTGATCAATAGCAATTAGTTAGTTATTCTTAGGTCCAAACTTTACGGATTTACTGTAACAAATTCCCACTCTTTGCTCATCATTCCTCTGACTTTTTTGTTAAATTGACTCAACAATTTTAAACATGTAAAAGTCTTTTAGTAGAATAGTGAACTAGTGGCATGGTTAATAATCATGAGAACTGGATAATTTCTCGTAAAAAAAAAGGCTCTCTTTTGTTAATTCAGCAATAAAGAGAATTTTCACAGGCTTTTCTTTGTGAGAGAATCTTTTGATTTTGGCAACAGAGATAGAATTGAATTCAAAGCTCCTTTCGTTTCAGGCACAGACACAGATTTCTGCTTTCTTTGTCTCTATATTGTTTGTTTCGTTGTTGAAAACAATGTGTTAAATAACATTATTATTAGCAACGTGATGTGATATATCATGTTGTGTATGCTAGAGTGGATGCGGAAGGGGAAAGCATAGAATAGGAACACTGAGAACACGAGGGTTACGTGGTTCAGCCTTGACGGCCTACATCCACGGAGGAATCCCTTAAGGGCTACATCTTTATTGTATAAGAGTGTAGACAATAACCTGTGTTACAATGAACTCTAACATAAGTATATATAGGCGACTAAACCCTAGACTACTAGTACAAGCAGGAATGGGCTTGGGCCTATTACATTGGGCTAATATATGTCTAATATATATCTCTAACACAATGAAATTACAATTCAATACTCAACTTCACCATCAATATTTTACAGCTACTGGAAATTATAAAACATTATGCATATATGTAAACAGGTTTGAAAAATACATGCGATTTTTGTTCAATGTTTGTTAATTTGATTACTACTTAGCCCCCTAAAAAATGTTTGATAAAAATTTCGAAGAAGAAAGTGGTTACTTGGACCGCTGTTATTGGGATAATTGCATGGTGCAATTGCATTTAGCAATTTCACCTGATCTCAATCCATTGATGGGTACTTGGAATATGAGGATTTGAGGTTGCAGTTTACTTGTATGTGCAATGTGGAGAGTTAAAAAGTACATTTTCGTGCATTTGGTCATTTCCTATTGGACACAAACTATGATCATTTCTTATTAAACAATAAGCACATCATATAGTTAGGAAATGCCTAACCCGTGTAGCATTTAGACTTTCCTTGAAATGTTTTTGAATGTGTGATATACAATAGGGAAGTTATGAAGCTTAATTTATTTTTTTCCCTTTTTTTTTTTTTTTTTGGTTAAAAAGTGATATATTTTTGAAAATTTGGGTTTTCCCGTATTATCTAAGCAGTCAAACATAGGGCAAACATGTTTTAAGTTAATTAACCATTTATGTCGATTAAATCATTTTATTTCAAAATATGTAAAAATTTGATGAGGAAATTATTGAGTTGTAATAGATTTAATGGACTTTATGATCTCATTAAAAAAAAAGTGATTAGTGGGTACTGCTTGAGGGTGTTATATATTGCATTTACCAGATGATTAATCAATGGTAAACTTATATTCAACTTTTCCATTATATTTATTGGGTTTTAATAGATTAATGGACATTATTGATCTCATTCAAAAAATGAAAAAAATAAATAGTAATTAGTGGGTACTTCTTGGGATGTTATTGCATTTACCCGATGATTAATCAATGGCAGACATATATTCAATTTTTCACATTATATGATATCCCTTTTTTTTTTTTAAATAATAATTTAGTCAGTTTAATTAATATAAATAAATAAACTATGAAGAAAAAAGGTCAGAAATCTGAGCTAATGTGGCTTGTTCACTAACCCAAGAAGTCATCTTATGCATACAAATAAAAGTGATTTTGATGTTGCTATGCGGGTGCAGAAATGGCAACTAATGATTCAGGATTGGCATTTAAAAGATGGGGTAGAACACAGCCATTTATGAAATATGGCATTCCAATGATCTCAGTCACGGTGTTTAGGGCGCTTGGTTATGGTCGTCTCTTGAAAGGCAGGTTAGTGCTATTGTTGCTATAAATTAGTGGATTTATTTATTTCAAATCTTCTGAACTCATAATTAAATTCGCAATTCAAATATCATTTCACGAAGTGCTGTTCTATCTTGTCAAATTAATGTAGAACAGACAGCACATGTATAACTGGAGCAAAGAGAGGACCAAAAATTACGACGCAAGATCAACAAAGGGTGTCAGTAAAACTCAGTAAGGTGACAATGTCATAATTGCATAAAATTTGGAGGGCTGAAAGAAAACGGTCTTCTAATCAAGGACCTATTTGTTTCTCAAAAAATTTAATTTTTTTTTTAAAGTACCTATTTTTGGTGAATTCCTCCATTAAGACCCATAAATAGTTATTTTGTCTTTTCTTAATAATATTTGTTTTCCTTGATAAATTTAGTTTAAAAGTAAGAATAATGTCTTGTTTGTTTTGGGACATCTCTTAAAGACAATAATTTTAGTTTTCGCAATTATCTCTGTAGGGTCAATTTTTGTAGCCCAAGCCCAAGAAGGTATGGATTTTGAGCCCACTGAACCCAAGACAATAAATTTGTAGAGAGTGGGTGAAAGAACTAGGCTGGAAATGAATAAACAGTATTAGACAGCAATGTTTGTGGATGAATTTGTATTAAAACGTGCTCGGACGAACACAAACGCGACATCCGAAGAGGTGTTTTTATTTCATAAACTTGGGTTACAATTCTTGGAGCTACAGTAATGGAGTACTCTCTTTTTTACTTCTGATTTTCGATCCCCCACTATCAGTGGCACCCTTCTCTTATATAGTACTCTCTTCCTACATCTTCACCGTCCACTTGTTCATCATCTAGACGCCCACTTGAGTACATGTCCCATCATGCCCCACCTTTAGTCTTGTGTGAGTGACTGTAGCTGAGAGTGCACTGTTCAGGTGTCTTCTCCACATTAATGCGGCCAGGGAAGTAGGTGCAGTGCATTTAATGCGGTGGTTGAAGTCTGTCTCCCAGATATTTCTCCGTTCCTGCTATCCTCATGCGTGCCTGAGGCTTATTTCCATCATTACATTCGTCAGGGGGATTACCTGAGCTTCCCAGACACCTGTCGGACCCAGCTTCTTCGGATCCGAGGATATTGGACTCCTCGGGCTATTGAACATCTCCTCGGATCACGTACGTGCTCCTCTCCAGACATGCTCCTTTCACGTGGGCCTCTAACTGAGTGTTTTTCACTTCTTTGGGCAAACAGTGATCCTCAAATAGGGCCTTGGGCCCAATACGTTAAGTTGGGCTTTTCACCCCCCACAATAGCCCCTCAAAATTGTAGTTTTTCCCTCGCATCCGAAGAGAAAAAGTAGGATTTTGACTTGCCACGGAGCAAAAGCTTGAGAACAAGAAAATTTGAACTGGCACGTGCGTAGGCATAGAAATGGACGCTTCATTAATGCCGCTGCGGTTTCCATATTCCCAAGGTGCTACATTAATTGCACCAGGTGGCGCTTTTTCCTTCGTATCCAACGGTGAATGATTGATCCAACAGCTGTGGTTTTTTCTTCAGAATTTGGGCGGGAGTGCCCCTGACCCTTCGCTTGACCCCGTATAAAACCTCAGAGGAAGTTATTTTTTCCTCACTTTGCAAATTTTCACACTCCAGCAAGAACGAGCGTGCGACTCCGTCCAAATCTCTCAGTCACTGATTCCAGTCTTCCCCAGAGTCTTCACGAATCTCTCTACGAGCTTGCAATCCCTTCTCCGGCCTAATCCTCGTAAGTCGTCGTCCACCGAATCCTTTAGTTTCCTCTTCGGCCAGTCATTTTGTTTAAGTACCATGGGGAAACTCCAGTACTTGGTGGATAGCCCTGAGCAACTGGAGGCGTTCAGGGCCACATATCGCATACCCCCAAACGTGGGTGTAAGATATTGTCCCCCAAAAAAAATACTAACAGATCGGAAGACGGGAGAAGTCGTTATCCCTCTCATCGCCTTCAAAGAAGGGGGAATGACAATCCCCATGGGTCCCATCACCACTAGCTACCTTCGGAACCATAGGCTTACTCCCTGGCAGTGCGCGCCTAATATGTTTAGGATCCTAGGAGCGATTGAGGACCTTAACCTTCACCTAGGATTGGGACTCACCTGGCTCGACGTAGTACATATGTACGAATGCCACAGCCAGCAAGATGCGGGATATTACTTAAAATCCCGGTCGGACGTTGTCAGGCTCATTTCCTGCCTCCCCAAATCCAACAAAGGGATGAAAGACGACTATGTGATCGTCTCGGGTGCATGGCATGACGGCCATCATTGCCCAACCAAGCATGGGAAGCCAGGTGGGACATGTTAGATTTAGGCACACTAACCATAGGCTTAGGGTCCTCGTCTTTTAATGGTTTCCGATTCCTCTTGTGTTGCTATTTCTGAGTTTCTAACCATGTTCTGCTATGATTTGTAACAGATAAAAATCAAGTTTCTCCTCGGCTCAGCCTTACAAACACTGCCGCCCTTAATTACCTATTAAGGTCAGAGATTTTCGTGAGCGAGGACGGGCAACTCTGATCGGCTCCCCTTATGCTGGGATACATAGGAAGTCCAAAGGGTTTCCAACTAGTCGGCAACGCGATTGTCCAGGGAGATCATCGCCTTGCACGTATTAACGTCGCTCGGAAGGGTTTTTTAGCGCCAGACGAGCTTGAACCCGTACCCCATCCAAATCCTCGGGCCATACCCCCTCTTATCCAACCACTCCAGCAAGTTCTCCTCGGACAAGCGGTTGAAGGTGAGAGGGTCGGCTCTTCCACCTCCTCGCTAGAAGAGCAGATAGACAGATTTCAGTTTGGGGGAGTGGCTTCGGGGGTAAACCGAGTGATAGAGGTCTCAGACGCCGAGGGAGAGACCGACAAACAATCAGGCATCCACCTTAATTTGCTAGCTGCTCATTCCGAAGACTCCTCGGACGACAATATGGATTTGAGGAGTTTGATGAAGAGTAGGGGCAAAAAGGCCGAGCAGAAAGGTCCCGGGACTTCCCAACCGGTGGTGAACTTGCCTCCAATACCACACTAGGTTCCTGACCCCGGCTTAAAGCCCGTTCCTGACCTGAGGAAGAAAAGGCCCCACATTGATACTGAAGAAAGGCAAGTGTTGCCAGCTAAGGGGACCAAGCAGCAAAAGGTGGTGAGGGACCATCGGTCCCACAGGGCCTCCTCCACTGAAAGCCGAGACGAGGGCGCAGTGGCAGATGTCCGTCGAGGAGGGGGACCGCGAATCTGGTCTCCTAAGTTGGAGTTGGAGGGCGCTCCAATCCTCTGGGAGACCTCCCTCAGGAATTACGACGGAGGAAGGGCAAGCTATGTTGCTGAGGCCCTGCAGCAACCACTCCTCCTCCCCCACGACATGGAGTCCTACAGGCGTTTCACCTAGCAGGAGCTCTTTCAATCCCTTAAGAGGGACATAGCCATGGTAAGCGGCCTTAGTTCGATTAGCTGAATCACTGACTTTTGCCTTTTCTATTTTCCTGTATGTGATATTCAGTATTTCCATTGTGCAGGTCACCCAGCAGATCTATGTGGCCGAGGAGTGGAACAAGAAGAACCACCTGGAGACCCAGGCAGCTTTCTGCTCTCGAGACGAGGCGGAGAAAACTCTGGGCCAGCTGAAGGAGGACTATGCCCATCTATCCGAAGACCTCAAAGAGATGACCAATCAGAAGAGAAGACTCGATGCTGGGATTAAGAATGTTGAGAAACAGGCTGAGGAGCAGCGTAAACAGCTGAACATGGCAAAGATCAATCTGGCGACCGAGAGGGAGCTGGTGAAGGGTCTCCAGGCTGAACTGCAAAGGGCCAAGGCAAGCGCCCAAGTGGCCGAGCAGAATGCCAAACTTGCCAAGGAGGCGGTTGAGGCTGAGAGGATGGTGGCATTCCAGCTGGGGGTGGAGCAGACCTCGTCCCAGCTGATGGAGAAATTCACCTCGATTAGCCGAGACTACTGCGGCATAACTTGGAGCAAGGCACTGGACGCCGCTGGAGTCCCTGCTGACTCTGAGCTGAGGCTGCCCGGGAGCGTATACTACGATCCTGAGATCCGAGAGCTCCCGGTGGATGATCCTTCTGCCCCACAGCTTCCTGGGGCTTCTGAGCCAAACCTGGTCAGCCAAGCTCCTCTATCCACCCTTGATGCACCCAAAGAGGCTGGTCAGCTAGGTGACAAGGATAAACCAGCTGAACCAGTCAAAGACAAAGGCCAAGGGTCGGGTAAAGAGAAAACTCCTGCTGAGCCCAAGGATCAAGTCCCTGAAGCATCTGCTTGGACGGGCCAGGCTGCTAACCTCATACTCCCTCCAGCAAAAGAATAGATACATAGGGTTTTTGTTTTTGCACTTGTACTTTCTTTTGTTTTTATCCAAGGAATTGTAAACTCTTCTTTTTATTTATGGAATGGCTTCCCATTTGCCTCTGATGTTTTTAATACATGTCTTATTACTTATTACTGCTGCATATAACTGTACATTGCACTTATAACCAAATAATTCAAATAAACTTGATTGATACATCATACTGATGGTGTGAGTAATTGAAATTGATATTGAAAAGAACAGTCCGAATAAAAGCTATTAATAAGTAATGATTGCAGCGAGTAGTTATGCAAGTTTCACACGTCTTTCCAAATATGTAAAGTGTTACTACCCCTCGGCTTCAAATTAAGTATAACTAAGGAAGACAGTCATAAGTGAGAATTAATTTAAACGCAATCAGGAATTTTAGCACTAAGCCCCAGTGACAATAGCTGTGTGGGGGTATTGACTAACCTGTATCATTTGATTCAAGGACCATAAGGGACGAACGTATTCGAGTGTTAACTAACCCTAATCATCTGGTCCGAGGACTACAGGCATGATTGGATTTAAGTTTAAACACTTAGAGAACTGCAACGGAGTGCTAACTAACCCTAATCATCTGGTCCGAGGACTACAGGCATGATTGGATTTAAGTTTAAACACTTAGAGAACTGCACCGGAGTGTTAACTAACCCTAATCATTTGGTCCGAGGACTACAGGCATGATTGGATTTAAGTTTAAACACTTAGAGAACCGTAACGGAGTGTTAACTAACCCTAATCATCTGGTCCGAGGACTACAGGCATGATTGGATTTAAGTTTAAACACTTAGAGAACTGCAACGGAGTGTTAACTAACCCTAATCATCTGGTCCAAGGACTACAGGCATGATTGGATTTAAGTTTAAACACTTAGAGAACTGCACCAAAGTGTTAACTAACCCTAATCATCTGGTCCGAGGATTACAGGCATGATTGGATTTAAGTTTAAACACTTAGAGAACCGTAACGGAGTATTAACTAACCCTAATCATCTGGTCCGAGGACTACAGGCATGATTGGATTTAAGTTTAAACACTATAGAACTGTAACTGAGTGTTAACTAACCCTAATCATCTGGTCCGAGGACTACAGACATGATTGGATTTAAGTTTAAACACTATAGAACTGTAACTGAGTATTAACTAACCCTAATCATCTGGTCCGAGGACTACAGGCATGATTGGATTTAAGTTTAAACACTATAGAACTGTAACTGAATGTTAACTAACCCTAATCATATGGTCCGAGGACTACAGGCATGATTGGATTTAAGTTTAAACACTATAGAACTGTAACTGAGTGTTAACTAACCCTAATCATCTGGTCCGAGGACTACAGGCATGATTGGATTTAAGTTTAAACACTATAGAACTGTAACTGAGTGTTAACTAACCCTAATCATCTGGTCCGAGGACTACAGGCATGATTGGATTTAAGTTTAAACACTATAGAACTGTAACTGAGTGTTAACTAACCCTAATCATCTGGTCCGAGGACTACAGGCATGATTGGATTTAAGTTTAAACACTTGAGCAAGTGGCGAATGAGTGTTAACTAACCCTAATCATCTGGTCCGAGTATTACAGACATGACTGGATTTAAGTTTAAACACTTGAGAGAAAACTTTACGCAGCGAATTGGCATATCGGTTGAAGAAAAGACTCGATTAATAAAAGTACCTCTTGAGGTTATTTACATTCCATGGACGTGGTATTACATGACCATCCAGGTCTTCCAAGAAATATGCCTCAATACCTGCTCCTGAAGTGATGCGATATGGCCCTTCCCAATTGGGTCCTAGTTTTCCCCAAGCTGGATTTTTTGCGGTGCCCACAACTTTCCTCAACACTAGATCACCAGGCTCTAGAGGCCTTAGCTTTACGTTAACATCATAGCCTTGCCTGAGTTTTTGTTGGTAATGTGCCAGCTGAACCATTGCATTCTCCCTCCTTTCCTCAATCAAGTCTAAACTCTTCTGTAGTTGCTCATCGTTGTCGGCCGGACTGAACGAGCTAGTTTTTAACGTTGGGAACTCAGTCTCCAAGGGAATGACAGCTTCAGCCCCATAGGTCATTGAGAAGGGGGTCTCTCCAGTAGACCTACGAGGCGTAGTCCTGTAAGCCCAAAGTACATGTGGCAATTCCTCTACCCATTTACCCTTCGCATCATCTAGCCTCTTCTTCAAACCGTTCAATATGACCTTGTTGACAGCTTCTGCTTGTCCATTACCTTGGGGATAGGCGGGAGTGGAGTATCTGTTTATAATTCCCAGCTCGCTGCAATAACTCCTGAATGCCTTGCTATCGAACTGTAGGCCGTTGTCTGAGACGAGAGTGTGAGGAACTCCAAACCGAGTGACAATATTCTTCCACACAAACTTTTGCACATCAACGTCTCTGATATTGGCTAACGGCTCGGCTTCAACCCACTTGGTGAAATAGTCTGTGCCGACCAAAAGGTACTTCTTGTTTCCTGCAGCTTTAGGGAAGGGTCCCACGATATCCAAGCCCCATTGAGTGAAAGGCCATGGGCTAGATAGCGGATTAAGAGTTCCCCCTAGTTGGTGAATGTTTGGAGCGAAGCGCTGGCATTGATCACACTTTTTGACGTACTCGTGGGCTTCCTTTTGCATGTTAGGCCACCAATAACCTTGGGTGAGGGCTCGGTGAGCCAAGGATCTACCTCCAGTGTGGCTCCCACAGATCCCTTCGTGCAGCTCTTCCAGTAATAGCTCAGTCGCTTTAGGATGCATGCATAACAAGTATGGTCCCGAATAGGAGCGTCTGTATAATTTCTGGTCCTCGGATAACCAAAATTTGGTCGCCTTCCTCCGAACTTTGTCAGCTTCTCCCTTCTCTTCTGGCAATATGTCTTCTTTAAGGAATTTGATTAAAGGATCCATCTAGCAGGGCCCGACCCTGACCTGGTGAACCTGGATTGCCTCTGTTTTCGCCTCTGTAGGCCTGTGCAAGTCCTCGACAAGGATGATCCTCGGCAGGTCTTGCGCCGAGGAGGTAGCAAGCGTGGCCAAGGAGTCAGCATGTGAGTTACCACTTCTGGGGATGTGCAGCAAACTGAAAGAGTCGAACTCTGATTGAAGATATTTAACACGGCTTAAGTACCCTTGCATTCTTTCGTCCTTCGCCTCAAACTCGCCTTGTACTTGACCTACGACCAATCTTGAGTTCGAGAACAACTCCACGGACTTCCCACCCATTCTACGGACCACAGCCATTCCCATCAGTAGGGCCTCATACTCCACCTCATTATTTGTTGCCGAGAAGTCCAGTCTCAACGACTTTTCGATAGTGATCCTCTCGGGTGATATCAACACCAGCCCCACTCCAGAACCTCTTTGGAGTACCGCACCATCAACGTACACTTCCCAATGGGAGGGACTATGTTGGGATATCATGCCAGCTTATTTTTCATCCATGTCTGACGTGGGCTTTACTTCTTCTAGTCGGGGTTCCGTGAACTCAGCCACCAAATCTGCAAGGACCTGACCCTTGACCGATGTGCGGGGCATATATCTTATATCGAAAGCCCCTAAGATCGTACCCCATTTGGCAATCCGACCAGTATAATCAGCGCTTCGGAGTATAGCTTTGAGTGGGAGTTGAGTGAGAACAATGACCGTGTGGGCCTGAAAGTAGTGAGGTAGCTTCCGTGTGCCAAGCACTACTGCTAGGATAGCCTTCTCCAGAGGCAAGTAACGAATCTCAGCCTCATGCAGCGACTTGCTTACGTAATAAACTGGTCTTTGTACACCACAGTTTGATCGTATCAACACCAGGCTCACCGCACAGGGAGCTACAGCGATGTAGGCGAACAGTACCTCATCTGGCTCAAGACTGGACATGATTGGTGGCCGAGCTAGATAATCCTTGAGTTGCTAGAATGCCAAAGAACATTCTTCAGTCCATTCGAATCCTTTCCACTTGTGGAGCAGAGAAAAGAAAGGCTGACACCTGTCTGCTGATCTAGAGATGAAACGATTGAGGGCAACAGTCATTCCGGTTAGTTTCTGAACTTCCTTGGGATTCCGAGGAGCTCGTAGATCGTTGATGGCCTTTATCTGGTCGGGGTTAACCTCAATCCCTCTGTGAGTCACCATGTAACCCAAAAACTTGCCGGACCCCACTCCAAATGAGCACTTAGAAGCATTCAGTCGCAGCTTGTGCTTTCTTAGAACCTCAAAGGTACTTTCAAGGTCCTTCACATGCTCGGCGACAACCTTACTCTTCACCACCATGTCATCTATGTAGACCTCGATATTTTTGCCCAGCTGTGGCTCGAACATCCTCGTCATCATCCTCTGGTAGGTAGCACCCGCGTTCTTCAAGCCAAATGGCATCACTTTATAGTGGTAGTTACCAATAGGGGTGACAAAAGCAGTTTTCTTCTAGTCCTCCGGGGCTAATGGTATTTGGTGGTAGCCTTGGAAGGTGTCTAGGAAACTCATCTGAGGGTGGCCGACAGTGGCATCCACCAGCTGATCAATTTTCGGCATAGGGAATGGATCTTTGGGGCAAGCCCTATTCAAATCGGTGAAGTCTACGCACACTCGCCACTTCCCACTCTTCTTCTTTACCACCACGGTATTTGCCAGCCATTCAGGATAAAAAACTTCTTTGATAGCCCCAGCTTGTTTGAGTTTCGCTACCTCCTCTCTCACTGCGTCAGCATGTTCCTTGGACGGGCGCCGAATAGGCTGTTTCTTGGGGGTGACCAGTGGATTGACCTTCAAGTGGTGGCATATAAACTCCGGGTCAACCCCTGGGGCTTCGTAAGCACTCCAGGCAAACACATCGAGATTTCGCCTGAGGAACTCTATTAGCTCTTCCCTCTCTTGAAGAGGCAGCTGAGATCCGACTTGAAAGAACCTATCAGGATCATCTCCAATAACCACTTTCGTTAGATCCTCACATCGAGTGCCTTCATCTGGATCTTCGACGGGCAATCCCCAAGACTGTAGTTGCTATAAATCCCTTTCGGCTATGTCCGAGGACTCGGCTTGGGTCTTATGTTGAATGGCAGCTACCAGGCACTGTCGGGCAACAGACTGGTCTCCTCGGATCTCATGGATCCGCCCTTCAGATGGGTATTTGACCTTTTGGTGCAAAGTAGAGGGAACAGCCCCAAGTGCATGAATCCAAGGTCTACCCACGAGTGTCGTGTAGGGTGAATATGCGTCCACAACTATAAAGTCCAACTCCACCACCTCGAAGCCGGCCTGCACAGGTAAGCGTATCCGGCCTTTCGGGGTGACAGGCCTTCCTTCAAAGCTTATGAGGGGGGAATTGTATGGCGTCAGGTCTTGGGGTTTTAGGCCTAGCCCCTTGTAGAGGTCTGGGTACATTATCTCCACAGCACTGCCCTGGTCCACCATCACCCTCTTCACATCGTACCCTCCTATTCTGAGGGTGATGATTAATGCATCATCATGGGGTTGAATGGTGCCAATCATGTCTTCGTTCGAGAACCCCATAACCAGTGGGGCACCAGACTTTACTCTCTTCGGACCTCGGCTTGACTCCCCTGGTGATGGTCGACCTACCGACAAAACTTTCAATGGCCAGGATCCTGTTCTCCCCGGCGCGGCGAAGACAACGTTTATAGTCCCTAGCGGTGGCTTTGAGGGGTCATCTCTGCGTGGCCCTGAGCCCGTCTGCCCTCCTCGGCCGCTAGAAGGGTGCAAGAGGTGTTTCAGTTTACCATCGCGAACCAGTTGGTCCAAGTGATCCCACAGGCTCCTACAATCCTCCGTGGTATGCCCATGGTCTTGATGGTACTGGCAGTAGAGGTTATGGTTGCGTCTCTCAGGGTTTCCTACCATCTTGTTCGGCCACCTGAAGAATGATTCATTCTTGATCTTTTCCAAGACCTGGTGCACTGGCTCTTTGAACACGGTGTTGACCGCTTGAGGATTCGTCGATCCTGATTGCCTAGCAAAATCCCTCCGCGGTTTATTGTAATTGTAACGGTCCGACCTGAAATTCCTCCTCTCCTGGGGGATAACCTTGTCCTTTCCCTTGCCCTGCTGCTGATCTTCTTCAACTCTCTTATACTTTTCTATGCAGTCCATTAGTTGACGCACGTTTGTGACCGGTTTGCCAGATAAAGATGTCCTCAAATCGTGGTCAGTGGGAAGGCCGAGCTTGAACGTGCTGAGGGCCATTGCATCATTGTTGCCCTCCATATCGTTGAACATCTCCCAGTATCTGTCTGAATATGCCTTCAAGGACTCGCCTTCCTGCATGGACACTCTTCGGCATGTGACAAAACGGGAGCCGAATGCCTGAGTGAGCTCTTTGAAGGAGTTGATGGAGCCTGCCTTCAAACCGTCAAACCACCTCATGGCAACAGGCCCAAGACTGGATGGGAAAACCTTGCACATCAGAGCTTCGTCTCTGGAGTAGACAACCATCCTCTAGTTAAAATGACTCACATGCTCCACGGGGTCAGTTTTACCATTGTAGATGGTGAACGTTGGCTGGTTAAAGCGCTGAGGAAGTCTGGCCTCCTCAATCCTACGCGTGAAGGGTGACCTAGATATCTGATTCAGAGCCCTGTTCATGGCATCGTTCTCCATGTCCTCACATGATGGGCTTCTATGTTGCCTCTTACGATGGGACTCCTCTTCATAGGTGTAGGACTCACTGGCTGGTGTCCTAGATTTATGCTGATAAGTGACATCCCGCTCATTATCAAGATCCTCATCAGAATATGAGGAAGCCCGTTTCCTCTTTGCATGGTGCAACTCCCTTTTTAGTTTTTCTACTTCCAGTTGTAAGTCACGGTTCTTCTCTGCATGGGACATGTGACTTCCGCCCTGTGACTGGCTCTGGCTAAGGCGCACAGTGTGTACATTGCCCTCATGATTTTGTCTCCTCTCTAAGTTGACAAAAGGGTTCACGTGTTGGGATACCCTGGATTCTGCTTGTTGTTCACCTTGTCCTGCCATCATCAACTGTTGTTTTCACCCTTGCACAAGCTCTCCCCACAGACGGCGCTAATTGTAGGGTCAATTTTTGTAGCCCAAGCCCAAGAAGGTATGGATTTTGAGCCCACTGAACCCAAGACAATAAATTTGTAGAGAGTGGGTGAAAGAGCTAGGCTGGAAATGAATAAACAGTATTAGACAGCAATGTTTGTGGATGAATTTGTATTAAAACGTGCTCGGACGGACACAAACGCGACATCCAAAGAGGTGTTTTTATTTCATAAACTTGGGTTACAATTCTTGGAGCTACAGTAATGGAGTACTCTCTTTTTTACTTCTGATTTTCGATCCCCCACTATCAATGGCACCCTCCTCTTATATAGTACTCTCTTCCTACATCTTCACCGTCCATTTGTTCATCATCTAAACGCCCACTTGAGTACATGTCCCATCATGCCCCACCTTTAGCCTTATGTGAGTGGTGGTTGCTGAGAGTGCACTGTTCAGGTGTCTTTTCCACATTAATGTGGCCAGGGAAGTAGGTGCAATGCATTTAATGCGGTGGTTGAAGTCTGTCTCCCAGATATTTCTCCGTTCCTGCTATCCTCATGCGTGCCTGAGGCTTATTTCCATCATTACATTCATCAGGGGGATTACCTGAGCTTCCCAGACACCTGTCGGACCCAGCTTCTTCGGATCCGAGGATATTGGACTCCTCGGGCAATTGAACATCTCCTCGGATCACGCACGTGCTCCTCTCCAGACATGCTCCTTTCACGTGGGCCTCTAACTGAGTGTTTTTCACCTCTTCAGGCAAACAGTAATCCTCAAATAGGGCCTTGGGCCCAATACGTTAAGTTGGGCTTTTCACCCCCCACAATCTCAATTTTGATATTTTTGGTAAAATTTACTATTTTGCCATTAAATTACATGATTTGCATAAATTAGGATTTTTGGGGGCATTTTCCTAGGTATTCTAGGTTTTTTTTTTTTTTCTTCTATTTAAATGCACCGTAATCTCAAAAAAAAAAAAAAAAAAAAAATTAGTTCTTAGATTAATAAAATTTTGCACTTTGTCATTTGCTTTTTGTTCTAACATTTATTGTCATTGTTAGTCCTTTTGTGAAAATTATTATTATTATTATTATTATTATTATTATTATTATTTTGAGAAATAAACAAACACACACACAAGGGAAAGGGAAAGGGGTTCTAACACAAAAACACACCACAACTCCACTCAAAAGCCATGATAACTTTTAATGAATGGTGGGGCAAGTTATACTACACACAACACACTCTCTTAAGTAATGTGTATCTATTATTTTTAATACTATATATTAAAATGTCTTTTCCAAAAGTTTGATCAATTATCATTTTGATTAGTGAAATCATTGTTGCCTCTTAGCTTTGAAATTAACCATTCACCATCAGCTCAAACTTGTCCAATTTGGCCTTTAAAAAAAAAAAAGTTTGTCCAAATTTTAAGGAGATTCTAAATATGTTGTAAGGTTGAATTTAATCAACCATTTTGTTGGCTTTATTCCGTGTCAATTTGCTTGTAATTCAGCATTTAGAAACCCTATATTTAGGTGGGAATCATGTAAGGGTAGTGTGTGAGAGAGTGTGAAGAAAAGTTCAAGAGTGTGCACTTAGCAGGGCCTCGTGACTGGATCTCGCAACTAGCTCGCGGCTGACAAGTCGCCAAAGGAGGCACATGTGTGAAGCATGCAGAGGAGCTAAAGAGTCACGCCAGCTAGAGCACTACAGGACAATACTTCCAGTCTGGCCAGGCAGTTAGCTCGTGACTCAGACTCGCTACTCAATCAAATCACGAGGCCAAGTTGCCAAACCACTCTGTTTGGGAAAAACTGATATTTTGCATTCCAAACACACACCAGTATAAATACCCCTTATACCCACGTATTGTAGAGAGCTTCTAGAGAGAATTTTGAGAAAGAAACCCTAGAAAAAAAAACAAGATTGACTCATCCACAATCTTCATCCTTGATTCTTCAAATTCCTCTACTCTCACCCTCTCTCTATTGATACATCCTTGAGAGGTACATTAGCCAAATCCTTATCCCACCATACTCATATCTGTGAGAATGTTATTTGGTGCTTGGGAAGCAGTTAGGAAGGGACCAATTGATATTGGTTGATGCTATGGGCTATAGCGGAATCCGGTAAGCTAGAGAAGACAAAAGTTCAGTGTAACCTCGTTGGAGCAAGAAACTTTGAGGGCTTAGGTACACTGGATAGATTAGGCTTGGAGGGTCTTTTGCTGTTCATGTATCCCAACTTCATTCTCTAGTGGATTATTGACCGCTTGGAGGGCGGCAGAGAGGTTTTACGCCGAGGACTTCGGTTTCCTATTCAATAACACATCGTTGTGTTGTCTTTGTGTTTGCATCTCTATTCTCTTAATATTTGTCATTTAATTTCTGCTGTGGTTGTGATTTTATTTGGTTTAGATTGTTTTATCAATTCTATTTTAACTTATTTTCATATTCCGCACATACATTGTTTGATAATAAGCTTGAATTGGTAATTTGTAATTTGAGGGTCTAAACGTTCAAGGTGTTTTACACACTATTTGAACATTCATATGTGATTGACAACCTCCCACCACTTCACCAAGATTTTCTTCAATTAGTTTCTTCTGCCATAAAATTCTCGTTCATTCAGTAATGAAAAAAAAAATTTATTAATTCACTATGTATGATTGAAAAATCATTAAGATTTTCCAATAATGTAGCTGGTGGGCCTGGCAATCATCCAGCCAATGTTTGGCGATCTTAGATCATCGTGGGATCCTTAATAAGTTTGAGCTTTCTCAATATTATAGTAATCAACCCAATATTTTGTTTGTATATTTTTGTTGATCTTATAAAATATACAAATATGGGATCCCACGACGTGAGATAGATTTTTTTTTTTTTTTTTTTTCCATACCATTTCAAGGGAGAAGGCATAATACACAGTGCATATTACAAAATAGCAGCACCAACTGGAGAAAACCAGCAGTAGTGACTTGGCACACGGGTTGCCAATTTACCTACAGACCATAATTCTGTTACAACCACATGGGGTACACAAAACACATCACAATGAAAACCAGATTGAGTCAAAAAAACTAAGATCTGCTAGTCTAGTACTATCAAGCCAATCAGATGTTTTCATCTTGAAAGTCTGCAGAAGGCTCTTACTATAAGTGAGAAACAAAACATGCTAAAAACCTTGGTCCTTTGTTGCCAGACCAACTTCAACCACAACCTCCAACAATGCCCTAGTTGATGTTCTAGCATTGCTACTGTTCATTCCAAAAAACACCTTATCTCCCTAAATTGTTAGTTCTTCATAAGCAATGTCATTTCTATATGGTCTCCTGCTTCTAGCTCTTGCAAGTTTGATAATTAGTTGCCAGTCCCCTGCTGCAAATTGCCTCTCTGATCTGTTGCATCTGCCTTCTCTGTCTGCTGGGGTACTACATCTTGAGAAAGTGTCCTTGTACCTGCAAGAGAAGTTTGAGCAGTTAGAATAACTTCCCCTGGATTTAGGGTAAGTCCTTGATGAACCACTCTGTTCCTATAAGTCTAGATTGTCTAAAGAGTGACTAAGACATCCTGCAAATAGTTCATAGAATCCGAATCACTCTAAGAATTTCTTAAAATGAGTTGTTTTAACCAATGTTGAACAGAGATATTGGTGTAGTCAGATATGTGAATAGCTAGGGTAGACCCATGCCAACAAGCTCTTACAAAAGGTCAGTGAAGAAAAAGGTGAGTATGACTTTCTTCCTCCTCATTGCACATTGGGCACAATTTTGTTGATGAGATACCCCCGGCATGAAGATTGAGGAGAGTAGGGAGACAATTATGAAGTAATTTCCAAATGAATGTGCTAATCTTTAGAGGCACTTTTATTTTCCAAAAGGTTCTCCACCAACCCATATTTGCTTGAAAATATCTAGATTGGCTTGATGCATCCCTAGTTAAAAGCTCATAAGCTTTCTTCACTTGGTAATCCTCATCCTTTGAGAACCTCCAAAGAAACTTATCCTACACAAAATTTGTCTTAGAGATTGGAATTTGAAGAATTTCCAAGGCTTGAGGAAACGGGTACAAACTTCTAACCAAATCCACCTTCCAACTTCTAGCATTGTGGTCAATCAAATCCCCCACAGTACCTGTAGGGAGATGATGCTAGGATAAATTCAGATTTGAGTGTGAAAACCAGTACCTATGATTGAGAGGAATATTATACCCATCCCCAACTCTCAACTTTCTTTCCCTTAAAACATGATTTTCCTGTTGAATGATATTTCTCCAAACCCATGAGTGATGAGGTTTTGACCTATAATAATGAACAGAACAAGTAGGAAAGTATCTAGCCTTAAAAGTTTTAGCTAAGAGAGATTGGGGATTTTGACAAATTCTCCAATATTGTTTGTTCAGCATAGCTTGATTCATGTACTTGAATTTCTTAATTCCCAACCCACCTAGCTTCTTAGGTTGACTGATCCTATCCCAATTAAGTAGATGAAACTTATTCTCACCAATGTTCATGACCCCACCAAAAGGCACGAATAATAAAGCCCATTTTATTACAAATATGATCTAGAACTTTAAAGCATGAAAAGGAACATAAAGGAAGGGATTGCAGAATAGAGGCTATTAAGGTTGTTCTACTAGCTTGAGATAGGAGTTTCATTTTCCAACCTCGAAGTTTTGCTTTAAGTTTATCAATGAGAAATTGGAAATCAGCAATTCTATTACCTCTCAACTTGAATTGAACACCAAGGTACTTGCTGGGTTATTGAACCAGATTGACATGGAAGGTCCTGGCAAGGCATATTTGTTCCTCCTTAGGCACGTTTGGTGAGCAAAACACATTAGATTTGCCCAGATTGATAGATTGACCCAAAATGGAGCAATACCACTTCAGTATGAACTGAAGATTTTGAACAAAAGTGTTATCCTTTCTATAAAAAAAAACAAAGAATCATCAGCAAACAGTAAATGGGAGAAGGAAAGACCATTCCTACCAACTTTGATTCCTCGGATTTTCTTAAGATCCTCAGCTTGGGTTAATGATCATCTTGGGATCCAATATTTTGTTGTTGTTGTTGTTGTTTTTTTTTTTTTTTATGGGAAAATTTGTTGCTATATATATATATATATATGGCTTTTAAATCAAACCACATACATTATTTTTAGAAGAATCAAACCACATACATGAATACAGAAGGAATTGTTTGGACTACAATATTTTTTGTTTTGTTGTTCTACAATATTTTTTATTATCGATTACAAAAAAAAAAAAAAAAAAAAAAAGTTAGAAAGAACTTGTATAGAAAAATTTAAGGCTCAAATGTAAAATTCACCATCTATGTTTGATTATATTTCATTTCAGTTCTCTAACTTTTCTTTTGTTCATTTCAGTTCTCTAACTTTTTCTTTTGTTCATTTCAGTCCCTAAGTTTCAAGTTTATTCAATTAAAGCATTTTCATCAACTTTTGTTATATGTTGTAGTTAATTGTCCAATTTAATAATTTTTTTTTCTTCAAAATTTTTAAATTAAAAAATGAAATTAATGATTGAAAAATATTTTCTAGAATTTTTTTTGTAAGAATATTTTAACAAAATTTGACAGAGATGCCTTAAATAATAAACTTGAAACTTAAAAGATTGATCAAAATGATAGAAGACTGAAATGAATGCTGGAAAAACTTAGAAGGTATGTTTTACATTTTAGCCAAAATTTAATTAGTAAATTTGTATACCAAATAACAATAAAAATAGATTTTAGGAAAAAAAGATATAAAAAATTAGATTAATTAATATTTAAATAAGAAAATACCTATTATCGTCTTACCCCTCAAAATGAATAGGGCCAACCCTATAACTATAAGCACCTCACCATTAATGCTTGAATTCAAGTGGTGCGGGACACATTAGTATCAGGGCCATAGGCCTATAGGGGAATCTTGTTGTATATCTTTCTTGGAAAGATGTGATTTACCAGCCAAAATGGCCAAGTACCACTATTTGGCAAAATATATAGGGATCTATAACTGTTTGTAAAATAATTAGAGATCTATCACTTTTTTAAAACTCGAGTTTTACAAACTCAATTTCCATAAAATAAAAAAAATAGCCACTAATTTTTTATGTAACTCGAGTTTCATAAAAAAATAGCACGGCAAACTTGAAGGCTATTTTTTCAAAGAACTTGAGTTTTTGGAACTCAAGTTACACGGCAAACTCGAGTTCCAAAAGAGTGGTACATCCAGTGGCAACTCTAGGAATTTTTCTCAGGGTAGTCTTTAAAAAGCATAAATTACACAATCTAATAAAAAGATAAATTCATATATTGACAACAACAACAATAAAAAAGCACGCAAATACATAAAGTTTACAATTTTCTTCTACGAGTTTTCATATTTTGAAATCGTTGCATGATAATCTCATTATCAATGCTACAAGCTACATCTTTTTCAATGTACACAACCAAGCAATCATTCATCCACTGATCTCACATTCGATTGCACAGTTCATTCTTTATATATTTCATTGCTAAAAAACTTCTTTTTACTGTTGCAGTCATGGTTTTTAAACCCGGACCGGACCGACCGGAAAAAACGCGACCCTTTCAGTTTTGCGATTTTTTTAACTTCAAGAACCGTTCTATGGGAAAAAACAAGGACCCGTGCGAACCGTAGTCAGACCATACGGTTTTGAGAACCGTGACCGGTTTTTGAGGTTCGGACGGTTCCCTTTTTCCGGCGAAGTTTTGGCCAATACTTCAACAGTTCTTTGGGTTTTTTCAGATCTGGAACCAAATGAAAGGGAGAAAAATAAAAATAAAAATAAAAACAGAGAAGAAGAAGAAGAAGAAGAAGCAGAGGAAGAAGAAGACAACGAAGAAGAAGGAAAAAAGCAATAATGAAGAAATCAACCCTCACAGCAAGCAGCCTTCACCATGTGAACCCAAGCATATGACTAACTTCCAGATGACTAACCCAAGCATCTTACTCTTCTTCTTTGTTTCGTCCTGACCTCCAGATGCGCTGCTAACTTCTCTTTTGCTTTTTTTTTTTTTTTTTTTTTTTTGGCTTTCTTTTGTACTTGATATAAGTATTCAAGCCATCTCAATACTACAAGAGCTGGTGCTTTCTTTTGTTCTGACTCTTAGTTTTATGAACCCAAGCATGTGACTATATTGGAAATGACAAAGGGGGGGTGAAAAATTGAATGGTGGGAGTTAAGAGTGTCAGAATCTTTACAACCACATACCATATAGTCAAGTATAGTAGGTAGGCTTGAATAGGCTTTGAAGATGATTGACTGTCAACCACTCTTTTTAAAATTTCATTGGCTCCTTATTGAATCAATTTTGTAAAGTTTTAAGTCTTTATCCGGCCACTCCTCTAGCTTTTGTTTATTTTTTTATTTTAAAAATTTTCATAAAGAGTTGAATATTCAAATGGGCTTGGGCATAAGACAATTGATTGGATGATCTAATGGGCTTGACCATAACTTGAGACAATTTAAACATAAACTCTTATAAAAAGATTTAAAAAAAGTAAAATATTGAGTTTTATCAAACAATATTTATGTTTGCTTAAGATTTCATATTTTTTATTTGCCTTATGAAAGTTGTGATATAAAAAAGACATTTGAAAATTAAATCTTTATATTTATTTAGACTATTTTAGTTCATTTTTCTACTTATATTAATTTAATATATTAATTCATATTTTAAATAATTATTAAATTAATTAAGACATCATCACGGTTCGACCCCGGTTCAACCTCGGTTCGACCTCAAAAACCTTGAACCTCTCCCTTTTACGGTTCAATGAACGGTCCGGGTCTGAAAACCTTGGTTGCAGTAGCGATAGGAAGGGTCAAACTAATTTCACAAGCAAATAAACTAATAGATAAGTCTCATGCTTTCCTGTCTTCACTAACTTTTCAGC